>OX326958.1:16539228-17139228 GCA_946800325.1 Luzula sylvatica
TTTTTAGATCATTTGTATCGTATCTTTTAGTACATAACTTTTCACCAAATTTCACAAACACTAAGAAAGTTTGTTTTTCGATTCAAAACAAGATTTTAACGCTATGAGGAGTTCAAATAACGTGTTTCTAGATCATTTGTATCGTATCTTTTACTACATAACTTTTCACCAAATTTCACAAACACTAAGAAAGTTTGTTTTTCGATTCAAAACAAGATTTTAACGCTTTGAGGAGTTCAAATAACGTGTTTTTAGATCATTTGTATCGTATCTTTTAGTACATAACTTTTCACCAAATTTCACAAACACTAAGAAAGTTTGTTTTTCGATTCAAAACAAGATTTTAACGCTTTGAGGAGTTCAAATAACTTGTTTTTAGATCATTTGTATCGTATCTTTTAGTACATAACTTTTCACCAAATTTCACAAACACTAAGAAAGTTTGTTTTTCGATTCAAAACAAGATTTTAACGCTTTGAGGTGTTCAAATAACAAGTTTTTAGATCATTTGTATCGTATCTTTTAGTACATAACTTTTCACCAAATTTCACAAACACTAAGAAAGTTTGTTTTTCGATTCAAAACAAGATTTTAACGCTATGAGGAGTTCAAATAACGTGTTTCTAGATCATTTGTATCGTATCTTTTACTACATAACTTTTCACCAAATTTCACAAACACTAAGAAAGTTTGTTTTTCGATTCAAAACAAGATTTTAACGCTTTGAGGAGTTCAAATAACGTGTTTTTAGATCATTTGTATCGTATCTTTTAGTACATAACTTTTCACCAAATTTCACAAACACTAAGAAAGTTTGTTTTTCGATTCAAAACAAGATTTTAACGCTTTGAGGAGTTCAAATAACTTGTTTTTAGATCATTTGTATCGTATCTTTTACTACATAACTTTTCACCAAATTTCACAAACACTAAGAAAGTTTGTTTTTCGATTCAAAACAAGATTTTAACGCTTTGAGGTGTTCAAATAACAAGTTTTTAGATCATTTGTATCGTATCTTTTAGTACATAACTTTTCACCAAATTTCACAAACACTAAGAAAGTTTGTTTTTCGATTCAAAACAAGATTTTAACGCTATGAGGAGTTCAAATAACGTGTTTCTAGATCATTTGTATCGTATCTTTTACTACATAACTTTTCACCAAATTTCACAAACACTAAGAAAGTTTGTTTTTCGATTCAAAACAAGATTTTAACGCTTTGAGGAGTTCAAATAACGTGTTTTTAGATCATTTGTATCGTATCTTTTAGTACATAACTTTTCACCAAATTTCACAAACACTAAGAAAGTTTGTTTTTCGATTCAAAACAAGATTTTAACGCTATGAGGAGTTCAAATAACGTGTTTCTAGATCATTTGTATCGTATCTTTTACTACATAACTTTTCACCAAATTTCACAAACACTAAGAAAGTTTGTTTTTCGATTCAAAACAAGATTTTAACGCTATGAGGAGTTCAAATAACGTGTTTCTAGATCATTTGTATCGTATCTTTTAGTACATAACTTTTCACCAAATTTCACAAACACTAAGAAAGTTTGTTTTTCGATTCAAAACAAGATTTTAATGCTTTGAGGAGTTCAAATAACGTGTTTTTAGATCATTTGTATCGTATCTTTTAGTACATAACTTTTCACCAAATTTCACAAACACTAAGAAAGTTTGTTTTTCGATTCAAAACAAGATTTTAACGCTTTGAGGAGTTCAAATAACGTGTTTCTAGATCATTTGTATCGTATCTTTTACTACATAACTTTTCACCAAATTTCACAAACACTAAGAAAGTTTGTTTTTCGATTCAAAACAAGATTTTAACGCTTTGAGGAGTTCAAATAACGTGTTTTTAGATCATTTGTATCGTATCTTTCAGTACATAACTTTTCACCAAATTTCACAAACACTAAGAAAGTTTGTTTTTCGATTCAAAACAAGATTTTAACGCTTTGAGGAGTTCAAATAACGTGTTCCTAGATAATTAGTATCGTATCTTTTACTACATAACTTTTCGCCAAATTTCACAAACACTAAGAAAGTTTGTTTTTCGATTCAAAACCAGATTTTAACGCTTTGAGGAGTTCAAATAACGTGTTTTTAGATCATTTGTATCGTATCTTTTAGTACATAACTTTTCACCAAATTTCACAAACACTAAGAAAGTTTGTTTTTCGATTCAAAATCAGATTTTAACGCTTTGAGGAGTTCAAATAACGTGTTTTTAGATCATTTGTATCGTATCTTTTAGTACATAACTTTTCACCAAATTTCACAAACACTAAGAAAGTTTGTTTTTCGATTCAAAACAAGATTTTAACGCTTTGAGGAGTTCAAATAACACGTTTTTAGATCATTTGTATCGTATCTTTTAGTACATAACTTTTCACCAAATTTCACAAACACTAAGAAAGTTTGTTTTTCGATTCAAAACAAGATTTTAACGCTTTGAGGAGTTCAAATAACATGTTTTTAGATCATTTGTATAGTATCTTTTAGTACATAACTTTTCACCAAATTTCACAAACACTAAGAAAGTTTGTTTTTCGATTCAAAACAAGATTTTAACGCTTTGAGGAGTTCAAATAACGTGGTTTTAGATCATTTGTATCGTATCTTTTACTACATAACGTTTCACCAAATTTCACAAACACTAAGAAAGTTTGTTTTTCGATTCAAAACAAACTTTCAACGCTTTTAGGACTTCAAATAACGTGTTTTTAGATCATTTGTATCGTATCTTTTACTACATAACATTTCACCAAATTTCGCAAACACTAAGAAAGTTTGTTTTTCGATTCAAAACAAGATTTTAACGCTTTGAGGAGTTCAAATAACGTGTTTCTAGATCATTTGTATAGTATCTTTTACTACATAACTTTTCACCAAATTTCACAAACACTAAGAAAGTTTGTTTTTCGATTCAAAACAAGATTTTAACGCTTTGAGGAGTTCAAATAACGTGTTTTTAGATCATTTGTATCGTATCTTTTAGTACATAACTTTTCACCAAATTTCACATACACTAAGAAAGTTTGTTTTTCGATTCAAAACAAGATTTTAACACTTTGAGGAGTTCAAATAACATGTTTTTAGATCATTTGTATCGTATCTTTTAGTACATAACTTTTCACCAAATTTCATAAACACGAAGAAAGTTTGTTTTTCGATTCAAAACAAGATTTTAACGCGTTGAGGAGTTCAAATAACGTGTTTTTAGATCATTTGTATCGTATCTTTTAGTACATAACTTTTCACCAAATTTTACAAACTCTAAGAAAGTTTGTTTTTCGATTCAAAACAAGATTTTAACGCTTTGAGGTGTTCAAATAACAAGTTTTTAGATCATTTGTATCGTATCTTTTAGTACATAACTTTTCACCAAATTTCACAAACACTAAGAAAGTTTGTTTTTCGATTCAAAACAAGATTTTTACGCTATGAGGAGTTCAAATAACGTGTTTCTAGATCATTTGTATCGTATCTTTTACTACATAACTTTTCACCAAATTTCATAAACACGAAGAAAGTTTGTTTTTCGATTCAAAACAAGATTTTAACGCTTTGAGGAGTTCAAATAACGTGCTTTTAGATCATTTGTATCGTATCTTTTACTACATAACGTTTCACCAAATTTCACAAACACTAAGAAAGTTTGTTTTTCGATTCAAAACAAACTTTCAACGCTTTTAGGACTTCAAATAACGTGTTTTTAGATCATTTGTATCGTATCTTTTACTACATAACTTTTCACCAAATTTCGCAAACACTAAGAAAGTTTGTTTTTCGATTCAAAACAAGATTTTAACGCTTTGAGGAGTTCAAATAACGTGTTTCTAGATCATTTGTATCGTATCTTTTACTACATAACTTTTCACCAAATTTCACAAACACTAAGAAAGTTTGTTTTTCGATTCAAAACAAGATTTTAACGCTTTGAGGAGTTCAAATAACGTGTTTTTAGATCATTTGTATCGTATCTTTTAGTACATAACTTTTCACCAAATTTCACAAACACTAAGAAAGTTTGTTTTTCGATTCAAAACAAGATTTTAACGCTTTGAGGAGTTCAAATAACGTGTTTTTAGATCATTTGTATCGTATCTTTTAGTACATAACTTTTCACCAAATTTCACAAACACTAAGAAAGTTTGTTTTTCGATTCAAAACCAGATTTTAACGCTTTGAGGAGTTCAAATAACGTGTTTTTAGATCATTTGTATCGTATCTTTTAGTACATAACTTTTCACCAAATTTCACAAACACTAAGAAAGTTTGTTTTTCGATTCAAAACAAGATTTTAACGCTATGAGGAGTTCAAATAACATGTTTCTAGATCATTTGTATCGTATCTTTTACTACATAACGTTTCACCAAATTTCACAAACACTAAGAAAGTTTGTTTTTCGATTCAAAACAAACTTTCAACGCTTTTATGACTTCAAATAACGTGTTTTTAGATCATTTGTATCGTATCTTTTACTACATAACTTTTCACCAAATTTCACAAACACTAAGAAAGTTTGTTTTTCGATTCAAAACAAGATTTTAACGCTTTGAGGAGTTCAAATAACGTGTTTCTAGATCATTTGTATCGTATCTTTTACTACATAACTTTTCACCAAATTTCACAAACACTAAGAAAGTTTGTTTTTCGATTCAAAACAAGATTTTAACGCTTTGAGGAGTTCAAATAACGTGTTTTTAGATCATTTGTATCGTATCTTTCAGTACATAACTTTTCACCAAATTTCACAAACACTAAGAAAGTTTGTTTTTCGATTCAAAACAAGATTTTAACGCTTTGAGGAGTTCAAATAACGTGTTCCTAGATCATTTGTATCGTATCTTTTACTACATAACTTTTCACCAAATTTCACAAACACTAAGAAAGTTTGTTTTTCGATTCAAAACAAGATTTGAACGCTTTGAGGTGTTCAAATAACAAGTTTTTAGATCATTTGTATCGTATCTTTTAGTACATAACTTTTCACCAAATTTCACAAACACTAAGAAAGTTTGTTTTTCGATTCAAAACAAGATTTTAACGCTATGAGGAGTTCAAATAACGTGTTTCTAGATCATTTGTTTCGTATCTTTTAGTACATAACTTTTCACCAAATTTCACAAACACTAAGAAAGTTTGTTTTTCGATTCAAAACAAGATTTTAACGCTTTGAGGTGTTCAAATAACAAGTTTTTAGATCATTTGTATCGTATCTTTTAGTACATAACTTTTCACCAAATTTCACAAACACTAAGAAAGTTTGTTTTTCGATTCAAAACAAGATTTTAACGCTATGAGGAGTTCAAATAACGTGTTTCTAGATCATTTGTATCGTATCTTTTACTACATAACTTTTCACCAAATTTCACCAACACTAAGAAAGTTTGTTTTTCGATTCAAAACAAGATTTTAACGCTTTGAGGTGTTCAAATAACAAGTTTTTAGATCATTTGTATCGTATCTTTTAGTACATAACTTTTCACCAAATTTCACAAACACTAAGAAAGTTTGTTTTTCGATTCAAAACAAGATTTTAACGCTATGAGGAGTTCAAATAACGTGTTTCTAGATCATTTGTATCGTATCTTTTACTACATAACTTTTCACCAAATTTCACAAACACTAAGAAAGTTTGTTTTTCGATTCAAAACAAAATTTTAACGCTTTGAGGAGTTCAAATAACGTGTTTTTAGATCATTTGTATCGTATCTTTTAGTACATAACTTTTCACCAAATTTCACAAACACTAAGAAAGTTTGTTTTTCGATTCAAAACAAACTTTCAACGCTTTTATGACTTCAAATAACGTGTTTTTAGATCATTTGTATCGTATCTTTTACTACATAACGTTTCACCAAATTTCACAAACACTAAGAAAGTTTGTTTTTCGATTCAAAACAAGATTTTAACGCTTTGAGGAGTTCAAATAACGTGTTTCTAGATCATTTGTATCGTATCTTTTACTACATAACTTTTCACCAAATTTCACAAACACTAAGAAAGTTTGTTTTTCGATTCAAAACAAGATTTTAAAGCTTTGAGGAGTTCAAATAACGTGTTTTTAGATCATTTGTATCGTATCTTTCAGTACATAACTTTTCACCAAATTTCACAAACACTAAGAAAGTTTGTTTTTCGATTCAAAACAAGATTTTAACGCTTTGAGGAGTTCAAATAACATGTTTTTAGATCATTTGTATAGTATCTTTTAGTACATAACTTTTCACCAAATTTCACAAACACTAAGAAAGTTTGTTTTTCGATTCAAAACAAGATTTTAACGCTTTGAGGAGTTCAAATAACGTGGTTTTAGATCATTTGTATCGTATCTTTTACTACATAACGTTTCACCAAATTTCACAAACACTAAGAAAGTTTGTTTTTCGATTCAAAACAAACTTTCAACGCTTTTAGGACTTCAAATAACGTGTTTTTAGATCATTTGTATCGTATCTTTTACTACATAACATTTCACCAAATTTCGCAAACACTAAGAAAGTTTGTTTTTCGATTCAAAACAAGATTTTAACGGTTTGAGGAGTTCAAATAACGTGTTTCTAGATCATTTGTATAGTATCTTTTACTACATAACTTTTCACCAAATTTCACAAACACTAAGAAAGTTTGTTTTTCGATTCAAAACAAGATTTTAACGCTTTGAGGAGTTCAAATAACGTGTTTTTAGATCATTTGTATCGTATCTTTTAGTACATAACTTTTCACCAAATTTCACATACACTAAGAAAGTTTGTTTTTCGATTCAAAACAAGATTTTAACACTTTGAGGAGTTCAAATAACATGTTTTTAGATCATTTGTATCGTATCTTTTAGTACATAACTTTTCACCAAATTTCATAAACACGAAGAAAGTTTGTTTTTCGATTCAAAACAAGATTTTAACGCGTTGAGGAGTTCAAATAACGTGTTTTTAGATCATTTGTATCGTATCTTTTAGTACATAACTTTTCACCAAATTTTACAAACTCTAAGAAAGTTTGTTTTTCGATTCAAAACAAGATTTTAACGCTTTGAGGTGTTCAAATAACAAGTTTTTAGATCATTTGTATCGTATCTTTTAGTACATAACTTTTCACCAAATTTCACAAACACTAAGAAAGTTTGTTTTTCGATTCAAAACAAGATTTTTACGCTATGAGGAGTTCAAATAACGTGTTTCTAGATCATTTGTATCGTATCTTTTACTACATAACTTTTCACCAAATTTCATAAACACGAAGAAAGTTTGTTTTTCGATTCAAAACAAGATTTTAACGCTTTGAGGAGTTCAAATAACGTGCTTTTAGATCATTTGTATCGTATCTTTTACTACATAACGTTTCACCAAATTTCACAAACACTAAGAAAGTTTGTTTTTCGATTCAAAACAAACTTTCAACGCTTTTAGGACTTCAAATAACGTGTTTTTAGATCATTTGTATCGTATCTTTTACTACATAACTTTTCACCAAATTTCGCAAACACTAAGAAAGTTTGTTTTTCGATTCAAAACAAGATTTTAACGCTTTGAGGAGTTCAAATAACGTGTTTCTAGATCATTTGTATCGTATCTTTTACTACATAACTTTTCACCAAATTTCACAAACACTAAGAAAGTTTGTTTTTCGATTCAAAACAAGATTTTAACGCTTTGAGGAGTTCAAATAACGTGTTTTTAGATCATTTGTATCGTATCTTTTAGTACATAACTTTTCACCAAATTTCACAAACACTAAGAAAGTTTGTTTTTCGATTCAAAACAAGATTTTAACGCTTTGAGGAGTTCAAATAACGTGTTTTTAGATCATTTGTATCGTATCTTTTAGTACATAACTTTTCACCAAATTTCACAAACACTAAGAAAGTTTGTTTTTCGATTCAAAACCAGATTTTAACGCTTTGAGGAGTTCAAATAACGTGTTTTTAGATCATTTGTATCGTATCTTTTAGTACATAACTTTTCACCAAATTTCACAAACACTAAGAAAGTTTGTTTTTCGATTCAAAACAAGATTTTAACGCTATGAGGAGTTCAAATAACATGTTTCTAGATCATTTGTATCGTATCTTTTACTACATAACGTTTCACCAAATTTCACAAACACTAAGAAAGTTTGTTTTTCGATTCAAAACAAACTTTCAACGCTTTTATGACTTCAAATAACGTGTTTTTAGATCATTTGTATCGTATCTTTTACTACATAACTTTTCACCAAATTTCACAAACACTAAGAAAGTTTGTTTTTCGATTCAAAACAAGATTTTAACGCTTTGAGGAGTTCAAATAACGTGTTTCTAGATCATTTGTATCGTATCTTTTACTACATAACTTTTCACCAAATTTCACAAACACTAAGAAAGTTTGTTTTTCGATTCAAAACAAGATTTTAACGCTTTGAGGAGTTCAAATAACGTGTTTTTAGATCATTTGTATCGTATCTTTCAGTACATAACTTTTCACCAAATTTCACAAACACTAAGAAAGTTTGTTTTTCGATTCAAAACAAGATTTTAACGCTTTGAGGAGTTCAAATAACGTGTTCCTAGATCATTTGTATCGTATCTTTTACTACATAACTTTTCACCAAATTTCACAAACACTAAGAAAGTTTGTTTTTCGATTCAAAACAAGATTTTAACGCTTTGAGGTGTTCAAATAACAAGTTTTTAGATCATTTGTATCGTATCTTTTAGTACATAACTTTTCACCAAATTTCACAAACACTAAGAAAGTTTGTTTTTCGATTCAAAACAAGATTTTAACGCTATGAGGAGTTCAAATAACGTGTTTCTAGATCATTTGTTTCGTATCTTTTAGTACATAACTTTTCACCAAATTTCACAAACACTAAGAAAGTTTGTTTTTCGATTCAAAACAAGATTTTAACGCTTTGAGGTGTTCAAATAACAAGTTTTTAGATCATTTGTATCGTATCTTTTAGTACATAACTTTTCACCAAATTTCACAAACACTAAGAAAGTTTGTTTTTCGATTCAAAACAAGATTTTAACGCTATGAGGAGTTCAAATAACGTGTTTCTAGATCATTTGTATCGTATCTTTTACTACATAACTTTTCACCAAATTTCACAAACACTAAGAAAGTTTGTTTTTCGATTCAAAACAAGATTTTAACGCTTTGAGGTGTTCAAATAACAAGTTTTTAGATCATTTGTATCGTATCTTTTAGTACATAACTTTTCACCAAATTTCACAAACACTAAGAAAGTTTGTTTTTCGATTCAAAACAAGATTTTAACGCTATGAGGAGTTCAAATAACGTGTTTCTAGATCATTTGTATCGTATCTTTTACTACATAACTTTTCACCAAATTTCACAAACACTAAGAAAGTTTGTTTTTCGATTCAAAACAAAATTTTAACGCTTTGAGGAGTTCAAATAACGTGTTTTTAGATCATTTGTATCGTATCTTTTAGTACATAACTTTTCACCAAATTTCACAAACACTAAGAAAGTTTGTTTTTCGATTCAAAACAAACTTTCAACGCTTTTATGACTTCAAATAACGTGTTTTTAGATCATTTGTATCGTATCTTTTACTACATAACGTTTCACCAAATTTCACAAACACTAAGAAAGTTTGTTTTTCGATTCAAAACAAGATTTTAACGCTTTGAGGAGTTCAAATAACGTGTTTCTAGATCATTTGTATCGTATCTTTTACTACATAACTTTTCACCAAATTTCACAAACACTAAGAAAGTTTGTTTTTCGATTCAAAACAAGATTTTAAAGCTTTGAGGAGTTCAAATAACGTGTTTTTAGATCATTTGTATCGTATCTTTCAGTACATAACTTTTCACCAAATTTGACAAACACTAAGAAAGTTTGTTTTTCGATTCAAAACAAGATTTTAACGCTTTGAGGAGTTCAAATAACGTGTTCCTAGATCATTAGTATCGTATCTTTTACTACATAACTTTTCGCCAAATTTCACAAACACTAAGAAAGTTTGTTTTTCGATTCAAAACCAGATTTTAACGCTTTGAGGAGTTCAAATAACGTGTTTTTAGATCATTTGTATCGTATCTTTTAGTACATAACTTTTCACCAAATTTCACAAACACTAAGAAAGTTTGTTTTTCGATTCAAAACCAGATTTTAACGCTTTGAGGAGTTCAAATAACGTGTTTTTAGATCATTTGTATCGTATCTTTTAGTACATAACTTTTCACCAAATTTCACAAACACTAAGAAAGTTTGTTTTTCGATTCAAAAAAAGATTTTTAACGCTTTGAGGAGTTCAAATAACACGTTTTTAGATCATTTGTATCGTATCTTTTAGTACATAACTTTTCACCAAATTTCACAAACACTAAGAAAGTTTGTTTTTCGATTCAAAACAAGATTTTAACGCTTTGAGGAGTTCAAATAACATGTTTTTAGATCATTTGTATAGTATCTTTTAGTACATAACTTTTCACCAAATTTCACAAACACTAAGAAAGTTTGTTTTTCGATTCAAAACAAGATTTTAACGCTTTGAGGAGTTCAAATAACGTGGTTTTAGATCATTTGTATCGTATCTTTTACTACATAACGTTTCACCAAATTTCACAAACACTAAGAAAGTTTGTTTTTCGTTTCAAAACAAACTTTCAACGCTTTTAGGACTTCAAATAACGTGTTTTTAGATCATTTGTATCGTATCTTTTACTACATAACTTTTCACCAAATTTCGCAAACACTAAGAAAGTTTGTTTTTCGATTCAAAACAAGATTTTAACGCTTTGTGGAGTTCAAATAACGTGTTTCTAGATCATTTGTATCGTATCTTTTACTACATAACTTTTCACCAAATTTCACAAACACTAAGAAAGTTTGTTTTTCGATTCAAAACAAGATTTTAACGCTTTGAGGAGTTCAAATAACGTGTTTTTAGATCATTTGTATCGTATCTTTTAGTACATAACTTTTCACCAAATTTCACATACACTAAGAAAGTTTGTTTTTCGATTCAAAACATGATTTTAAAGCTTTGAGGAGTTCAAATAACATGTTTTTAGATCATTTGTATCGTATCTTTTAGTACATAACTTTTTACCAAATTTCACAAACACTAAGAAAGTTTGTTTTTCGATTCAAAACAAGGTTTTAACGCTTTAAGGAGTTCAAATAACGTGTTTCTAGATCATATGTACCGTATCTTTTACCACATAACTTTTCACCAAATTTCACAAACACTAAGAAAGTTTGTTTTTCGATTCAAAACAAGATTTTAACGCTTTGAGGAGTTCAAATAACATGTTTTTAGATCATTTGTATTGTATCTTTTAGTACATAACTTTTCACCAAATTTCACAAACACTAAGAAAGTTTGTTTTTCGATTCAAAACAAGATTTTAACGCTTTGAGGAGTTCAAATAACATGTTTTTAGATCATTTGTATCGTATCTTTTAGTACATAACTTTTCACCAAATTTCACAAACACTAAGAAAGTTTGTTTTTCGATTCAAAACAAGATTTTAACGCTTTCAGGTGTTCAAATAACAAGTTTTTAGATCATTTGTATCGTATCTTTTAGTACATAACTTTTCATCAAATTTCACAAACACTAAGAAAGTTTGTTTTTCGATTCAAAACAAGATTTTAACGCTATGAGGAGTTCAAATAACGTGTTTCTAGATCATTTGTATCGTATCTTTTACTACATAACTTTTCACCAAATTTCACAAACACTAAGAAAGTTTGTTTTTCGATTCAAAACAAGATTTTAACGCTTTGAGGAGTTCAAATAACGTGTTTCTAGATCATTTGTATCGTATCTTTTACTACATAACTTTTCACCAAATTTCACAAACACTAAGAAAGTTTGTTTTTCGATTCAAAACAAGATTTTAACGCTTTGAGGAGTTCAAATAACGTGTTTTTAGATCATTTGTATCGTATATTTCAGTACATAACTTTTCACCAAATTTCACAAACACTAAGAAAGTTTGTTTTTCGATTCAAAACAAGATTTTAACGCTTTGAGGAGTTCAGATAACATGTTTTTAGATCATTTGTATCGTATCTTTTAGTACATAACTTTTCACCAAATTTCACAAACACTAAGAAAGTTTGTTTTTCGATTCAAAACAAGATTTTAACGCTTTGAGGTGTTCAAATAACAAGTTTTTAGATCATTTGTATCGTATCTTTTAGTACATAACTTTTCACCAAATTTCACAAACACTAAGAAAGTTTGTTTTTCGATTCAAAACAAGATTTTAACTCTTTGGAAAGTTGAAATAACGTGTTTTTAGATCATTTGTATCGTATCTTTTAGTATATAACTTTTCACCAAATTTCACAAACACTAAGAAAGTTTGTTTTTCGATTCAAAACAAGATTTTAACGATTTGAGGAGTTCAAATAACACGTTTTTAGATCATTTGTATCGTATCTTTTAGTACATAACTTTTCACCAAATTTCACAAACACTAAGAAAGTTTGTTTTTCGATTCAAAACAAGATTTTAACGCTTTGAGGAGTTCAAATAACATGTTTTTAGATCATTTGTATAGTATCTTTTAGTACATAACTTTTCACCAAATTTCACAAACACTAAGAAAGTTTGTTTTTCGATTCAAAACAAGATTTTAACGCTTTGAGGAGTTCAAATAACGTGGTTTTAGATCATTTGTATCGTATCTTTTACTACATAACGTTTCACCAAATTTCACAAACACTAAGAAAGTTTGTTTTTCGTTTCAAAACAAACTTTCAACGCTTTTAGGACTTCAAATAACGTGTTTTTAGATCATTTGTATCGTATCTTTTACTACATAACTTTTCACCAAATTTCGCAAACACTAAGAAAGTTTGTTTTTCGATTCAAAACAAGATTTTAACGCTTTGAGGAGTTCAAATAACGTGTTTCTAGATCATTTGTATCTTATCTTTTACTACATAACTTTTCACCAAATTTCACAAACACTAAGAAAGTTTGTTTTTCGATTCAAAACAAGATTTTAACGCTTTGAGGAGTTCAAATAACGTGTTTTTAGATCATTTGTATCGTATCTTTTAGTACATAACTTTTCACCAAATTTCACATACACTAAGAAAGTTTGTTTTTCGATTCAAAACAAGATTTTAACACTTTGAGGAGTTCAAATGACATGTTTTTAGATCATTTGTATCGTATCTTTTAGTACATAACTTTTCACCAAATTTCATAAACACGAAGAAAGTTTGTTTTTCGATTCAAAACAAGATTTTAACGCGTTGAGGAGTTCAAATAACGTGTTTCAAGATCATTTGTATCGTATCTTTTATTACATAACTTTTCACCAAATTTCACAAATACTAAGAAAGTTTGTTTTTCGATTCAAAACATGATTTTAAAGCTTTGAGGAGTTCAAATAACATGTTTTTAGATCATTTGTATCGTATCTTTTAGTACATAACTTTTTACCAAATTTCACAAACACTAAGAAAGTTTGTTTTTCGATTCAAAACAAGATTTTAACGCTTTGAGGAGTTCAAATAACGTGATTCTAGATCATATGTACCGTATCTTTGACCACATAACTTTTCACCAAATTTCACAAACACTAAGAAAGTTTGTTTTTCGATTCAAAACAAGATTTTAACGCTTTGAGGAGTTCAAATAACATGTTTTTAGATCATTTTTATTGTATCTTTTAGTACATAACTTTTCACCAAATTTCACAAACACTAAGAAAGTTTGTTTTTCGATTCAAAACAAGATTTTAACGCTTTGAGGAGTTCAAATAACATGTTTTTAGATCATTTGTATCGTATCTTTTAGTACATAACTTTTCACCAAATTTCACAAACACTAAGAAAGTTTGTTTTTCGATTCAAAACAAGATTTTAACGCTTTGAGGTGTTCAAATAACAAGTTTTTAGACCATTTGTATCGTATCTTTTAGTACATAACTTTTCACCAAATTTCACAAACACTAAGAAAGTTTGTTTTTCGATTCAAAACAAGATTTTAACGCTATGAGGAGTTCAAATAACGTGTTTCTAGATCATTTGTATCGTATCTTTTACTACATAACTTTTCACCAAATTTCACAAACACTAAGAAAGTTTGTTTTTCGATTCAAAACAAGATTTTAACGCTTTGAGGAGTTCAAATAACGTGTTTCTAGATCATTTGTATCGTATCTTTTACTACATAACTTTTCACCAAATTTCACAAACACTAAGAAAGTTTGTTTTTCGATTCAAAACAAGATTTTAACGCTTTGAGGAGTTCAAATAATGTGCTTTTAGATCATTTGTATCGTATCTTTCAGTACATAACTTTTCACCAAATTTCACAAACACTAAGAAAGTTTGTTTTTCGATTCAAAACAAGATTTTAACGCTTTGAGGAGTTCAAATAACGTGTTCCTAGATCATTAGTATCGTATCTTTTACTACATAACTTTTCGCCAAATTTCACAAACACTAAGAAAGTTTGTTTTTCGATTCAAAACCAGATTTTAACGCTTTGAGGAGTTCAAATAACGTGTTTTTAGATCATTTGTATCGTATATTTTAGTACATAACTTTTCACCAAATTTCACAAACACTAAGAAAGTTTGTTTTTCGATTCAAAACCAGATTTTAACGTTTTGAGGAGTTCAAATAACGTGTTTTTAGATCATTTGTATCGTATCTTTTAGTACATAACTTTTCACCAAACTTCACAAACACTAAGAAAGTTTGTTTTTTGATTCAAAACAAGATTTTAACGCTTTGAGGAGTTCAAATAACACGTTTTTAGATCATTTGTATCGTATCTTTTAGTACATAACTTTTCACCAAATTTCACAAACACTAGGAAAGTTTGTTTTTCGATTCAAAACAAGATTTTAACGCTTTGAGGAGTTCAAATAACATGTTTTTAGATCATTTGTATAGTATCTTTTGGTACATAACTTTTCACCAAATTTCACAAACACTAAGAAAGTTTGTTTTTCGATTCAAAACAAGATTTTAACGCTTTGAGGAGTTCAAATAACGTGGTTTTAGATCATTTGTATCGTATCTTTTACTACATAACGTTTCACCAAATTTCACAAACACTAAGAAAGTTTGTTTTTCGATTCAAAACAAACTTTCAACGCTTTTAGGACTTCAAATAACGTGTTTTTAGATCATTTGTATCGTATCTTTTACTACATAACTTTCCACCAAATTTCGCGAACACTAAGAAAGTTTGTTTTTCGATTCAAAACAAGATTTTAACGCTTTGAGGAGTTCAAATAACGTGTTTCTAGATCATTTGTATCGTATCTTTTACTACATAACTTTTCACCAAATTTCACAAACACTAAGAAAGTTTGTTTTTCGATTCAAAACAAGATTTTAACGCTTTGAGGAGTTCAAATAACGTGTTTTTAGATCATTTGTATCGTATCTTTTAGTACATGACTTTTCACCAAATTTCACATACACTAAGAAAGTTTGTTTATCGATTCAAAACAAGATTTTAACACTTTGAGGAGTTCAAATAACATATTTTTAGATCATTTGTATCGTATCTTTTAGTACATAACTTTTCACCAAATTTCATAAACACGAAGAAAGTTTGTTTTTCGATTCAAAACAAGATTTTAACGCGTTGAGGAGTTCAAATAACGTGTTTCAAGATCATTTGTATCGTATCTTTTATTACATAACTTTTCACCAAATTTCACAAACACTAAGAAAGTTTGTTTTTCGATTCAAAACATGATTTTAAAGCTTTGAGGAGTTCAAATAACATGTTTTTAGATCATTTGTATCGTACCTTTTAGTACATAACTTTTTACCAAATTTCACAAACACTAAGAAAGTTTGTTTTTCGATTCAAAACAAGATTTTAACGCTTTGAGGAGTTCAAATAACGTGTTTCTAGATCATATGTACCGTATCTTTTACCACATAACTTTTCACCAAATTTCACAAACACTAAGAAAGTTTGTTTTTCGATTCAAAACAAGATTTCAACGCTTTGAGGAGTTCAAATAACATGTTTTTAGATCATTTGTATTGTATCTTTTAGTACATAACTTTTCACCAAATTTCACAAACACTAAGAAAGTTTGTTTTTCGATTCAAAACAAGATTTTAACGCTTTGAGGAGTTCAAATAACATGTTTTTAGATCATTTGTATCGTATCTTTTAGTACATAACTTTTCACCAAATTTCACAAACACTAAGAAAGTTTGTTTTTCGATTCAAAACAAGATTTTAACGCTTTGAGGTGTTCAAATAACAAGTTTTTAGATCATTTGTATCGTATATTTTAGTACATAACTTTTCACCAAATTTCACAAACACTAAGAAAGTTTGTTTTTCGATTCAAAACAAGATTTTAACGCTATGAGGAGTTCAAATAACGTGTTTCTAGATCATTTGTATCGTATCTTTTACTACATAACTTTTCACCAAATTTCACAAACACTAAGAAAGTTTGTTTTTCGATTCAAAACAAGATTTTAACGCTTTGAGGAGTTCAAATAACTTGTTTTTAGATCATTTGTATCGTATATTTTAGTACATAACTTTTCACCAAATTTCACAAACACTAAGAAAGTTTGTTTTTCGATTCAAAACAAGATTTTTACGCTTTGAGGTGTTCAAATAACAAGTTTTTAGATCATTTGTATCGTTTCTTTTTGTACATAACTTTTCACCAAATTTCACAAACACTAAGAAAGTTTGTTTTTCGATTCAAAACAAGATTTTAACGCTATGAGGAGTTCAAATAACGTGTTTCTAGATCATTTGTATCGTATCTTTTACTACATAACTTTTCACCAAATTTCACAAACACTAAGAAAGTTTGTTTTTCGATTCAAAACAAGATTTTAACGCTTTGAGGAGTTCAAATAACGTGTTTTTAGATCATTTGTATCGTATCTTTTAGTACATAACTTTTCACCAAATTTCACAAACACTAAGAAAGTTTGTTTTTCGATTCAAAACCAGATTTTAACGCTTTGAGGAGTTCAAATAACGTGTTTTTAGATCATTTGTATCGTATCTTTTAGTACATAACTTTTCACCAAATTTCACAAACACTAAGAAAGTTTGTTTTTCGATTCAAAACAAGATTTTAACGCTTTGAGGAGTTCAAATAACGTGTTTCTAGATCATTTGTATCGTATCTTTTACTACATAACGTTTCACCAAATTTCACAAACACTAAGAAAGTTTGTTTTTCGATTCAAAACAAACTTTCAACGCTTTTATGACTTCAAATAACGTGTTTTTAGATCATTTGTATCGTATCTTTTACTACATAACTTTTCACCAAATTTCACAAACACTAAGAAAGTTTGTTTTTCGATTCAAAACAAGATTTTAACGCTTTGAGGAGTTCAAATAACGTGTTTCTAGATCATTTGTATCGTATCTTTTACTACATAACTTTTCACCAAATTTCACAAACACTAAGAAAGTTTGTTTTTCGATTCAAAACAAGATTTTAACGCTTTGAGGAGTTCAAATAACGTGTTTTTAGATCATTTGTATCGTATCTTTCAGTACATAACTTTTCACCAAATTTCACAAACACTAAGAAAGTTTGTTTTTCGATTCAAAACAAGATTTTAACGCTTTGAGGAGTTCAAATAACTTGTTCCTAGATCATTAGTATCGTATCTTTTACTACATAACTTTTCGCCAAATTTCACAAACACTAAGAAAGTTTGTTTTTCGATTCAAAACCAGATTTTAACGCTTTGAGGAGTTCAAATAACGTGTTTTTAGATCATTTGTATCGTATCTTTTAGTACATAACTTTTCACCAAATTTCACAAACACTAAGAAAGTTTGTTTTTCGATTCAAAACCAGATTTTAACGCTTTGAGCAGTTCAAATAACGTGTTTTTAGATCATTTGTATCGTATCTTTTAGTACATAACTTTTCACCAAATTTCACAAACACTAAGAAAGTTTGTTTTTCGATTCAAAACAAGATTTTAACGCTTTGAGGAGTTCAAATATCACGTTTTTAGATCATTTGTATCGTATCTTTTAGTACATAACTTTTCACCAAATTTCACAAACACTAAGAAAGTTTGTTTTTCGATTCAAAACAAGATTTTAACGCTTTGAGGAGTTCAAATAACATGTTTTTAGATCATTTGTATAGTATCTTTTAGTACATAATTTTTCACCAAATTTCACAAACACTAAGAAAGTTTGTTTTTCGATTCAAAACAAGATTTTAACGCTTTGAGGAGTTCAAATAACGTGGTTTTAGATCATTTGTATCGTATCTTTTACTACATAACGTTTCACCAAATTTCACAAACACTAAGAAAGTTTGTTTTTCGATTCAAAACAAACTTTCAACTCTTTTAGGAATCAAATAACGTGTTTTTAGATCATTTGTATCGTATCTTTTAGTACATAACTTTTCACCAAATTTCGCAAACACTAAGAAAGTTTGTTTTTCGATTCAAAACAAGATTTTAACGCTTTGAGGAGTTCAAATAACGTGTTTCTAGATCATTTGTATCGTATCTTTTACTACATAACTTTTCACCAAATTTCACAAACACTAAGAAAGTTTGTTTTTCGATTCAAAACAAGATTTTAACGCTTTGAGGAGTTCAAATAACGTGTTTTTAGATCATTTGTATCGTATCTTTTAGTACATAACTTTTCACCAAATTTCACAAACACTAAGAAAGTTTGTTTTTCGATTCAAAACAAGATTTTAACGCTTTGAGGAGTTCAAATAACCTGTTTTTATATCATTTCTATCGTATCTTTTACTACATAACTTTTCACCAAATTTCACAAACACTAAGAAAGTTTGTTTTTCGATTCAAAATAAGATTTTAACGCTTTGAGGAGTTCAAATAACGTGTTTTTAGATCATTTGTATCGTATCTTTTAGTACATAACTTTTCACCAAATTTCACAACCACTAAGAAAGTTTGTTTTTCGATTCAAAACAAGATTTTAGCACTTTGAGGAGTTCAAATAACACGTTTTTAGATCATTTGTATCGTATCTTTTAGTACATAACTTTTCACCAAACTTCATAAACACTAAGAAAGTTTGTTTTTCGATTCAAAATAAGATTTTAACGCTTTGATGAGTTCAAATAACATGTTTTTAGATCATTTGTATCGTATCTTTTAGTACATAACTTTTCACCAAATTTCACAAACACTAAGAAAGTTTGTTTTTTGATTCAAAACAAGATTTTAACGCTTTGAGGAGTTCAAATAACGTGTTTTTAGATCATTTGTATCGTATCTTTCAGTACATAACTTTTCACCAAATTTCATAAACACTAAGAAAGTTTGTTTATCGATTCAAAACAAGATTTTAACGCTTTGAGGAGTTCAAATAACATGTTTTTAGATCATTTGTATCGTATCGTTTAGTACATAAGTTTTCACCAAATTTCACAAACACTAAGAAAGTTTGTTTTTCGATTCAAAACAAGATTTTAACGTTTTGAGGAGTTCAAATAACGTGTTTCTAGATCATTTGTATCGTATCTTTTACTACATAACTTTTCACCAAATTTCACAAACACTAAGAAAGTTTGTTTTTCGATTCAAAACAAAGTTTCAAAGCTTTTAGGACTTCAAATAACGTGTTTTTAGATCATTTGTATCGTATCTTTTACTACATAACTTTTCACCAAATTTCACAATGACTAAGAAAGTTTGTTTTTCGATTTCAAAACCAGATTTTAACGGTTTGAGGAGTTCAAATAACGTGTTTTTAGATCATTTCTATCGTATCTTTTACTACATAACTTTTCACCAAATTTCACAAACACTAAGAAAGTTTGTTTTTCGATTCAAAACAAGATTTTAACGCTTAGAGGAGTTCAAATAACGTGTTTCTAGATCATTAGTATCGTATCTTTTACTACATAACTTTTCGCCAAATTTCACAAACACTAAGAAAGTTTGTTTTTCGATTCAAAACAAGATTTTAACGCTTTGAGGAGTTCAAATAACGCGCTTTTAGATCATTAGTATCGTATCTTTTACTACATAACTTTTCACCAAATTTCACAAACACTAAGAAAGTTTGTTTTTCGATTCAAAACAAGATTTTAACGCTTTGAGGAGTTCAAATAACGTGTTTCTAGATCATTTGTATCGTATCTTTTACTACATAACTTGGAGATTTTTATCCCCCTACCCCCCCCTTTGGAGATTTTTACCCCTACCCCCCCCCCCTTCGGAGATCTTTACCCCCTACCCCCCCCCCCCCCGGGGGTAAAAATCTCCAGAGGGGGGGTAGGGGGTAAAAATCTCCAAAGGGGAGGGGGGGTATGGGGTAAAAATCTCTAAAGGGGAGGTAGGAGTATAAAAATCTCCAAAGGGGGGATAGGGTGATAAAAATCTCCAAAGGGGTGGGGGGGTAGAAATCTCCGAAGGGGGGGTAGTGGAATAAAAATCTCCGAAGGGGGGTAGGGTGTAAAAATTTCCAATTGGGGGGTAGGCGGTAAAAATCTCCAAAGGGGGATAGGGGGATAGAGATCTCCAAAGGGGGGGTAGGGGGATAAAAATCTCTAAAGGGGGGTTAGGGGGATAAAAATCTCCAAAGGGGGGGTAGGGGGAAAAATCTCCAAAGGGGGGGTATAGGGGGTAAAAATCTCCAAAGGGGGATTAGGGAGTACAAATCTCCAAAGGGGGGGGGTAGGGGGTAAAAATGTGCAAAGGGGGTAGGGGGATCAAAATTTCCAAAGGGAGGTTAGGGGGGTAAAAATCTCCGAAGAGGGGGTATGGGGTAAAAATCTCCGAAGAGGGGGTATGGGGGGGTGTGTGTGTGGGGGGGGGGGGGGGGGGGTTAAAAATCTCCAAAGGTGGGGGTAGGGGGTAAAAATCTCCAAATGGGGGGTAGGGGAATAAAAATTTGCAAAGGGGGGTAGGGGGTAAAAATCTCCGAAGCGGGAGTAGGGGTAAAAATATCCGAAGGGGGGGTACGGGGTAAAAATCTCCAAATGGGGTGGGGTATGGGGTGTAAAAATCTCCAAAGGGTGGGGGGTGGGGTAGGGGTAAAAATCTCCATAGGGGGGGTGGGGGATAAAAATGGGCAAAGGGGGGTAGGGGGATAAAAAATTGCAAAGGGGGGCCGTAGGAGGTAAAAATTTCTAAAGGGGTGGGGGGGTAAAAATATCCAAAGGGGGGGGGGGGGGGGGGGGGGGGGCTAGGGGGTAAAAACCTCCAAAGTGGGGGTAGGGGGGTAAAAATGTCTAAGGGGGGTAGGGGGATAAAAATTTGCAAATGGGGGGTAGGGGGTCAAAATCTCCAAAGGGGGGGTATGGGGGGTAAAAATCTACAAGGGATAAAAATGTGCAAAGGGGGGGTTGGGGCATAAAAATTTCCAAAGGGAGTTAGGGGGGTAAAAATCTCCAAAGGAGGCGTAGGGGGTTAAAATCTCCGAAGGGGGGGGGGGGGGGGGGGGGGTAGGGGCTAAAACTTTCTCGTAACAAATTTAATTACATATTTATTCAATGAGAGTTCGACCTCGATTTCATATTTCAACTCGTAACAAACTTTCTCGTCCTGAAATAAGACATAACGATACAATAGGACCGGGCTACGGTGCAAAGGACATAAATAGCCCCATCCCAAAACTCAATACTCCACCACGGGTTACTGAACCCATTCTCGGAAACTTGTACGAGGCATTTTTGTTGATAAGCCCAAGCCCGAAATAATAAATCAAGTTTAATTAGCCCGTATAAGTTTAGGGAAAGTTATTTTAAGGAAAGAAATTTAGGGCAGTTTTTATTATAAGGAAATTAGTTTAGGAAATAAGTTTTAAGACAAGGTTTAATTCCTTGTATTCCAAGTTTATGGAGCATATAAATAGGCCTTATATGTTTAGGGATTAATTACATTGAAAAGTATATCAAATATCAATTAGAAAAGAGAGAAAGACTCGTAAGAGACTATTATAATTATAAGAGATAATTTTGTTTATTAGATATCCCTATTTGAATCCATATTCGAATCCCGTATTACCAACAAATTGGCATCAGAGCGATGGCGAGTTCTGGGAGTGTTTTTGGTCATATACCACTACCGCGATTAACGAAGACGAATTACGAAGTATGGAGTATCCAGATGCGGGCGTTACTCGGTGCGCAAGATGTTTGGGAGATAGTCGAAGCTGGCTACGTGGAACTGGTTGTCAAAACGGAGCAGACGGTAAACCAGTTAAAAGCAATGAAAGAGAAACGAGTGAAGGACAAGACCGCCATGTACCTGTTGTACCAAGCTGTGGACGAGTCGGGTTTTCAGAAGATTGCCGGCGCGAAAACTTCGAAGCAAGCATGGGACACTTTGGAGAGAGTGTTCAAGGGTGCCGATCGAGTAAAGCAAGTGAGGCTTCAGACTTTGCGAGGCGAATTGGAGTCCATGAAGATGAAGGAATCGGAAGGAGTGTCCGATTACATCTCGCGTGTACAAGGAGTGGCGAATAAGTTAAAGGGCAACGGAGAAGCTCTAACCGACGCAAGAGTTGTTGAGAAGATTCTATGGTCTTTAACCGAGAAGTTCGAAAACGTGGTGTGCGCTATTGAAGAGTCGAAAGATTTAGATCAAATGACCGTTGATGAATTGGCAGGTTCACTCGAGGCACACGAGCAGCGAAAGAAAAAGAAGGAGAACGAGGCACACCAAGAAGCTCTGCAAGTCAATGCGACAATAGATGAAGACAAGGCGATGTACGCTGAGAACAATCGAGGAAGAGGACGCGGCCGTGGAGGTCGATTTGGTGGTCAAGGTAGAGGCGGAAACTATAATTCCGAAGAAAAAAAGCAACCGAATCAGCAAAATTGGCGCGGCCGAGGACGAGGTCGTGGACGAGGAAGCTGGTCGAGTCGAGCAAGTGTCGAGTGTTACAACTGCGACAAGCCTGGACACTACCCGAAGGAGTGCTGGTCCGAGAAAAAGGTAAAAGAAAATGCCAACCTAGTAGAGAAGGAGGCAAATGATGGTGTTCTCATGATGGCTCACAAAGACACCACATCGGAGAGCGATACGATCTGGTACCTCGACACCGGCGCAAGCAACCACATGTGCGGGCACAAATACCTTTTCGTAGAGATGAAGGAGCTAGACGATAGGCACGTTTCATTTGGAGATGCGTCAAAGGTCCAAGTAAAGGGCAAAGGTAAAATTCGATTCTATCAGAAGGATGGTAAAGAAGGACATATCGAAAATGTCTATTACGTACCTGAGATGAAGAGCAACATAATCAGCATGGGACAACTATTGGAGAGAGGATACTCGGTCTTCATGAAAGATCGAACGATGCAGCTGAAGGACAAGCAAGGTCAACTAGTTGCGCGTGTTGAGATGACGAAGAATCGAATGTTCAAGCTCAACCTGAGAAGTGTGCAGAGAATGTGTTTACGAGTCGACATGGAGGACAAAGCTTGGCTCTGGCATTTGCGGTTTGGACATTTGCACTATGGAGGCTTGCGAGAGTTGGCCAAGAAGAACATGGTGCACGGTCTGCCAGATATGGACTACACGAGCAGATTTTGCGAAGGTTGCGTACTCGGTAAACATGCAAGAGTCCCATTTCAGAAGAAGGCGAAATATGAAGCAGCAAGTCCTCTCGAGCTGGTGCACACCGACATTTGTGGCCCGATCACACCGAAATCGTTTAGTGAGAAAAGGTATTTTATTACATTCGTTGATGATTACACTAGGAGGACCTGGGTTTATTTTTTGAAGGAAAAATCCGAGGCATTCGAAGTGTTCAAGAGGTTCAAGGTGCTTGTCGAGAAGATGACCGGGCGATACATCAAAGCTTTGCGGTCAGATAGAGGCGGTGAGTACACGTCAACCGCATTTACGAGCTTTTGTGAGGAGCAAGGGATTAAGAGATTCTTGACTACGCCATACTCGCCTCAGCAAAATGGTGTGGCCGAGAGGAAGAACCGGACCATTCTCGACATGGTTCGATCGATGTTGAAGAGCAAAGGAGTGCCAAAAGAATTTTGGGCCGAGGCGGTACAGTGTGCGGTGTATGTACAAAATCGATGTCCTCGTGCGAAATTAGGCGAGAAAACACCTCAAGAAGCTTGGAGCAGTCAGAAACCGACGGTGTCACATTTCAAGGTGTTCGGAAGTGTGGCATATGCACATGTACCGGATCAAAGGAGGACGAAGCTCGATGATAAAAGCAAGAAGTTCGTGTTCATTGGATATGACGAGAAAACGAAGGCATACAAGTTGTATGACCTGATTGAAAGAAAGGTTGTGGTGAGTCGAGATGTCCATGTGAATGAGAAGAGCGCATGGGACTGGAGTAAGAAGTGCGAGATGGAGGATGAGGACGCCGAGTCAGACGAGTCCGAGAAAGAAGAATCCGCAGCTACGGTACCGACTAGCCCCGCAATACCTGATGAAGAAGACGAGCCGAGACAGACACGCACAAGGAGCCTACAAGAGTTGTACGATGCAACCAGTGAGGTACATCTTATTTGTCTTTTGGCAGATTCGGAGAATATCTCCTTTGAAGAAGCTGTGAGGAACAAGAAATGGCAAGCCGCGATGGATGAAGAGATTGGGGCTATCGAGAAAAACAAGACGTGGGATTTGGTCGAATTACCAGAAGGATGCAAGCCCATAGAAGTCAAGTGGGTGTACAAGAAAAAGAAAAAAAATTCAAGACGATGATCGGGATGAAGAAGAGGCTTGTGCTTAAGGGAGAAATTTGTTGATAAGTCCAAACCCGAAATAATAAATCAAGTTTAATTAGCCCATATAAGTTTAGGGAAAGTTATTTTAAGGAAAGAAATTTAGGAAATAATTATAGGGCAGCTTTTATTATAAGGAAATTAGTTTAGGAAATAAGTTTTAAGACAAGATTTAATTCCTTGTATTCCAAATTTATGGAACCTATAAATAGACCTTATATGTTTAGGGATTAATTACATTGAAAAGTATATCAAATATCAATTAGAAAAGAGAGAAAGACTCGTAAGAGACTATTATAATTATAACAGAGAATTTTGTTTATTAGATATCCCTATTTGAATCCATATTCGAATCCCGTATTACCAACAATTTTTCCCGGCAAACTCGGTACTGGTCCTCCACCTCCCAACTCATTGTCTTCAAATGATACTCACCGCTAAAACCAATTACCATACTTTGCGTGAGACAAGCGAATGGATTGGACACTTCCTCATCACTGCTCAAAATATGGCTTATTACCCCTTCTGTACATGAAATGGCGTAAGCGTATATATCATGTCCGTTGATGGGCAAAAACGGAATCTCAATCTCGTCATTTCCAAAAGTCACATCCAAGAGTGAATGAGGGGCACTTTCGTCATGTTTCTTGTTCTTGATATTTATTCCGACTTCCTCGTATTGCGTTGCGCGACGCCATCGGATTAAGTTTCGCATTAAGTTCAAAGTCCCTTTTACGTTATCATAGTCGAATTCCTTGTGATTCTGTAGTGGCTTGAAGTACATGTGGCATAAAAGGAGCAAAAGGTGAAATTCTTTTGGTTTTATTCTGTAATCATTTCCTCGTACAAATTTCTTCAAGTACGGATCACAAAACCTTTTTTGTGATGGGCACTTGCACTAAATTCACCCTCCATGGTCTCGAAGATTTTCTCAGTGAAGAAAAATCAAAATGGTATCTAGTTTTTTCAGCAAAAGAAGGTCTTGAACAACATATGGAGAAAACCACGGCTCGCAAAATGATATGGGCTCCAAACTCCCGATACCGGTACTGTTGCTACATCCTGATCCGGTACGGTGTGCTTAGAAGCGAAAACTTGGCCTGTTATATAAGCACGAATCTAAAACAGCCAAAACTTTGTTCTCTCCATTCACACAAAAATGTGTGAATCAAAAGAATATGATACCTTCATTTATAATAGCTCATATTCATTACTCTCCTTTCAGACATTTTTCTTTCTCATATTTATTACTCTTTTTTTAATGTGTGTCTACAAAATGGAAAATGTCATATTAATCCTTAAAAGATAAACAAATTTGATCCCTCTAAAAGGATTTATTTGAAAATATATTTACATTATAACTTCTACCATACAAAACAATGAAAAAAATATATAATTTAGATACTTAATAATAACAATACACAAATAATAAAGTAGAAGGGGATACATACCATATATTTCACATTTTGTAGGGTAAAAAAATAATTTGATTTTTTTGCAAGACACTTCAAATTTTATTTATATGCAGTTTATGATTTTAGAAGGCTATTATATATGAAACATACTAGCAATAACTACTGAAGGAAAAATAATTAAAAATATTATGTTGATTTTTGGTTAGGGGCATAAAATCATAGGTACGAACTATTTTAGTCCCTAAACTATGCAACAATTGATCTATTTTCTCGAATTTAGTATATATTTACTTTTTTATTTTATTTTATTTGGTATAGGTACGAACTTGGAAGAAGATTTAGGATATTTGATTATCTCCAATTTTAGTGCGTCGTCTTTACTACTCGGCAGGGGCAGCCCCGATAGTTTGGTTGCCCTAGCCCGAACTATTATCACTTTCGAAATATTAACTGAGATATTGACGTCTGCATAAAAATCTACACAAAAAATTCAACACCTCTTTGCGCAAAATTGTTTCTTGTACCAGTATATGGTACCTAATTATTTGCATGGTTCTGAATATCGGACTCGGACTCGGACTCGGTCGGCTCCGGAGACTCGGAACTCGGTCGACTCGGACAAGACTCGGGCGAGTCAAAAAAAAAAAAAAATCGGACGGTTAGTAAAAAAATCGGAAAAAATAGAAAAAAATATATATATATATTTAAAAAATATATAAATATTCATAAACATGATACACACTAATTCAACTCATAAAACCCAAATTACTACACTAAAAAAAATACATTACCTAACCAACATTACATAACGAACATTACATAACAAAATTACTACATTAAAAACTTCTACTCCCAAAAACTGTGACGAACGGGTTGCATTGTGTAATCATCATCCTCATATTGATCATGAGGAGGAGGAAAATACATTTGTAAACTCGTATTGTCGAAAATGTTCATCATTGAGTCCAAGGATGAGCGGTTTTTCGTGTTGTTCGTTACCAATATAAAGATCGGAATATTTTTCATTGTTTGCGCTTGCAGTTGAACTTATATCCATTCCTGGAAAACTAGATCCCTCACTATATGTGGTACCATAATTATAGCCACTTAACCCTGCGATGCCGTCATAAAAATACAATGCTTGGAGGTTTCTTTGCATATCAGGATTATCTTCCCCTTGCCTAACCTTTCATACAAACTTGTGAGCCTCACATTGCGACGTATACCATGTCCATGATTCCCTCTAACCGGATTGGGACTATTATCATATTCTCTTATTACTTCCACATCAGGACACAGAACTGTATCATTACTGCCAGAATCGCCATTGCTGGGATCATTACTACTACCTGTTGGTTCTTCTTCTTCTTCAGATAAACAATCATCCAACAACTCGGAATTATCTCTACCGTCGAGTACACAATCGTCCAACCACTGTATCATTATTGCTTTCTAATTGACATGTTTGTAGGAGAGATTTTGTGAAAGGATAAGAAATAGTGTGTGAGCTTAGGGAGACTAAGAAATAGCTTTGTGAAAGGAGTTGATAAATGTTGAATGAATGAAGAAGGAATGAAAGTCCAATGGAGTATTTTATAGTGTGCTTCAACAGCTAGGTTACGCATGTGATCAAAGAATAATATTGGTAGCCTTTAACATATAGTGTGCATGTGTGCATGTGTGCATGTTATAAAATAGTGTTGTGATAAAAGAATACAAGAGTGCAAAGAAATAGTGTGCATGTGATATAAAGGAATTGAATGAAGGAATTGAAAGATCAGAAGATCAGATAGACATCACGTTACAAAAGAGCCTTTAAATTTCAAAGAGTGTGCATGTGACAAAATAGTGTGGCATGTGATAGTTACAAAGCTACAAATAGTGTGCATGTTTTTTTTCAAAGAGCCTTTAAATTTCTTTAACGTGATCAAATAGTTACAAAGCTACAAAATTACAAAAGTTACAAAAGAGTGTAAAGAAATGGGACATAGAGAAATAATATTCAAATATTACAAAAGAATGCAACTCTTTGTAATTTTTTTCGAAGTTGAAAAAATGAGAGTAACAAATAGAAACATACATCATAATATTCATAGATTCATATAGTGTATTCTTAAAAAAATAAAAAAATAAAAAAATTTTGTGACTCGGATCCGATTTTATCGGGGCAAAATCAGATCGGGGGTCACCGAGTCCGAGAATATCGGCCGAGTTTTTTTTTATCTCGGCCGATATTACGAACCATGATTATTTGTTCAAAGTCCTTTCGAGCTGATTCGAGACAACTTTCTCAGCAATTTTTCAATTCTTTTCACCAGTTTTTTATTATTTTCACCATACCAATATGGTTTCCTTTCTTGTTTTGTCGCACACCAAAATAATTCATAACCTAAATAAAATATCGGAGTTATATTTCGAGGAAAGAAAGTTGTGCAGTGAAATATTATAATTTTGGTGTACTTGTGAAAATGGTTTTTTTTTAACAAATCTATTCAGTCACATATTTCCATTCTCTTACCCATGTTTTTTTTTGAAAAAAAATATATCTTCACCATGTTTTGCATCGAATTCACAATATAAAGTAAATAAACGATTAAGCATCGGAATCCTTAAAACAAACCTCTCGGGCAATAGCAAGTCCCTTCAAAATAAACAAAACTGTTATTGGCAAAAATTGAAATATCTTTTCGAATAGATCAATCTCAGGAAATTGGACATAAAAAGATTCATCTAAGGAATTTGCCTATCTCTAGCCAGATTTGAAGCCAGCGATTTGAACATAATCATCACATCGAACTTCGAACTTCGAACTTCGGGTAAGATTAGATTAGATTGCCTTTCCATAGCATCTCTTATTAGTTTTCTCTTCGCCGGCGATATTTTCGTGCCAAGGAGGGAACAATTATTTTCTTTGTTGTTTTCTTTTTTCTCTATTGATTTTCCTTGCTTCTTCTCCATTGATATCCGACGGAAGAAAAATATATCGAAAAGGATCTCTCCAGTTATTTTGGAATAGAGAGCATGTAGCAAAGAGAAATAAAATCCACTTATACTATCAGTGAACTTTAGTGTGATACTTTTTTTATTTGAATAACTAATTGCTGAAACAAGCCCTTAAATACCATTAGCAGAAAAACCCAAAGAAAATCAATTATTGAATTGTTTCACTTCTGAATTTATCATCTTTTCTGAATTTAAAAACCAGGTTACCGCAAATACAATTACTATATTAGTCGAGAAAACATTAAATTCAAGTGTTGAATTTCTAATATAATTACAGAATCCAAATATCCCATGTTGATTGTGTTTTAATCCACAAAATTTATAATTTTATTGCGATGTTCTTAACAGTCTCATTTTTCTGAATATTTTATAAAATTTTGTAATACTCTACCTCAAATAAAATGTGTATACTCTAAAAACTAATTGACTATATAAGAAATCATTATACTGTACACCGAGTCTACCCATATAATGTTTTGTACTATATATAACTGGACTTTGACATATAACCCACAAAATATTTGAAATAGTATTTGAATTTCTCCTGACCTAATTTTTCAAATTGGGCTTAAAAATATATAAAAAAGGGCATTATTGCAAAACGGGTCAATTCAGAATAATGTAATCATTGATTAAGTTTAATATGTTTGCATTAAAAAAATTCATTTCAATTTCAATAACATTACTTGGATTTCCATCAAATATTGAATCATTTTAAAATTGTTCAATCAATTAAAACTATAAATGACATGAATTGAAGTTATGTATTAACTATTAAGAAATGTTTTTACACAATACAATAATTATGGATATTTAGACTTCACATCATTACAAGACCTAGACTCATTGTGATATCCATCTTAGTTGTGTAATAACTATGAGTCAAAGAATTAACGCGATTTTGATGTTATTGTGCTTTTGATGTATGGGTCCAATTTGGTTTGCCCTTTCAGGTCAGCATTGCGTCGTAGCCTACACATAGATATCAAATACTATTACACACATACATTTTCTTGACCCCCAAGACACTATCCGGCACATTCTACTCCCGGTTTGAGTCAACATTAAAGAAATCCGACTCCACTCTGGATTGGATTAGTCTTTTTAGTAGCCATTCTTAATTCTCTCATATCTTGAATTTATTTGATATTTCCCCCCACACCTCTTATGTTGAAGTCCTATTCAGAGACATAGAGTAGAAATAGCTACGAGCTCATAAAAGAACCTATCTTTCTTGTAAATTTGTAGTCAAATTTGTGATCTGCTTCATGTCTGTATTTTGGTTAAATGAGAATCCGAACATTCTATGAAAAACTGAAGTACATAACTCATTGTAAGTAATTGATTTTCTCCGATTTCTTAATATAAATATACTAACAATGAATGAAACGTAATTTATTTATTTTCGATTTGCATGTTAGGCATAATTGAGTATGCAATGTCTCATTTTCTCGTAGGAAATACTCTCGTCTTCTATTACTATACACATGGTTTATACAAGGCTATCTTCATTTAGTTTAAATGATAGATCAGGTTAAAGTCATTTAGTCACACTTTTTTAATCATATACCAAGAATATTTTAACACCAACACATTAAAAAAGAAATTAGAAATCTTAAAAATAATCCGCAAAACAATATTTGGGTATTTTTGTCGGCCCAAAAAATTTACTATTATGGATCAAGCCTATGAGAAATAAGGATGTTTTAATAAAAAATATATAAATGCGAGAGCTCATGTATTGTTGGCCCAAAATTAATATCGTTAAATATTCAAATTACATTTTCATAAACTCTTTCTTTTCATATTTAACCAGCTCATTATCGATTACTCAGGCTAGGTTTAGGATGACTTTATTTTTAGGTTTCTTGTCTTAAAAACTTAAAAAACGATTTCTTTTTGTTTTGTTTTCAAAATAGATGATTATCAGAAATCATATTTCATGGTAATAATTAATACTATATTATTTTCATTGTAATTAATATGTATATTTGTGTACTTTATAGCTATTTTATAGCATCATTAGCATCTTTTCTGAAAATAATTTTTATGTATACATCATTTTCTACGGTATAATGTATCCAAAGATTATATAATTTTTCAAAAGATGGCTAAGATACTCAATTAATTTTCATCGGTTTGGTACTTACGATTCTTTGACCATTAAATTTGATTTGAGATTTGTGTTTTCTATATATATATATATATATATATATATATATATATATATATATATATATATATATATTTGTGTTCATCATTAATGATATCCATAAAAATGTATGCTCGTCATTAATTGCACAAATCTCAAATCAAATTCAATTGTAAAAAAAATCATAAATACTCAACCCATGATATTCAATTAAGTATATTAGTCATCTTCTAATTTTCATTACCAAATGTAATCTTTTAATATTATTATAACATTATCGACTTCGCCATACTATTTGTTGAAATTAATATGTCATTTTCAATATCAGTATACTATTTTTAGTATTGATACTTTCTTACAAAAAAAAATCCATTCGCTATGATTATAGTTTTGTCATAAACTATTTGTTGAAATTAATATGTCATTTTCAATATCAGTATACTATTTTTAGTATTGATACTTTCTTACAAAAAAAAATCCATTCGCTATGATTATAGTTTTGTCATAAACAATTTGACAAATTCAATAGTAATTAAGAAACGGAGCGAGAGTACGCTCTAGTTTTCACAAATTTTGAAGTTCAAAACCTTAGGCGATTTGAGTAAAGGATTATCATTTCAAATGTACGAACATTAAAGAAAATGCATCCAATGGTCCAAATACTCCAAGACGTACAAAACTAGAAAGATGGCCATGTTCGCATTCGTCAAGAAACATTTGCTTGTATTCTTCTTTCCCAAGACCACACAAATGAGAAAATAGAATCTGACCATAGATATGTTAATGACCTTGGCAGAATCCCATCTCAAGACAGCAATTTAAGAATTTAGAAGTTGGGAAATAACACGATTTATTATGAATATTTAGTTTTCTTCAATTTCTTAATACGATAAACCGACAACGAACAATATGTTCTTCACATTTTTCTTTCATTTTTATACTAGGCACCATTGAATATTTAGTGCCATGTTTTCCCACATGATATACTTCTATCCAGTGTTAAATAAAGACTCACTTTCATTCATTTAATAAATTTATTATTTAACCTCTGTTATTGATGTATATATCATGCTAAATTCATTTTATCACACTTTCTTCCTGAACTTGATGGTCATACTGATATTTTTGTTTTTTTTTAATAACTAATTGATGGGCCCAAACTAGCCCTTAAATATCAATAGGAGACTAAAGCCCAAAGATAATCGCTCGTTGACTTTGAAAACCATATTACCACAATACTACTGCTAGATTAGTGTCATGTTCCTGCCAAATGCTAAAATCATTTTATCACACTTTTTTGTGAACTTCATTGTGATACCTTTTCTATTTGTATAACTAATTGCCCAAATTACCATCCCTTAAGATTAGCAGAAAAGGCAAAAATATTCGGTTATTGACTTATTTCACTTCTCAATTTCTCATTCCTTTTAAATTTAAAAATCAGATTACCACACTACTCCTAGATTAGTCGAGAAAACATTAAAACATGTGTTAAATTTCTCATATAATTAAGAAATCCAAATATTCCATGTTGCTTGTGTTTTAATCCATCGTATTTTATAATTTTATTGCGATATCTTAACTGTCCCATTTTTTTATGAATATTTTATAAAAATATGTATACTCTAAAAATGTAATGACTATATAAGAAATCATTGTGTAATACACCAAGTCTCCCCATTAATAACTCACCCCGATTTTCAGTCTGTTATTTCTCGGCACATCGTAATATTCTCTGTCTAACGTAATAATCTTTTTTCGGTATTGGTATTGAACTACCGGTAGAAAATTCGAGCATGCTTAAGAGTTTATTAGGAGAAACTAGTAATCTTAAATGATAATAGAAGGCAAGAAGAAAGAAGTAGAGGTAGATAAGGGGATACACAGTAAATTACCTAGGGTTTCCGAGCAAAGAGAAATGTGCTTCGTAATGGGAGATGATGGTCAGAGAGAAAGGAGGGGGTATTCAGGAGCTCAGCCGCTAAGCGTGTCATGGAAATCGGTTGACCTAATCAGGAAGAATGCTAGAGAAATGGTGTGTCATGGAGCACATGCTCAGCTTGTATCGCAAGGAAGAAGAGGGGAGGAAATGAAATGGAGTGCTGAAGAGGGAGGAATTCGACTTCAATGTTTACTATGGTTACTAAATCCGGGAAAACGGTTCCTAAATATGCATATGGATTTCATTTTCTGGATTTTCTTCAAAGGATTTGTTTTTCCAGCTCTCTATCAATTAATGAAATGTTTTGGATTTTTTCTAGTTTGGTGGTGGTGGGTTATATTTGTGAGATATTAGCTCAAGTAATAGTACTAAGATTTAGGATTCCATTTTGGAATTCTAATCTTATAGAAATTGTATTTTTTTAATGAAAATATAAATAGATAGGGGACATATGAGCCCTCTCTATTCTTTCTAAAAGAAACATAATAATCTTTTTGTTTTTATATAAGTAGACCTGGATAAATATCCCACAAAATAATATAATTTGCGAAACAGACTTCGACGCCTCGCAATATCCGTAAATATAGTTCCTAAAAAATTGATAAACACATTTAATAAATTTTTCTTTTAATCTTTTTAGTTGAAATTATGTTTGAATGTATATGTTAATTCTAGTTAAAAATGTAATCAAATTGATGCTTCTAGATATAAAAATGTAATCTTTGCTCAAGTTCAATATGCTTGCATTAAAAAAATCCATTTCAATTTCAGAAATGTTAATTGAATTTTAATCAAATATTGAATCATTTAGAATTTGTTCAATCAATTAAAACAAATAATAAATGACATGAATTGACGTTATGTATTAATAAAAAAAATTACACAATATAATAAATTATGGATTTGTATTTGACACAGTTACAAAATCCACTAGGATAGTCATCTGAACTGTAATTAATTACTATGACTCAAGAAAAACTGAGTCAAGGAAAGAACGCGGTTATGAAGTTATTGTGTTTCTGAAGTATGGGTTCAAACCAAATGTGCGTCGTAGGTAGGGATGTAAACGGTTCGGATATTATCCGAACCGACCCGAACCGAATCCACCTATATATCCGGATCCGAATAAAATTACCCGGTTCCGTTCGGATCCGGATTCGGATTCGGTTTTGATAATAGGGATCGGATCCGGATCCGAATCCGGATATTATCCGGATCCGAATAACAGTATAAAAACGGATATCCGTTTTTGAAAATTTATTATGTTTTTAAATAATTATGGTCTGATAGACCCAATATAAGTTTATGTTTGCATGACTTATAATCGATAACCAAGTCAATTCTAAAAGAAAATGAATTTTTCATGTATGTTTTTCCAAATCCCAAAATATTTGAAAAATACTTGATTTTGTTTCGTAAAATTATAATGTATTTTTATGTATTATTTAAGTATTATTTTGATATTGTTTGAGATTCGTTGGTAAAATAGATAGTTATGTTACATACAAATATCCGTCTGAACTATCCGAATAATATCCAGATTCGTATCCGTATCCGATATATCCGAACCGAATCCGTATCCGTTTAATATCCGAATCGGATCCGGATCCGGGAATATCCGTATCCGTATCCGTATCCGGAAAAAAATACGGATCCGGATCTGGTATGACCACTATCCGAACCGGATCCGAACCGTTTACACCCCTAGTCGTAGGACTATTTTTCTTTTTTTCTTTCCCAACATCTTAGGACATTTTGTGAACATAGATATCAACCGCAATTATTAAACAACTTAATTAATGACAAATCACGAATTCCAACACAGGTATCGTTATGAAATTGGAGAAAAAGACTTTACGAGGAAGTACATGGTTTCCTCATTTTCTTACTTGTAAACTCGTAGTCAAGTTTATTATCTGTTTCATCTCATCTCAGTTCATTGATAAAATAAGAATTGTGTAGTAAAATTAATAACAACTAGAAATAAATTAAAACCAACACTCAAAAGAAGAAGAGAAGAAATCATGGTAAACCTTTCTTTCGTTGAAAACTTGTATCTACCAATCATGATAAAAAAAAAGAGGATTTATATAGCATACAACGTTCATCCACACACATACACATGTCATGTCATTTAGCATGTAAAAAAAACATATACATCTATATGTCATGACATAAATAAATGCATGAACACATGTTAGATATAATTAATTTATACAAAATATACAGATAAATACATTCATATTCACTTATGCAATACTTATAACAAATTCAAGCATTATATAAAATGAAAAACTGAGATATGTAACTTGTTATAAGTAATTGGTTTTCTCCAATTTCTTAATATAAATAAACTAACAAAGTATAATATGTAATTTATATTTCTTTCTATGCACATGATTCACATAAGACTTTATCTGTATGGATCTATCACTTAGTTTGAATGATAGATCATGTTAAAATCATTTGATCACGTTTTTTGTTTTGTTTATTAAGACTTACACAGGAGAAGAAGTACGTAAATTAGATTCTTTTTGTTTTGTTTATTAATCGCATTTTCTACAATTATTTCGATTTTTGTTTTTGTTTTTTTCAGTGCAGATGGTATATATGGGTAGAGGATGCTACTAGATTATCAAATCCACACCAAACCAGGTTTGTGGGTTGAAACTTGGATTCAATTATTATTGATAAGTGGTTATTTAATTTAATTTGAGATTTAATTATGATTGAATTTGGATTCAATTATTCAAATTAATTGATAAATTTTTATCTCTATTTCTGATTATGTACATGGTGGAAAAAATCTTAGAATTGTGTAGATTACTAACACATACAAATTATTATGAATATTTGATTCTCTCCAATTTCTTAATACAAAAAAAACCGAGACGGCGAACAATGTGTTTTATTTTTTTCTCCCATTTTCATAGTACGCATTAGTGAGTATTTAGTGCCCATTTTTTCACATCAAATATTTCATGCATCATTTATTACTACCCAATGTTACATAAGGACTCACTTTCATGAATTTAATCAATTTATTATTTAGCATTTAAATTATTGATGTATATCATGCCAAAGTCATTTTATAGCACACTTTGTTTGTGAACTTCTTAGTGATACTCTTTCTATTTGAATAATTAATTGACCCAAACTAGCCTTTTTAAGTACCATTAGCGGAATAAAAACCCAAAGAAAATCGGTCATTGATTTATGTCATTTCTCTCCTATTTAGGGGAATAAAAGCCCAAACAAGTTAATATTTTTTATTTTCATCCATTATTATGGAGCTCATTCGGTCTGCTCGAAAGAATAAACAGGTTTATCTCATAATATTATGTCAAAAGTCGAAGCACAAAAAACCCATAAAATATTTCAAATGATATTTGGTTGTCTCGAGGTCAAAAATGTTTCATTGGGCTTATAAATATAAAAAATATATACATTATCATAAACTGACAACTTGATCAAGACCCAACAATATCCGTAATATAATTTAAAATTTTCCAAAATCATATTTTGTTATTTTTTTTAAATATGTTATAGTTGCAATTCGATGTTTGAATTTATGCTGATTCTAGTTGAAAAAATATATAATCTAAATGTTGATTCTAGTCATATATTGATTCTAGTTATAAAATATAACTTTATATGTTGATTTTAGTCATAGAAAAGTAATCTTTACTGAAGTCAATATGTTCGAATTAAAAATGTTAATTCAATTCAAATAAAATACTAATCATTTTGAAGTTGTTCGATCAATTAAAAGAAAAATAAATTATATGAATGGACGTTCAAACATTTGTTATACAAAATATAATTACGACACTAGTACATGGCAATTGGCATTTGGTAAAAACTCACTAGGATCATCTTAGCTATCATAATTACAAGTCCGCCTACATAATGTTGTTTCGATGTGATGTTGTATTTGTAGAATGGGTAAAATTTTATTCCGTTTCAAAGTCCTTGTTTGTCGATATTACACAATTTAAGTAGGAGAAGGTCAGTAGTATTGTCCATTGTCGATTTGGACAAGCTAACTTTATTATGAAATTCATAATTTTCTCTGTTTTTTTACTTTTAGGATCGTCACACTCCTAATATGTCCTATCTCAATATTTTTATAAAATAAGAATCCAAACACCGTATGACTAACAAAAATATACAATTTATTATAAATAATTAGTTCTCTCCAATTTCTTACTATGAACAAATCAACAACGAATACATACTTCATCTTTTCTTTCATTTGCGTACGACGAACAATGGAGTATACAATGTCTTATTTTTCATAGGTAATATTTATTTCTTCGACTACTACACAAAGTTATATATGGTCCTCTTCATTTAGTTCAAATGATATATCATGTTATAATCGTCTGCTCACACTTTTTTAATCAGGCATCAAAAGTGTTTCACGCTAACATTTAGCACCAAATAAAAGGTGCAATGTTTTGAATTATATCTATTTAAATATATCATTTTTTTTATCAGCTAAGGCAAATTCAAAGACTTGCACTCATATTTGCATTAAATAAGAACGGATATTTTTTTTTTTATTAACAAGAAGAACGGATATTTACAAAGGTATTTACATGTTTACACTCCTCAGTCATAGGATGTTATTTTCCATTTGCCATCCAATAGAATTGGATCTCCTCTACTATGCTCTCAACTAATATCCTATGAGCTGACTCTACGTCTCTAAAAATTCTACTGCATCTCTCTTTCCAAATCGCAAAGCAAACGAAAGCTACTATTTTCTTTATTTTCTTATCTCGGTGCTCCTGGATTATATATTGTATCATATTGCCTTCTCCTAGAATTTTTGCGTCTAGTATAGCATCCACTCCCACCCATACCGCGATTGTATAAGGACATTTATTGATCATATGGTGAACTGATTCTTCGTCCCTTTTACAAAGGCTACATCTATTTGGCATCTCCCAACCCCTCTTCCTTAGATTATCGACTGTAAGGATCTTATTGTTGATACAGAGCCATAAGAAATTCTTAATCTTAGGTGGGGCCTGTATTTTCCATATACTCTTTATATTGGAATTCGTTTCGACACCTCTTATGAAGAATGAGTAGGCACTTTTTGTGGTGAATTGTCCTTTGCTATTCCAGCGCCATGTGACTTTATCTTCAGTATCAGGATCCTGAATGTGATGTTGCTGTAGATTGTCTATGAGCTGAACAAGTTCACTTGAAGCTGGTGGAGATAGATTATTTCTTACCCCACTAATTCCATTACTGGGATCCCATATTGTCCTTACGATGCCATCCTTTTCCTCCACATAGGAGAATAGAGTTGGATATTCATTTTTTAAGGAAACTTGACACCAATATTTTTTCCAAAATGTTGCTTTGTCTCCTCTCCCTAATGTGAATTGTACCGACACATTGAAGATATCATATAGTTCATTACAATGACGCCAAGCCCCATGTGTTTGATTCTTGGTTGTTCCTATGATCTCATATACTTGTTTACCAAAATTCTGAATAATTAAATATTTCCAAATATTGCCTGCTGGATCATATAACTTCCAAATCCATTTCAATAAAAGGGCTTTGTTAAAGGTTTCTAGATGCATAATACCTAATCCACCATTCCTCCTAGGTCTGCATATTTGATTCCAAAAAGCTAAGTGTATTGCCTTTTTTTCTTGTTCTGATTCTTTCCAAAGGAATTGTTTCATTACTTTTTCGATTTTCCTTATGACCCATTTTGGAAGTTTGAACATTGACATAAAGTAAGTAGGCATGGCCGTGAGAACCGATTTTATAAGAGTCAATCTTCCGCTAAATGAGATCAAGCCTTTTTTTCCATCCAGTTAAACGAGTGCTAATCTTTCTTAATAGGGGCTGATAACTCTCTTTATTTAGTTTTCCTGGTTGTAATAGTAGCCCCAGATATTATTGTATTGGAAAAGTTGTGCTATTGCATCCAATGGCTTGTTGTATTTGCGTCAGATTTTTCATGTTGGACGGCATCGGTACGAACTCAGATTTTTGGTAATTTATTCTCAATCCAGATGTATCCCCAAATCGTTCTATTATTAGCTTGAAACGAAGGATTTGTTGTATATCATTTTTTAGGAAATATATCGAGTCATTCGCATAGTAAAGGTCCGTTCTAGCTTGGTAAATTGGGGCGCGTATATAGTTTGATCCATTTGAATGATTAAGAATCCGAGCTAGCACATCTATTACCAAAATAAATATTAGGGGAGATAACGCATCTCCTTGTCTAACGCCACGTCTTAGTTGAATGGATTTCCCGGCAATATTATTCAAGATGATTTTTGTATATCCACCTAGTACTGATCTTGAAATCCAATTAACGCACCTATTCTCAATCCCTCTAGCTAGTAAAACTTCCTTTATTAAATTCCAGGATACCGTATCAAAAGCTTTGGCGATGTCAGCCTTGAAAACGATCATTTTTTCCTTATTTCACTACAACATATCTGGATATCAGCGACGGTAAAAACCGTCGCTGATGCTATCTCCGGCGGCCACCCGTCGGAGAAAGCCTCGTCGCTGATGCTACTTTCTCCGACGGGCCGTCGCTGATGCTACTTTCTCCGACGGCCCAACTTTCTCCGGCGGCCCGTCGCAGATGTTATCTCCGGCGGCCCGTCGCTAATACTATATTTAATTAATTAATTATTATATTTAATTATTTAATTCATATTATTATTATATATGTTTATTATTTGTTATATATATTATTATTATAATATACTATTAATGTAAAACATATTACTTAATTACCTATATTATTATTTATTATATATACACACACATACACATATTTCAAATTCAAAAATAATACAAAATATATATATATATATATATATTCTATCATACACCCCTTTCCTTATCATACACCCATTTTCAAGGGTATTTGGAGTAATTATCCATTTATGAATATTTAAGGTAAGATACAAATATATTTATCAATTAATTTGTGACTAAATTGGAATTTTTCTATGTTCATTTAAACAAAAATATCCATAAAAGATAAATTTTATGATACACCCTTTTACAAATATAATTAATTGCTAAAATATCCAAAATACCCTTGTAAAAGGGTGTATGATAGAACTCCCCTATATATATATATATATATATATATATATATATATATATATATATATATATATATATATATATATATATATATATATATATATATATATATATATCACAAATTCAAAAATAATACAAATAATATAACAAATATCACATAATTCAAAAACAGAACCCCCACATAATATCACAAATAATACAAAGTAATACAAATATTCAAATAAACAATACATAATACAAATAATACAAACAATACAAATATGAAAATTACGAAAATGCTACCTCTTCACTCCATCTTCCTTGCTCACCGCAGAGAGAATCTCGATGCACACATCCTTCTCGACTCACTCCGCCATGTAGAATAAAATATGAAAATTGTTAAATAATAAATAATATGAAAAAAATTGTTAAAAAATAAATAATTGTTAAAAAATACTTTCCTCTCCGATACTTTATGCACAACGAAGGACTTTCACTTCTAGACCTTCTCCTACTCCTCGAGAGGCATCTCCTACACAAAACCAAATCAAATTTCAAATTAAGTTAAAAAAATAATTAGTAATAAATAATGAAATCACAAAGTTAATATAAAATTATATAATATTTATTATTTTAAATCTGGAAAATACAAAAAAATATGATATAATAATTAATAATTCTCAGTAATTAGGGTTTAGGGTTAAAACAACCCTCCTGAAAACACACACACACACACACACACACACACACACACACACACACACAATTCAAACATTCGAACTCAAATACACACACATACAATTCAAACACTCCGCAAATCCCTGCAAAAATAATTCCAAAAATCAAACAAGAAAACAGAAACTATTTTTATTCATTTTATAATTTTTGATTAATCGAATACCTTGGCATCGGGTTGGAACTAGACGAAAGTGATGATGTGGCGAGAGTTGACCCAATCAAACACTCGAACTCGCGTGGTACCAGCAAAATCTCGATTCACTTGTCCATCCTCCATCTTCCTCGCTGGCCGCAGCGAAAATACCGATGCACACATCCTTCTCGATTTACTCCGTCATGTAGAATGAAATACGAAAATTGTTAAACAATAAATAATTCGAAAAAAATCTAAATTTTATTATAAGCCCTGAGATAGAGAAGTAATCAGTAAATTATTTAGCAAAAATATACACTAAATTATTGAAAAACACCAAATCACTAAATTTTTTGTTTAAAGAAAATAACAGAAATATTAAATTATTTATACAAAAATCAGTAAATATGAAATGATTGAAAATCAATAAAAAAAATTGAAGTAATTTATCAAGATTAATTCTCGAATGTAAAAAAAAATACACTAAATAAAATTATACACTACAAAAATTATACTCTAAATTACAGAAAATAAAAAATAATTTCTGAAAAAGGAAATTTGACAATTTCTAATAATTTCTAAAAACATAAATGAATTTAAGATTTATAAAAATAGAGATTTTAATCGAGAATTCAAAGAAAAAACTGAATCTGCCAATTCAAAAAAATTCAACACTAAAAATACATAAAACTGCCAATCTTAGCCTAATATTACCTTAGCCTATAATCTTAGTCTAAAACTAACCTAATATTAGCCTATTCTCAAAAAACAGGGATTTAAAAAAAAATCAGCAACAAATAATTCTGCACAAACCAGATTTTATTGTGACAAACAAAATTTAATAAAGAGAAATTATACCTGAAAAAGAGAGATCGCAATTTATCCAAATCAAAGCACACGTGAGAGTACAATCCTTAGATATTCAAGAACAAAAACCTAATTTCATAAAATAAAAATAATTATCATCACATAATATCAAAAACAACAAAATAACAAAATAAAAACACAAATCTAAGTCCAAATACCTAGAGAGAGAGGAAGCCACAAAAGGGGGCGGGAAAAGGTGGCAGTGAGGTGAGCCGACAGAGCAGGAATGATGGCAGCCAAGATCAGGGCAGTGGGGAGGAGGAAAGGGGCAGTGCGGCGACAAGCAAAGGGGCGGTGAGGGGGCAGTGGCGGCATGGGAAAGAGGGGAGATGGAGGGGGGAGATTGGAATACACGAGGGGAAAGAGAGAGAAGAGAGTGCTCGGGGGGTTATATAACATGGGTAATTCTTTTCCGACGGGCCGTCCCTGGGCTTTTTACGACGGGCTATGCTCTTCACCGACGGGGCTTCATTAGCGACGGGCCGTAGTGAGATTTTGCGACGGGCCGTAGTGAGATTTTGCGACGGTTTGAGTTTTCTGCGACGGGCGGTAGGTAATATTTTAGTATTTACTATGGGCCGTCGCTAATGTAGCCGTCGGAAATGGTAATCTGCGACGGGCCATCGCAGAAAGCATCTTTTATTTGCGACGGGCGGTCTCAAATGGTAACCTCCCGTCGCTGATACGTCAGTATGTTGTAGTGTTTCCCTTTGCCAAATTTATCATTTGTTGAGCGTAGGCAAAGCCATCCATTATATTCCTATGTTTGAGAAAACCTGATTGGCTTGCATCTATCAAAGAGTTCATATGTACCTTTAGACGATTAGCTAGGACTTTAGAGAATATCCTTTGAATTCCGTGAACCAAGCTAACAGGTCTGTATTCCAATGGCATGGAGGCCGGATTTGTTTTTGGGATGAGGGTAATGTATGAGGCTCCTAGATTCCCCAAACATGTAGATTGTAATTCATTTGAGTTTAAAGTTCGTGCGATATCTTCTTTCAGTATTTCCCAATATTTTTTGTAAATTTTTCCGGTTAATCCATCTGGTCCTGGTGCTTTGTGATTTCCCCAATCCCAAATTGCCGCCTTTATTTCTGCACATGTAATGTTCTTGCTCATGTTTTCTAGGATTTGCGGTGTACCATATATGGCTTGCAAATCGAATTGTTTATATTCAGATTGTCATCTTCTTTGCCCATGGTACCTATGAAGTGGTTAAAAAATAGTTTTGCCTCACTTCATACAATGCAGATATTTTTTATGGGGATTTGCATGACATTTGTAGGGTATATGATATGATATGACTGCGACTTTTTATAATTGTACAACTTTTTTTTTGGTATTACGAATTCTCACAAATCTACTAAAATCGAAATGTATATTCACTAGACAAAGGTTAACCATGTGAGTATAAGAGAAGTACAATATGTGAAGTGGAACAACAAACACAAATGTATCTTCCGATATAATATAAGAGGTCATATATCATGCTCCTCAAATTCCCCCACAATTTCCCCACAATAATAATTCATGATTAATTCAATAATGCGTGCTTCGGATTAACGATTAATTTATAATTATCTATTTTTAATTATTTAGAATTAATCATCAATTGATATGGATCTTAATTACATATTAAAATTTTAATAATCATGAATTATTCATTAATCCACCACATTAATTATGGGATTAATTAGTGTGTGGGAATCTCAGGGGAAATGGAGGGGAGGGGGGGGGGGGGGGGGGCAAAGTATAATTTCCCATAATATATTGTAATATAGTATACTAATGATATAAAATAATATTTAATATAATCTATAATACTTAATATGATATTTAATATAATACGATATAATGTAATATAATATGATATGATATAATATAATAGTATATAAAATATATAGTACAATATTAAATAAAATAATATAATATAATAAGATATAATAAGATATAATGCAATATGAAGTAATTTAATATAATGTATTATAATATAGTATAATATAATATAGTATAAAATATATTATAAAATAATACTATATAGTACAATATAATACAAAATAATATAATTTGATATATTTAATATAAACTAATATAGTATAACATGTGCAATATAATGTAATGTAATATAATATAATATATTATAATATAATATAATATTATCTAAGCTAATATATTGTAATATAATATAATATAATATATTTTTCGTATAATATGATACAATCAAATACTACGTAATATATTTTAATATAATATTATGTAATATAATATTATGTAATATTCCCAGTTGTAATATAATAATAGAATGAAATGTAACATAATATAATATGATATAGTATAATATGATTTAGTTTAAATTTTGAACAAAACTTTATAATTTAACATATTTAACATATTAGATTCAAATTTATAAACAAAAAGGTATTTTGGTCAATTTGAAATATTTCATTTTTAAATCAATACTATTCCAAAATTAAAAGATTGTTTTTCGCAGAATTAAAAGATTGTTCACCAAATTTCGCAAACACCAAGAAAGTTTATTTTTCGATTCGTAACAATCTTTTAATTCTGCGAGGACTCCAAATAACGTGTTTTTGAGTTGTTTTGGAGTCCTCGCAGAATTTCACAAACACAAAGAAAGCTTGTTTTCGATTCGCAATAATCACTTAATTCTGCGAGGACTCCAAATAACGTGTTTTTGTGTTGTTTTGGAGTCCTCGCAGAATTTCGCAAACACTAAGAAAGTTTGTTTTCGATTCGTAACAATCTTTTAATTCTGCGAGGACTCCAAATAAGGTGTTTTTGGGTTGTTTTGGAGTCCTCGCAGAATTTCGCAAACACTAAGGAAGTTTTTTTTCGATTCGTAACAATATTTTAATTCGGCGAGGACTCCAAATAACGTGTTTTTGAGTTGTTTTGGAGTCGTCGCAGAATTTCGCAAGCACTAAGAAAATTTGTTTTCGATTCGTAACAATCACTTAATTCTGCGAGGACTCCAAATAACGTGTTTTTGAGCTGTTTTGGAGTCCTCGCAGAATTTCGCAAACACTAAGAAAGTTTGTTTTCGATTCGTAACAATCACTTAATTCTGCGAGGACTCCAAATAACGTGTTTTTGAGTTGTTTTGGAGTCCTCGTAGAATTTCACAAACACTAAGAAATTTTGATTTCGATTCGTAACAATCTTTTAATTCTGCGAGGAATCCAAAAAACGTGTTTTTGAGTTGTTTTGGAGTCCTCGCAGAATTAAAAGATTGTTCACCAAATTTCGCAAACACCAAGAAAGTTTGTTTTTCAATTCGTAACAATCTTTTAATTATGCGAGGACTCCAAATAACGTGTTTTTGAGTTGTTTTGGAGTCCTCGCAGAATTTCGCAAACACTAAGAAAGTTTGTTTTCGATTCGTAACAATCACTTAATTCTGTGAGGACTCCAAATAAGTGTTTTTGAGTTGTTTTGGAGTCCTCGCAGAATTTCGCAAACACTAAGAAAGTTTGTTTTCGATTCGTAACAATCTTTTAATTCTGCGAGGACTCCAAATAAGGCGTTTTTGAGTTGTTTTGGAGTCCTCGCAGAATTTCGCAAACACTAAGAAAGTTTGTTTTCGATTCGTAACAATATTTTAATTCTGCGAGGACTCCAAATAACGTGTTTTTTAGTTGTCTCGCAGAATTTCGCAGAATTTCGCAGACACTAAGAAAGTTTGTTTTCGATTCGTAACAATCTTTTAATTCTGCGAGGACTCCAAATAAGGTGTTTTTGAGTTGTTTTGGAGTCCTCGCAGAATTTCGCAAACACTAAAAAAGTTTGTTTTCGATTCGTAACAATCTTTTAATTCTGCGAGGACTCCAAAAAACGTGTTTTTGAATTGTTTTGGAGTCCTCGCAGAATTAAAAGATTGTTCACCAATCGCAAATACCAAGAAAGTTTGTTTTTCGATTCGTAACAATCTTTTAATTCTGCGAGGACTCCAAATAACGTGTTTTTGAGTTGTTTTGGAGTCCTCGCAGAATTTCGCAAACACTAAGAAAGTTTGTTTTCGATTCGTAACTGATGAGCGGGTTTTCAATCACTTTTAATTCGAGATATCGTTGTATGTGAAAACCAATTCAATCAACAAGTTGGAAATATATGTGTATAGTGGAAATATAGAAGTTCGTTCCACGAGGAGTATATGCGTCAAATAATGAATAAAATTCAGATCTTTAAAATAATTATTTCGAAGTTTCCAAAATTAATGAAAATTAGTCTACAGAGAGGTCTGAATATTATCAAATTTATCCTAAAATTTCAAACAATTTGGACAACGGAATAAAAAGTTATTAACGAATTACAATCAGGTCTCTGAAAAACTGTCCCTGGAAACAGCAGGTTTTCAATTTAAGTTACAATTTTCAAAGACTCATATCAATTCGAATATTTCATGGAATTCAACGATTCAAAAAGTTCCCGAAACTAGAAATCAAGATCTACGCAATGAAGGAAACAATTTTAACTTTCTATGCAGAAACTTAATCTAAATAAGCAGAAACTTAATCGAACAGAGAATTAAGGGCATAAATTTTTCCTAAAAGGCAGTAATTAAAGGCAAAAGATCAAGTAAAAACACCAACAAGGATTCGATTCAAGTAAACAAGAAACTAAAGATTCATTAAACCGAGAATTCTTTACACAAATCCAATTCAATTAAAACTACAAGAATTACAAAAAAGGAAAGAAAACACCTAGAGAGATGAAGTAAGCTTCGAGTCTCGTCTTGGATTGCTTCTCCGTTGCCTTGAGATGCTAGTGAGCTAGTCGCCTCGCACAACGTGTTCCTTTCGTACCAATCCACTCGCCAATCGAAGTAAGCTCCGTACCGGTTGAGTGAACTCGAGATTTGCAAGATGTCAATTGGAAGAAAGCTCCCAATCGAAGTAGAGTAAGCTCGTTTTCTTGCTTGCGCGGATTCGGATGAAGAAAGCTCCAACCCAAACCACACAACTCGATCTTCGTCGAAGTGTAGACCAAATCACCGAATGAAGTAAGCTTCTATTCGGTGCTCGATCCTAGAGAATTATCGTTCGAATTTGCAATTCTTGCTTGTTCTTGAAGGTTCTTGGACTTGCTTAAGAGGGAGAGAGGGGGAGAGAAAGAGAGTGGGCGTGAAAGTGCTCCGAAGAGCGAGGGAGAGGAAGGGAGAAGCAATCCTGCCCCAAGGGCCCTTGGGGTCTATTTATAGTGCATTTGGAGCCCTCTCATTGGTCAAGAGGTGGTTGAGAGGATTGAGGGTAGTTTGGTAATTTTATGTGAGGAAAGTGGGCTGAATGGTGGTTATGGAGTGAGTGGTTTTCGTATAGAATTTGGTGTAGACTTTTGTGTGGTATATTACTTGTCTCCTTCCTCATACATGTACCGAAATGGGCAGTATAATATATCGATTTTATCGGCGCGAGGAGAGGAAGACAACTACACTGTTGGAATGCCAAAAACATTCGCCCAAAAACCTGAAATTATCAATAAAACACACTTAGTGAAGAAATATTCTTACAATCTTAAATATGAACAATTGTATATATAAAGTTGTGATTCAAAAGGGCTAATATCCCCAAATTAGATATCAAAAAGGTGCTTCATTTTCCTCTTATCAAATACCCCCACACTTAGCTTTTGTCGTCCTCGACAAAATAAAACGTAATAAAATATATTTTAAGCACAAAAAATACAAGTTCGGTTTTGTTGAAATTGTAATCACACTATCTCATAAATTTGAATTTCACAAGAAATATTTATACTCTCTTAATCATATGTTATTTCAAGAGGAACAAAATATCAAACTTCTATAATGAGGATTTTGCCAATTTTTAAGATATTTATTAAGAAATGATTTTCACTCGAAAAAGATAGTTAAACACCACATAATGAACGTAACACCACATAATTAAAGAGGAAAAATCTTTTAAAAGTATTAATAGAACCAATTTTTTCATTTTTGCAAAAGTTGACCTTAAATGTAAGTAATTCACTTTTATAACCGCTCGGTACGTAAGTACTTGGGTCCTTCTTAAATCCAACCAAATTTCCTTAAATTTTGCTCAAAATATTATTTTATATTTTTTCTTTTTTCTTTTCTCTTTTTTTTTTCTTTTGCTTTTTTCTATTTTCTTTTTCTTTTCTTTTTTCTTTTTTTTTTTTTCTTTTTTCTTTTTTTTTCTTTCTTTTTTTTTTCTTTCTTTTTTTTTTCTTTCTTCTTTCATTGAAATAGTTTTATATAAAATATTAATTCACAATGTTTCGAACCGATCATGAGTACGGTTCGCTCATGCCCGGCTTACTCCATTGCGAATTCTTTTTGAAAAAATTGCGAGCGCAATAAAATTCCGTTTGGTTGGAACATAAGTCGCCATGAACGGTTAGGATCCTTAAGTGTAAGTTGTCAAATTTTTAAACTAATGCAAAAACTACCAAAAATGGTTGAATAAAACTTTTTAGAATTTCTAAATTAAGAATGGGTTCTTATTCAAAAATGGTGTGCCACATAAATCATAATAAAAATCATTTAAAATAAATACTTCTTTAAGCAAATCTTATTATAGACTGGATTGAATCCCAAATTAGTCTCATAAAAGACCGTTTATTGTTTTCTTTAATATTCATTTGAGAAAAAGAATATTCTTTAGTGGATGGTGAAAATTCTTTTTAAGAAGATGTGTGATTGTTTAGACTTGATCGTGGAGAAAAACCGTTTCTTTAACAAGTATTTAAGTGCTTAAAAATCGAGGACGATCACGAAAAATTGATTTAAAATATGATATATACAATGGTGGTAGAATTTTTTTAATTTTTAAAATTTTTAAAATTTTCAATTTTCATAAAAGCAAAATAAAAGCATAAAAGAAAAATAAAAGCGAATATATACAAAGGAAATCCAAATATTATCCCCCCACACTTATTTCCAAGCTTGTCCTCAAGCGAAAAGATACGAAAAAAAATGTCAACTAAAATAGAAAAAAGATGGATAGATAAAACCTGAATTTTTTTTGGTGCGTGGGTTGCCTCCCAACTAGCGCCCTTTCTTTTACGTCTTTGAGCTAGACACCCAAAGTTAACCTATTTCGAGATTATATGAGGCGCTTATGCTTTTAGCGGCTTTACGACCGCCTTTGAGCAGTCTCATTAAGAGATTGGAGACTTGAGCGATTGCCATGATTATTTTTCGTTTAGCGTAAGTTGAACTTGGCGTGAAGAGTTTCTTTATTTCATCTTGGATTTTTCCAAGATTTTCTTCTGAAGGCCTTTGTTGGAGAGGCGTAGTAAGAGGCGTGAGTGTCTCGAATGAATTTGACTTCCTTGATAAATCTACACAAGGTGAATTTCTATCATGAGAAGCATCATAGTTCTTAAATGAATTAAAGTGGATTATATATGGAAAGAATTCACCTTGGAGAATTGTAGATTTCTCTTCTTGCTCGTTTGATAATTGCGCGTTATCATCGATTGGAGTGAGTTGAACCGTCTTTTGGAGAGTCGAATCCAATGACACCTTTTCTTCTTCAATGATCGTTCCAATACTTTCATCGAATCCCCCCATACTTGAACTCCTGTCATCTTCAATCTCCACAATCTCCTCGTTCGAATATTCTAACTCGAGACAAGTCACTCTTTGATCTAGATCATTGAGCGTGGATTGAATATTTCCGAGTCGTCGAGAGGTGGTTTTAATCTCTTGATTGATTTCCTTTAATTCTTGTTTCAAATATTCAACATCTTGATTTACCTCTTGTTTAAAAGATATCATCATCGCCATCATTTCCTCCATCATTTTTTTTAATTCTTCGTTTGGATCTTCGTTTTGGGATTGAAATGGTGGGTCATGGCATTCAAATTCATGTTGAAATTCGAGTTCATTTTGAGAAGGTTCGTATGTGGGTTTTGAGAGTTGATAGTAGTTTTCGGTATAGGATTGTGTCTCATGACCCCATGGGGATTCATTTTCGTATTGGCGAGCTTCGTAGATGGGATCTTGATAAAGGGTCTCGGTGCGTGATTCATCGTTTTGATTTGAGGGTGAACTTGAGAGCAAACCGAGCCTTCGTTCTTCTTTTCTTTCTTCCCATTCGTCGATATCTTGATTGATCATTTCTTTAAGCGTCATGTGTTTTGGATATCTTCTTGGAGTTCTTTCTTGAGTTAGCAATTCTCCAAACGTTCTTGGTCTTTCTTGATTCATCTTGCTCTACTCCGTGTACCTTGCAAGAATAGAAAATTTTCGAAATTAGTGAAATATCAAGTTCAAATGTATCAAATCTATTAAAAATATCACTCTAGATTGCAAGTTTGATTCAAAATTTGACTTAAACATTACTCCCCGGCAGCGGCGCCATTTGATGAGCGGGTTTTCAATCACTTTTAATTCGAGATATCGTTGTATGTGAAAACCAATTCAATCAACAAGTTGGAAATATATGTGTATAGTGGAAATATAGAAGTTCGTTCCACGAGGAGTATATGCGTCAAATAATGAATAAAATTCAGATCTTTAAAATAATTATTTCGAAGTTTCCAAAATTAATGAAAATTAGTCTACAGAGAGGTCTGAATATTATCAAATTTATCCTAAAATTTCAAACAATTTGGACAACGGAATAAAAAGTTATTAACGAATTACAATCAGGTCTCTGAAAAACTGTCCCTGGAAACAGCAGGTTTTCAATTTAAGTTACAATTTTCAAAGACTCATATCAATTCGAATATTTCATGGAATTCAACGATTCAAAAAGTTCCCGAAACTAGAAATCAAGATCTACGCAATGAAGGAAACAATTTTAACTTTCTATGCAGAAACTTAATCTAAATAAGCAGAAACTTAATCGAACAGAGAATTAAGGGCATAAATTTTTCCTAAAAGGCAGTAATTAAAGGCAAAAGATCAAGTAAAAACACCAACAAGGATTCGATTCAAGTAAACAAGAAACTAAAGATTCATTAAACCGAGAATTCTTTACACAAATCCAATTCAATTAAAACTACAAGAATTACAAAAAAGGAAAGAAAACACCTAGAGAGATGAAGTAAGCTTCGAGTCTCGTCTTGGATTGCTTCTCCGTTGCCTTGAGATGCTAGTGAGCTAGTCGCCTCGCACAACGTGTTCCTTTCGTACCAATCCACTCGCCAATCGAAGTAAGCTCCGTACCGGTTGAGTGAACTCGAGATTTGCAAGATGTCAATTGGAAGAAAGCTCCCAATCGAAGTAGAGTAAGCTCGTTTTCTTGCTTGCGCGGATTCGGATGAAGAAAGCTCCAACCCAAACCACACAACTCGATCTTCGTCGAAGTGTAGACCAAATCACCGAATGAAGTAAGCTTCTATTCGGTGCTCGATCCTAGAGAATTATCGTTCGAATTTGCAATTCTTGCTTGTTCTTGAAGGTTCTTGGACTTGCTTAAGAGGGAGAGAGGGGGAGAGAAAGAGAGTGGGCGTGAAAGTGCTCCGAAGAGCGAGGGAGAGGAAGGGAGAAGCAATCCTGCCCCAAGGGCCCTTGGGGTCTATTTATAGTGCATTTGGAGCCCTCTCATTGGTCAAGAGGTGGTTGAGAGGATTGAGGGTAGTTTGGTAATTTTATGTGAGGAAAGTGGGCTGAATGGTGGTTATGGAGTGAGTGGTTTTCGTATAGAATTTGGTGTAGACTTTTGTGTGGTATATTACTTGTCTCCTTCCTCATACATGTACCGAAATGGGCAGTATAATATATCGATTTTATCGGCGCGAGGAGAGGAAGACAACTACACTGTTGGAATGCCAAAAACATTCGCCCAAAAACCTGAAATTATCAATAAAACACACTTAGTGAAGAAATATTCTTACAATCTTAAATATGAACAATTGTATATATAAAGTTGTGATTCAAAAGGGCTAATATCCCCAAATTAGATATCAAAAAGGTGCTTCATTTTCCTCTTATCAGTAACAATCACTTAATTCTGCGAGGACTCCAAATAACGTGTTTTTGAGTTGTTTTGGAGTCCTCGCAGAATTTAGCAAACACTAAGAAAGTTTGTTTTCGATTCGTAACAATCTTTTAACTCTGCGAGGACTCCAAATAAGGTGTTTTTGGGTTGTTTTGGAGTCCTCGCAGAATTTCGCAAACACTAAGGAAGTTTGTTTTCGATTCGTAACAATATTTTAATTCGGCGAGGACTCCAAATAACGTGTTTTTGAGTTGTTTTGGAGTCCTCACCGAATTTCGCAAGCACTAAGAAAGTTTGTTTTCGATTCGTAACAATCACTTAATTCTGCGAGGACTCCAAATAACGTGTTTTTGAGCTGTTTTGGAGTCCTCGCAGAATTTCGCAAACACTAAGAAAGTTTGTTTTTCGATTCATAACAATCTTTTAATTCTGCGAGGACTCCAAATAAGGTGTTTTTGAGTTGTTTTGGAGTCCTCGCAGAATTTCGCAAACACTAAGAAAGTTTTTTTCGATTCGTAACAATCTTTTAATTCTGCGAGGACTCCAAAAAACGTGTTTTTGAGTTGTTTTGGAGTCCTCGCAGAATTAAAAGATTGTTCGCCAAATTTCGCAAACACCAAGAAAGTTTGTTTTTCAATTCGTAACAATCTTTTAATTCTGCGAGGACTCCAAATAACGTGTTTTTGAGTTGTTTTGGAGTCCTCGCAGAATTTCGCAAACACTAAGAAAGTTTCTTTTCGATTCGTAACAATCACTTAATTCTGTGAGGACTCCAAATAAGTGTTTTTGAGTTGTTTTGGAGTCCTCGCAGAATTTCGCAAACACTAAGAAAGTTTGTTTTCGATTCGTAACAATCTTTTAATTCTGCGAGGACTCCAAATAAGGCGTTTTTGAGTTGTTTTGGAGTCCTCACAGAATTTCGCAAACACTAAGAAAGTTTGTTTTCGATTCGTAACAATATTTTAATTCTGCGAGGACTCCAAATAACGTGTTTTTGAGTTGTTTTGGAGTCCTCGCAGAATTTCGCAAACAATAAGAAAGTTTGTTTTCGATTCGTAACAATCTTTTAATTCTGCGAGGACTCCAAATAAGGTGTTTTTGAGTTGTTTTGGAGTCCTCGCAGAATTTCGCAAACACTAAAAAAGTTTGTTTTCGATTCGTAACAATCTTTTCATTCTGCGAGGACTCCAAAAAACGTGTTTTTGAGTTGTTTTGGAGTCCTCGCAGAATTCAAAGATTGTTCACCAATCGCAAATACCGAGAAAGTTTGTTTTTCGATTCGTAACAATCTTTTAATTCTGCGAGGACTCCAAATAACGTGTTTTTGAGTTGTTTTGGAGTCCTCGCAGAATTTCGCAAACACTAAGAAAGTTTGTTTTCGATTCGTAACAATCACTTAATTCTGCGAGGACTCCAAATAACGTGTTTTTGAGTTGTTTTGGAGTCCTCGCAGAATTTAGCAAACACTAAGAAAGTTTGTTTTCGATTCGTAACAATCTTTTAACTCTGCGAGGACTCCAAATAAGGTGTTTTTGGGTTGTTTTGGAGTCCTCGCAGAATTTCGCAAACACTAAGGAGGTTTGTTTTCGATTCGTAACAATATTTTAATTCGGCGAGGACTCCAAATAACGTGTTTTTGAGTTGTTTTGGAGTCCTCACAGAATTTCGCAAGCACTAAGAAAGTTTGTTTTCGATTCGTAACAATCAGTTAATTCTGCGAGGACTCCAAATAACGTGTTTTTGAGCTGTTTTGGAGTCCTCGCAGAATTTCGCAAACACTAAGAAAGTTTGTTTTTCGATTCATAACAATCTTTTAATTCTGCGAGGACTCCAAATAAGGTGTTTTTGAGTTGTTTTGGAGTCCTCGCAGAATTTCGCAAACACTAAGAAAATTTGTTTTCGATTCGTAACAATCACTTAATTTTGCGAGGACTCCAAATAACGTGTTTTTGAGTTGTTTTGGAGTCCTCGCAGAATTTCGCAAACACTAAGAAAGTTTGTTTTCGATTCGTAACAATCTTTTAATTATGCGAGGACTCCAAATAAGGTGTTTTTGGGTTGTTTTGGAGTCCACGCAGAATTTCGCAAACACTAAGAAAGTTTGTTTCGATTCGTAACAATATTTTAATTATGCGAGGACTCCAAATAACGTGTTTTTGAGTTGTTTTGGAGTCCTCGCAGAATTTCGCAAACACTAAGAAAGTTTGTTTTCAATTCGTAAGAATGTTTTAATTCTGCGAGGACTCCAAATAAGGTGTTTTTGAGTTGTTTTGGAGTCCTCGCAGAATTTCGCAAGCACTAAGAAAGTTTGTTTTCGATTCGTAACAATCACTTAATTCTGCGAGGACTCCAAATAACGTGTTTTTGAGCTGTTTTGGAGTCCTCGCAGAATGTCGCAAACACTAAGAAAGTTTATTTTCGAATCGTAACAATCTACTTAAGTAGAAGAAGGTTAGTATTATTGCCAATTGGACAAAATAACGTCGTTATGAAATTCATAATTTTCTTGCAAAAGTCCTTTATCTCTATACGGCATAGAGGACACGTACCATCTTGAAAACTTTCCTCCACAAAACTATCCTTCTTCCTACAACAACTATGACACTTGATGCCAACTATAGGATGTCGACAACCGACCCGGGACATGCTTTGCCCATACGATGAAAATGGTCCCTCTATGGAGAATTCACGTGCAAAATTGCATACAACTTATTAATAAATCCGGGAATAGTATCACCCTCGCAAGAAAAATGGGCTCTTAAAATATCGCCAAAGATAAAGGTCTTCTTATGGTTGGCTTTCAACACATTAGCTATGCTCGGGAAAAATATTGGGATCTAATCTTGAGAGGCGGTGTGTAAGCTACCCTCACAAGAAAAATATTGAGAGGCGGTGTGTAAGCTATGCTCGGGAGCGGTTGAAACGGCCACACATCTCCTAGCAAGTTGCTCTTACACAAAGGCTGTGTGGAGAAATATTGAGAGGCGGACACTGGTGGCAGCACGTTTCAAAGGAAGACAATATTTATTCCAAACATGGGAATACAACAAACGCAAACTAACCGGAACGAATAGACTAGATTGGGATCTAATCTGGGCGGCAACATCGTGGAACGTTTGGAAGGAACATAATGCGAGAATCTTCGGGACAACTACAAAAATCCCGGCTTATGTGGTCGAGATAGCCATGAACGAAGCTACTCTGTGGAGGAAAGCAAATCCGACAGCGAGGAAAGCACGACTCTCGGACATCGGCTAAACAAATGTAATGGCCCTATTATATAATCTATATTATATTTCGGGAAGTACTTACTGCCATAGATAATTTTCTGTCTTTTTTTTTTTTTTAGACTCGTCAAACTCATGATCTGTCACATCTCAATATTTTGATAAAATAAGAATCCAAACATCGTATGAATAACTAAAGTATACGATTTATTATAAATAATTAGCTTTCTCCAATTTCTTACTATGAACAAATCAACAACGAATACTATATACTTTATCTTCCGTTTCATTTGCCCACGATGAACAATGAAGTATACAATATCGTATTTTTTTCATAGTAATATTTACTACTACAAAAATTACACAAAGTTATATATGGCCCTCTTCATTTAGTTCAAATGATATATCAAGTTTGAATCGTTTGATTACATTTTTTTAATCAGGTAGCAAAAGAATTTCACACTAATAGTACATTAAAAAAGAAACGTAGAAATTGAACTTCCTGTATTTTTTGTCTAGTTCTTTGTGAATAAATAACCCTCTATTAGAGACGGGCGAAGATAGCATGACTAGTAGCATATGGTTTGCGAAGGAAGAATTCAAGATGATGATGAACAAGATCAAACGGATAAAGATAAAATTGGTGAAGATTCTAATGAAGACGACCTAGCCATCGTCTTTGCATCATCGACTGCATTGCTTGTTTTATCTTTCCACTTGCTCGATTTGCAGTTTTTTTGGTTTTCTTAGCTAAATGGTGATACTTATTTAGTTATTCTTGATTTTCGTATCATCATTTGCGTAAGCCTCAAATCATATGCAAAACTTCAGGATCTTACATTATTCAATTGTATTTTATATCCTACTAGATCTTTTTTCCGAATATTTAATTATATTTTATATACACTACATTTCTAATCTAATCTAACCCTTATTAATTTGAAAGAAATAGTCCATACTTCAAAAATTAGAGGAAAATCTATAATTTCTATAACCATGTTGCTATCATTGTACGTGCAACAAATGAGAATATCAAATTAACATATATCCATTTCATAAATGGACAATTTCATATACTTTTCAACATCACGTTATCAGTTCACCCTCTATTGTATTGGCAATATAAGAAAATTCTAAAAACACAAAAAACAACGATGTTTTATTGATGGGTCATGTGGTTCCAACAAACCAGGTTACGCAAAATAAATTATTTGTGTCATGTTTTTATTTTTTTCGAATTTTTTATTATTATCAATTTTTCTAACATTTTTATTTAGTGTTTTTTTTCACATCTCTTTCTAACATACTAAGCAAGAAATAATTAGAAACGATGTGAGGTTTTAACTCGAAACTAAAAGTCAAATTCTTAATGACGATGCGATGTCGGGTCTTAGAGTTCTCGTTGCATGCCTCCGAAAATATAGGATCGGGTCTGTATTTATTTGAAATAGTATTTGAATTTCTCCTGACCTAATTTTTTTAATTGGGCTTAAAAATTAATATATAAAAAGGCCCTCGTTGCAAAACGGATAAATTCAGAGTAATGTAATCTTTGATTAAGTTTTTAATATGCTTGCATTAAAAAATAAAATTCATTTCAATTTCAATTTCAGTAATGTTACTTGAATTTCCATCAAATAATGAATCATTGTAATACTGACGTATCCATCTTAGCTGTGTAACAACTATGAGATGATTCTGATGTTATTGTGATTTTGAAGTACTACATTTTTAAGTACCATTGGCGGAATAAAAACCCAAAGAAAATCGGTTATTGATTTATTTCATTTCTCTCCAATTTAGCGGAATAAAAGCCCAAACAAATGATTTTTTTTTTTCCATTCCATTATGGAGCTCATTCGGTCTGCTCGAAAGAATAAACAGGTTTATCTCATAATATTATGTCAAAAGTCGAAGCACAAAAAACCCATAAAATATTTCAAATGATATTTGGATGTCTCGAGGTCTAAAATGTTTAATTGGGCTCAAAAATATATAAAAAAAAATACATTATCATAAACTGACAAATTGATCAAGACCTAATACAATATCCGTAATATAATTTAAAATTTTCCAAAATCATATTTTTTGTTGTTTTTTTAAATATTTTATAGTTACAATTCGATGTTTGAATTTCTGTTGATTCTAATTAAAAAGATATATAATCTAAATGTTGATTCTAGTCATATGTTGAATTAGTTATAAAATATAACTTTATATGTTGATTTTAGTCATAGAAAGGTAATCTGTACTGAAGTCAATATGTTCGCATTAGAAATGTTAATTGAATTCAAATTAAATACTAATCATTTTGAAGTCGTTCGATCAATTACAAGAAAAATAAATTATCTGAACAGACGTTCAAACATTTGTTATACAAAATAGAATACTGACACTATTACATGGCAGAAATTCGCGAGGTTAATCATCTTAGCTAAATAATTATAAGTCCGCCTAAGAATGTTGTTTTCATCCGATAGGGTTTTTGTATAAATGGGTTAAATTTGATTGACGTTTCAAAATCCCTGTTTGTTGATATTACACAAACTTAAGTAGAAGAAGGTTAGTATTATTGTCAATTGGACAAGATAACGTCGTTATGAAATTCATAATTTTCTTGAAAACTTTCCTCCACAAAAACTATCATTCTTCCTACAACAACTACGACACTCGACAACCGACCCGGGACATATTGGAGAAATATATAAATGCTACAGCCGACATATTGGAGACCCAAAATTAATATCGTTAAAACTCGAAAATTATATTATCATAAACCTCTTTCTTTTCATATTTAATGGTGTAGATCCAACATGATTAAGCACTTGCTGTTTCCTTCAAAAAATAAATCTAAATTACATTTACTTTATTACTCTTCAAAAATTAATTCAAATTCAACCATTGTTTAAACTTTTTACTGTGTGAAAAATATATAAAACTTCTTGAAACTTTTTTGTTTATTTTCTTATAAGGTGCATTTTTTGTACAAATTTTAAAGTTCAAAAACCTTGGACGATTTGACTAAAGAATTTTTGTTATTTTCAAATATTAAAATTGAGTCAATCAATACAAACATAAATAATATGAATTAACTTTCAATAATATAATTAAATTTTAATATTTTATTTTTAATAAAGAGCTAGAAAGAAAATATTGCTGGTAAAACATTAGATAATGCGATGGGAATTGAGGAGAGACACACTACCACAAAAAGTTCAAATAACGACCAATTTTTCGGCGACAAGGTTTACTTGGTCTTTGATTATTGCAATCAACGACAAAAAAATGTGTTATTCACAAAAACAACTGTTATTACGACCACAATTTTTTATCGCATAACTACTTTATTCGCTGCGAACATAACACACGGTCACAACAACAATCACAACAATATTTTTATTTGCGAAGAACACAATTCATAGTCGCGATAATAATAAAAAAAAAACAACTTATTTGTGCCAACCACAAAAAATTGCTCAAAATAATAATAAAGCAGCCGACAAATAATTAGTATTTGATCAGATTACTTTGAATTTGAAGCCCAAAAGTACAAATCATTTCCAGAAGTACCTATTATAGTAAAGAAGAGATCCCAATTTCAGGTGTTCGATCTTCTTCTCTTTAAAAACGAAAAACAAAATTGATAATTCAAAACAATTATAAACAAATTTATTCAGTTCAAAAAGACAAAGCATCAGCAAATAATAGAGAAAGAAAACATCGCAATATAAAAACCAGATTACCGCAAATACTATTACTAGATTAGTCGAGAAAACATCAAATTCATGTGTTCAATTTCTGATATAATTACAGAATCCAAATATCCCATGTCCATTGTGTTTTATGCCACAAAATTTATAATTTTATTGCGATGTTCTTAACAGTCTCATTTTTCTGAATATTTTATAAAATTTTGTATACTCTACCTCAAATAAAATGTGTATATACTCTAAAAATTAAGTGACTATATAAGAGCTCGATGTATTTGTACACAAATAGTCCATAAAATATTTGAAATGATATTTGGATGTCTAGAGGTCTCAAATGTTTAATTGGGCTTAAAAGTATAAGAAAAAAGACATTATCATAAAATTATCATAAAACTGACAATATAATTAAAATTTTCCAAAATCATATTTTAAAACTGACAAATGGAAGAATGGGTTAAATTTGATTGCCGTTTCAAAACCCCTGTTTGTTGATATTACACAACTTAATTAGAAGAAGGTTACTATTGAAATAAGAATGGGTTAAATTTGATTGGAGTCGGATCGGAATCGGTCGAATCGGATCGGAGAGTCGGATTTTTAAAAAATAATAATTATTATTTTAAAAAAAAATTGAAAAAAAAAATTATTCAACAAAATAATAAATTATTTTAGGAGAAAACTATTGAAAAATACAAAAAAATATGCTTTCGAGAAAATAAACCAAAAATATATATAATGGAAAAAAATAATCAATATTTTACAATCAAATACTATTTATAATTTTATAATATTATTGAACCAAGAAATATTCAATTAACAAAAGACATATAAACATACATGGTAATTTTTTATAAAATAATAAAATGATGGGTAGAAATTAAAAACAAATATGTTTTAGACATGGATATTTTGTGGCTATCTTAAATGTATGAATAAAACAAAAACAAAATGACTATAAAAGTGCAACAACATAAAATATTATAAAATGTATGCCACAGAAGATCCATTTCATCCCTCACCCTCAACATTTCTTTCTCTTCACGATCTAAATATGAAAACGGTAATGAAAAATCCCAATACTTCTCCCATGAACACTTGTTTCGCGACTCTTTTTCTCCATGTCGTCATTTCATGTACAATTTCAACCTGTTTAGTCACCGGTGATCACAGTGAGAGGCAAAATCGGTCAGAATCGGGCGAAATCGGGTCGGCCACTGCCGACTCCAACTCCGAGTCGCCGATCCTGCGAACCATGGTACTATTGTCAATCTAGAGAAGATAACTTCATTATGAAATTCATAATTTTCTCTGTTTTTTGTAAACAACTAATGAATTTTCTCATGAAACTCGTGATCTGTTATGTCTCATAAAATAAGAATCCAAACACTGTATGAATAACTAATTAAAGTATACAATTTGTGATATATAATTAGTTTTCTCCAATTTCTTACTTATGAACAAATCAACAATGAATACTATATACTTTATCTTTCCTTTCATTTGCGTACAACGGTACAACGCACAATGAATTATACAATGTCTTATTTTTTCATAGATAATGTTTATTTCTCCTCCTACTACACAAAGTTATATATGACCCTCTTCATTTAATTCAAATGATATATCATGTTATAATCGTCTGCTCAACACTTTTTTAATCAGGCATCAAAAATGTTTCACGCTAACATTTAGCACCAAATAAAGATGCAATGGTTTGAATTATATCTATTTAATTTAAATATATCATACAATGCAGATATTTTTGATGGGGATTTGCATGACATTTGTAGGGTATATGATATGATACGATATGATTGCAACTTTTTATAGTTGTACAACTTTTTTCTTGGTATTACAAATTCTCACAAATCTACTAAAATCGAAATATATATTCACTAGACTAAGGTTAATCATGTGAGTATAAGAAAAGTACAATAATTGAAGTGGAACAACAAACACAAATGTATCTTCTGATATAATATGATTGTCCTAAAGTACATACTATATTTTCTTTATAGATATAAAAATAAGTAATGGTAATATGCAAAAACACAAAATGTACAATTTTCACTCACATAAAATCAAAAGTGAATTAAGTCTTTTTTCTTTCCCTATAGTTTTCATCTGTTCATCCTCGCAGTTGAAAATTTAAGCTTATGCATTAATACCTTTCAAAGGTTTCCCTCGTTCTCACGGTTATCCTAGACCGGGGCTTGTTCCGGGACTGGTTCTGATATATCGAATACTCCACATGGCATATACTTACTTCAAAATAATAATATATATTTTATTAATTTTATTCTTGCAACACACACAATTTAATAGAAGGGATAAAAAAAAATAAACATAAAAAGAGAAGATTTAAGTTATCATCACTTTTGTGGTGATGAGTTTGTTACTCTCTTATGCCTCTAACATTTTACTAAAATATACTCTCATTTATCATAATACTTTATATAATATAATATAATATAATGTAAATGTAATATGATATAATATGAAATAATATAATATGAAATAGAATAATAGAATAGAATAATATATAATAGAATATACTTTAATATATTAGAATATATCATAATATATTATACAAATGATATAAAATAATATTTAATATAATATATAGTACTTAATATGATATTTAATATAATATAATATGATGAAAAATATTATTGTATGTAATATAATATAAAATTATATTATATTATATAAGAAGATATAATACAATATGATATAATATACTATAACATAATATAATACATAATCTTTATATAATATAATACTAATGTAATGTAATATAATATATTGTAATATAGTATACTAATGATAGAAAATAATATTTAACAAAATCTATATTACTTAATATGATATTTAATATAATACAATATAATGTAATGTAATATAATATGATATAATATAATATAATAATATATAAAATATATAGTACAATATAATATAATATAATATAATATAATATAATATAATAAGATACAGTACAAAAACGGAATCTCAATCTCGTCATTTCCAAAAGTCACATCCAAGAGTGAATGTGGGGCACTTTCGTCATGTTTTTTGTTCTTGATATTTATTCCGACTTCCTCGTATTGCGTTGCGCGACGCCATCGGATTAAGTTTCGCATTAAGTTCAAAGTCCCTTTTACGTTATCATAGTCGAATTCCTTGTGATTCTGTAGAGGCTTGAAGTACATGTGGCATAAAAGGAGCAAAAGGTGAAATTCTTTTGGTTTTACGCTGTAATCATTTCCTTGTACAAATTTCTTCAAGTACGGATCACAAAACCTTTTTTCGTGATGGGCACTTGCACTAAATTCACCCTCCATGGTCTCGAAGATTTTCTCAGTGAAGAAAAATCAAAATGGTATCTAGTTTTTTCAGCAAAAGAATGTCTTGAACAACATATGGAGAAAACCACGGCTCGCAAAACGATATAGGCTCCAAACTCCCGATACCGGTACTGTTGCTACATCCTGATCCGGTACGCCAGTACGGTGTGCTTATAAGCGAAAACTTGGCCTGTTATATAAGCACGAATCTAAAACAGCCAAAACTTTGTTCTCTCCATTCACACAAAAATGTGTGAATCAAAAGAATATGATACCTTCATTTATAATAGCTCATATTCATTACTCTCCGGTCAGACATTTTTCTTTCTCATATTTATTACTCTTTTTTTAATGTGTGTCTACAAAATGGAAAATGTCATATTAATCCTTAAAAGATAAACAAATTTGATCCCTCTAAAAGGATTTATTTGAAAATATATTTACATTATAACTTCTACCATACAAAACAATGAAAAAAAAAATATAATTTAGATAATAATAACAATACACAAATAATAAAGTAGAAGGGGATACATACCATATATTTCACATTTTGTAGGGTAAAAAAACAATTTGATTTTTTTGCAAGACACTTCAAATTTTCTTTATATGCAGTTTATGATTTTAGAAGGCTATTATATATGAAACATACTAGCAATAACTCCTGAAGGAAAAATAATTAAAAAGATTATGTTGATTTTTGGTTAGGGGCATAAAATCATAGGTACGAACTATTTTAGTCCCTAAACTATGCAACAATTGATCTATTTTCTCGAATTTAGTATATATTTACTTTTTTATTTTATTTTATTTTATTTGGTACTAGCTTTGTCCCTGCGCAATTGCGCGGGATGTTTTTTATATAATTATTTAAAAAGAATTAACGCGCATGCGTTTGAACTAAATAAATCTAATCATGATATATTTACAAATATCATGATGTCAATATATTTATAAGGTTCATGAAATTAGTCTATCACAGATATTAATTTCTAATATAATTTGTATAAACAGCATTTGCTCAGGTGCTTCTAAAATCGATTAATATAATCAGCACATATTCGCAAATTTTAATATGTATGTAAAATAGGAAACAAAGACCAAATGTAAAATAAGGAAAAATGATCAAAATTTAAAAAAGGACCGAAATGTAAATAAAAAGGACCAAAATGTAAATAAAAGGACCAAAATGTAAATTATAAGTAAAAAGAACCAAAATAAAAATAAAACGGACCAGAATATAAATAAAAAATATAAAAAAGGACAGAAATATAAATAAGGAAAGACGAAAATGTTAATAAAAAGGACCAAAATATAAATTAAAACAAAAAAGGACCAAAATATAAATTCAAAAATGTAAAAAAGTACCGAAATGTAAAAAAAAGGACCAAAATGTAAATAAAAAGGACCAAAATGTAGATTAAAACTAAAAAGGACCAAAATATAAATAAAAAGGAGCAAAATGTAAATGAAAAAATATTTTTGTACACAAAAGCCCTTGATGACTTGGAGGCATAGAATTGCAAGAATTTTCTCTACTTTATACATAAGATAAAAGTTATGTCTAAAACATGAAAGAAATTATCAACGGTCATAATCAAAATATTGAAAATAACGAAATTACCCCTCAATGAATGTGGCTGAGTATTGTGGCCATTTTAAAGTAGTCTTCCAGGTATAATACTGATCTCCACGTCGTCGCACTCAAAAACCATTCCATTCTGTCCAAAACACGAAAGAAATTATCAACACTTAGAATCAAAATATTGTAAATGACGAAAATACCCCTCGCGGAATGCAACTGAGTATCGTGGACATTTTTATGTAGTCTTGTGGGTTTAATTTTGCTCTCCATCTCCCTCGCACTCAAAGCCATTCTATTCTGTCTGAACGAACTCGTTTCGGTTGCACCAATCATAACCAAAATCATGGTCTCGAGTCAGGATAAAATTACCATATTACCCTGGTCCTGCAAAGGTCCGAATTTGTTTCTCTCTTTTCGATTTCCCGAAACATAGCAAAGTCCCAACGTTTTTCCGAGTCTGGTCTACTTATGACAAATATTTCAAAAAAACCCTGTCTTTTAAAAAAAATAAAATTATCACATATATCCCTAGTAAATATGAAACTTATATACCCGTATAAATATATGAAAATAATGATATAATTTGACCAATATAAAAAGTCTATATTTAAAAAAAACCTAAAATTTGCATGAATACCCCTACAAAAATCTGAAATTACCATATATAACCCTATAAAAATATGAAAATAATGATATCATATGAGAAATATTAAAAAAAAAAATTAAAAAATATATATAATTAGTATGTATCAAAAAACTGAAATTATCATATATGTATCATAATATAAATCGAAAATTAATGATATAATATGAGAAGTTGAGAACTATCACAAAAAGCTTCTATGTTTTAAAAAATCTGAAACTATGATGTATCCCCCTACAAAAATATTAATTATCATATATATCGTATACAAATCTCAAATTAATGATATAATATGTGGAATAAAATAAAAACTGTATTTGAAAAAATAAAAAATTAGCATGTATACCTCTGGAAAAAACATAAATTATCATATTTACCCTTATAAAAAATTCTGAATTAATGATACAATATGAGAAATATTTGAAAAATCTGAAATTATCATGTATAACCTTGCAAAATCTGATATTACGATATATACCCCTATAATAATCTTAAAATAATGATATCGCAAGAGAAATATTTAAAAAGTCGTTACATTTAAAAAAACTGAATTGTTATAACATAGAAAATCTTAAAAAGCACCTATATTTACTGAAATTTGCAACCCCCCCCCCCCCCCCCCCCCCCCCCCAAAAAAAAATATTATGAGCAGTAATAGCACTTATGAATAGTATTTGTGAGCAGTGTTGTGAACAGTAAAGGCGACGTGGCTGAATGCTAGGGCAGTATTTTGTTCAACTTTAGTACTTAGTATATATAGGTACGAACTTGGAAGAAGATTTAGGATATTTGATTATCTCCAATTTTAGTGCGTCGTCAATACTACTCGACAGGGGCAGCCCCGATAGTTTCGTTGTCCTAGCCCGAACTATTATCACTTTCGAAATATTAACTGAGATATTGACGTCTGCATAAAAATCTACAAAAATATTCAACACCTCTTTGCGCAAAATTGTTTCTTGTACCAGTATATGGTACTTAATTATTTGCATGGTTCTGAATATCGGACTCAGACTCGGTCGGCTACGGAGACTCGGGACTCGGTCGACTCGGACAAAACTCGGGCGAGTCAAAAAAAAAAATTGGACGGTTAGTAAAAAAATCGGAAAAAATAGAAAAAAAAAAAGAAAAAAATTTTAAATTTTTTTTTAAATATTCATTAACATGATACACACTAATTCAACTCATAAAACCCAAATTACTACACTAAAAAAAAATACATTACCTAACCAACATTACATAACGAACATTACATAACAAAATGACTACATTAAAAACTCTACTGCCAAAAACTGTGACGAACGGGTTGCATTGTGTAATCATCATCCTCATATTGATCATGAGGAGGAGGAAAATACATTTGTAAATTCGTATTGTCGAAAATGTTCATCATTGAGTCCAAGGGTGAGCGGTTTTCGTGTTGTTCGTTACCAATATAAGGATCGGAATAGTTTTCATTGTTTGCGCTTGCAGTTGAACTTATATCCATTCCTAGAAAACTAGATCCCTCACTATATGTGGTACCATAATTATAGCCACTTAACCCCGCGATGCCGTCATAAAAGTACAGTGCTTAGAGGTTCATTTGCATATCAGGATTATCTACCCCTTGCCTAACCTGATCTCTTTCATACAAACTTGTGAGCCTTACGTTGCGACGTGTACCATGTCCATGATTCCCTCTAACCGGATTGGGACTATTATCATATTCTCTTATTACTTCCACATCAGGACACGGAACTGTATCATTACCGCCATAATCGCCATTGCTGGGATCATTACTACTACCTGTTGGTTCTTCTTCTTCTTCAGATAAACAATCGTCCAACAACTCGGAATTATCTCTACCGTCGAGTACACAATCGTCCAACCACTGTATCATTATTGCTTTCTAATTGACATGTTTGTAGGAGAGATTTTGTGAAAGGATAAGAAATAGTGTGTGAGCTTAGGGAGACTAAGAAATAGCTATGTGAAAGGAGTTGATAAATGTTGAATGAATGGAGGAGGAATGAAAGTCCAATGGAGTATTTTATAGTGTGCTTCAACAGCTAGTTTACGCATGTGATCAAAGAATAATATTGGTAGCCTTTAACATATAGTGTGCATGTGTGCATGTTATAAAATAGTATTGTGATAAAAGAATACAAGAGTGCAAAGAAATAGTGTGCATGTGATAAAATAGTGTGCATGTGATATAAAGGAATTGAATGAAGGAATTGAAAGATCAGAAGATCAGATAGACATCACGTTACAAAAGAGCCTTTCAATTTCAAAGAGTGTGCATGTGACAAAATAGTGTGCATGTGATAGTTACAAAGCTACAAATAGTGTGCATGTTTTTTTTTTCAAAGAGCCTTTAAATTTCTTTCGGGCGATGCTACGGTTCCTCCCTCCCTCACTTCCAAATCCCCTCCCTAGGTCACTGACATGTGGACCCCACACCCACTTTCACAAAAATTAATATATGTGGGACCCACATGTCAGCCACCCTAGGGAGGGGATTTGGGAGGGAGGGAGGGAGTGGCTTGAGCTTTACCCATTTCTTTAACCGTGATCAAATAGTTACAAAGCTACAAAATTATAAAAGTTACAAAAAAGTGCAAAGAAATAGGACATAGAGAAATAATATTCAAATATTACAAAAGAACGCAACTCTTTGTAATTTTTGCGAAGTTGAAAAAATGAGAGTAACAAATAGAAACATACATTGTAATATTCATAGATTCATATAGTGTATTCTTAAAAAATAAAAAATAGTTACAAAGCTTTACCGCCTATTTTATGTTTAGATTCTCATTTTGATTTAAGAGGGTTAATCCTTCTCCAGAGGTTTGCTCCGTCTAGCGTTTTGAGGGCTATTTGAAGTGGCGATCTGGTTTTGGATGTGAAAATTCGTGCATTTATCATCTTTTCTGAATTTAAAAACCAGGTTACCGCAAATACAATTACTAGATTAGTCGAGAAAACATTAAATTCACGTGTTGAATTTCTAATATAATTACAGAATCCAAATATCCCATGTTGATTGTGTTTTAATCCACAAAATTTATAATTTTATTGCGATGTTCTTAACAGTCTCATTTTTCTGAATATTTTATAAAATTTTGTAATACTCTACCTCAAATAAAATGTGTATACTCTAAAAACTAATTGACTATATAAGAAATCATTATACTGTACACCGAGTCTACCCATATAATGTTTTGTACTATATATAACTGGACTTTGACAAATAACCCACAAAATATTTGAAATAGTATTTGAATTTCTCCTGACCTAATTTTTCAAATTGGGCTTAAAAATATATAAAAAAGGGCATTATTGCAAAACGGGTCAATTCAGAATAATGTAATCATTGATTAAGTTTAATATGTTTGCATTAAAAAAATTCATTTCAATTTCAATAACGTTACTTGGATTTCCATCAAATATTGAATCATTTTAAAATTGTTCAATCAATTAAAACTATAAATGACATGAATTGAAGTTATGTATTAAGAAATGTTTTTACACAATACAATAATTATGGATATTTAGACTTCACATCATTACAAGACCTAGACTCATTGCGATATCCGTCTTAGCTGTGTAATAACTATGAGTCAAAGAAATAACGCAATTTTGATGTTATTGTGCTTTTGATGTATGGGTTCAATTTGGTTGGCCTTTCAGGTCAGCATTGCGTCGTAGCCTACACATAGATATCAAATCAGTAATGATAGGAAATCCACTTTTTTTTCCCGAATTATTTCCCGAATTGCTGATGTGGCAATGGTCCGCCACCTCAGCAATCCTATACTCATTTTTTTTGCATGCTCAAGTATTGTTCCTCTTTCTTCCGCTGTATTTCATCTCTCTCTCTCTCTCTCTCTCTCTCTCTCTCTTTCCTTCCAACTCGTTTATCTAGGGTTTGCTCTCTCTCTCTCTCTCTCTCTCTCTCTCTCTCTCTTCTCGGTTTTGTGCAAGGATGCAAGCAGCGTGCTCGCCTTTATCTCGAAGTGATCTCCGTATTTGTTGACATCCGGTATCTCTCTCTAAAGAGGCAAAAAAAAATTGGCGGCACATCCATTGCTCTCTCTCTCTCTCTCTCTCTAAAGAGGCAAACAAAAATTTGGCGGCACATCCATTGCTCTCTCTCTCTCTCTCTCTAAAGAGGGCTTCTTTGTCGGTACATCCTTTGTTCTCTCTCTTTGACGGTACTTCCTTGTTGACCTCCAGGATAATTCATTGTTCCTTACGTGTTTGACAAAATGCTCGTGTTAATTTTCAACAAAGGTCCTTCTTTGTAAGGTATGTAATTTTTTTAATCTTTGATTATTTGTTAATTATCAGACGTCCAAGAACCTAATTGTGATTGCTTGTCATGTGGTTATTGGTGAAAAGGCGTGCCTATGAACCTTATGATTATTGGTGATGATTGTTTCCAGATTGAATCGCGTGTGAAATCCTTACAATTCTCAAGAACTCCAAGTTCATTGAAGAATTTTCAAGATCCATAGGTCAATTTTAATGAATTCGAGACTAAATTGGCTTATTGGGTTTGTTATTATGTTCTATTTGGGGTTTACTAGGCTCTAATATTGTTGTTGTCTCTATACGCAGGAATATACAAGAATCTCTGGTGATGTGTCTACGGGCAAGTAACAAAAAAAAAACAACAAAAAAAAAACCTCTGATGATCTCGAGAGGATGAGTACAAACTCGACTCATACGGCGATGGTTGTTTTATTTGGAGTTTCATGATATAAGTTAGGATTATGGTTTAATATGAATGTGTTTAAGGTTGATTATTATTTTTTAATTTTGATTATTTAGTTTTTTATGATTTGCTAAACTAGAATGAAAGTGTCATTTAAGAACATAGTTTTGAATTTTAAAGCATTACATGTTTTAATTTGATCTGGTTTAATATAAAGTTGCGACAATATCAATTTTCTTCCTCTATAGTTGTTTTGTCGACAATATCATTTAAATTTGTTTTGATTGAGAACACTAATATCAAAATCATCAATTAAACACATAGCTTTAAATTGGTGTCGTTTTGGCTTAACACAAAATATGAGTCTTGAAATATTCAATGTACAAATTCTTTGTTTCTCGTCATGAATTCAATGTACACATTCTTTCGAGAGAAAAATTACAATTCATAAGAAGTTCATTTATAGAAAGAACACATCAGAAGTCAAATAATGAACTGGACAATTACATATATCTTCTCCAATATTTCATGACATTTACCTCATTTTTGCAACAAACTTGAAAAATCATTACAATGAAATAGTAACCGCACTAAGTAATGTACCGTCTCGGTGCTACCATATATTTGATGGCCTTCACAAATCTCCAATCCTGCAAAATAACACCCCAATCGAGATCCTAATTACCAATAAATAATCACCCTAATATACCTTCTAATTTACCAATAATAAAAAATGAGCCATAAATAACAAAGATGGCTACAAATCTCTAATTATCCCTATAATTTAATTATCTATAATAACTAATCATTTCTGGAAAAATACAGAAACAGGAAATTTCTTAAAAAATTGAAGAAAAAAATAAATATATAAGAAATTGGATTTTTTTTCTTTAGAAAAAATATAACACTGAAAAAACTTCAAAATGTCGAGAAGTTTTTGATAAAGTTGCAAGTATATAAATTGTTGCAAAGAAGACTAACAATTCAGTCAGAAAAAATCCTAATTTACTACAAAACACTAGTTTCAGTAAAAAAAAATGGAAAATGGAAGAATATAGAATCCAAATTGAATCTATTTTATAAAATTTAAAAAGAGAACTGAAAATTGGTGTAAAATTACCATTTCAGTAAAAAAATCCCAAATCCCAAATCCCAAATAACTTCAAAAATACAAATTTTAGTAAAAAGATATGCCAATTTCATTTTAAAACACTAATTTTGAAGAAATGTACCATTTGATTAAGAAATTCGGCGATCTGGTGGCTTCTCCGACGATCTGGTGGCTTCTCCGGCGATCCAGCTTCTTGGCTTCTCTTTCTCCAAGATCGTGACGAGTGGTTTCTCAATCTAGTGACCGGTGAGAAGAGACTCTATATGGCTCACGATTCCGTTTCTCTCGCTCTTTTCCGCTCTCGATCCATGAGTGCGACGAGGGTTTCTCTTATTTCTCTCTCTCTTTCTTTTTCTCTCTCTTTTCTTTGCTCTTTAGGCATGATAAATTAAATAAGATAGGTTTAAATGACGTGGCAGACCAACAAGTGCCACATAAGATTCGGGAAAGAATTTTGGAAAAAATTCATGGATAGTATGATTACCTATGTTGCTCGGATACGCGAAAAACACAAACAGATCGGATACGCGAAAAACACAAACAGAGCTGTGCGCATGTCCGATACGTATCGGATACGGATACGCGTCAGATACGCGTCCGATACGTATCAGACACGACAGCTGGCGTATCTAAATATTTTATATTAAATTTTGCATGAAGACGGCTAGGATACGCTATGACACGGCATTAATTGACTTGGATACGGCCCATATTTTTCAACAGGCCAACCAAAAGTGATTTGTTAAGTGAGAGGAAGGGACTTATTTATAGGGCAAAAGATGGAGAGAGAAGTTGACTGAATCAAGGTGGGACTATTATTTATGCCCCCTGTTCCGTTCACACCTTTCGTTTGTCTTTTTAGACGTGGTGGTCCTGGGCCGAAGCCCAAATGTTTTCTAACCGAATCAAGGTGGGATTAATATGTGCATAAGTATGATCTGTTACTCATTTTTCATATGTATTTTGCAATAATTTTCTAATTGTACCTTATTTTTCCAACATGATCAATTAAAATCATTTAAACAAATTTATTTTTCACACATATATATATATATATGGGTTTTTTTCAAAATTGCCGTATCGCCGTATCCGTATCGTATCGGATACGACACTCGTATCCGTATCCGTGCAACATAGATGATTACTGATATCAAATACTATTACACACATACATTTTCTTGACCCCTTGACCCCCAAGACCCTATCCGGCACATTCTACTCCCGGTTTGAGTCAACATCAAAGAAATCCGACTCCACTCTGGATTGGATTAGTCTTTTTAGTAGCCATTCTTAATTCTCTCATATCTTGAATTTATTTGATATTTCCCCAACACCTCTTATGTTGAAGTCCTATTCAGAGACATAGAGTAGAAATAGCTACGAGCTCATAAAAGAACCTATCTTTCTTGTAAATTTGTAGTCAAATTTGTGATCTGCTTCATGTCTGTATTTTGGTTAAATGAGAATCCGAACATTCTATGAAAAACTGAAGTACATAACTCGTTGTAAGTAATTGATTTTCTCCGATTTCTTAATTTAAATATACTAACAATGAATGAAACGTAATTTATTTATTTTCGATTTGCATGTTAGGCATAATTGAGTATGCAATGTCTCATTTTCTCGTAGGAAATACTCTAGTCTTCTATTACTATACACATGGTTTATACAAGGCTATCTTCATTTAGTTTAAATGATAGATCAGGTTAAAGTCATTTAGTCACACTTTTTTAATCATATACCAAGAATATTTTAACACCAACACATTAAAAAAGAAATTAGAAATCTTAAAAATAATCCGCAAAACAATATTTGGGTATTTTTGTCGGCCCAAAAAATTTACTATTATGGATCAAGCCTATGAGAAATAAGGATGTTTTAATAAAAAATATATAAATGCGAGAGCTCATGTATTGTTGGCCCAAAATTAATATCGTTAAATATTCAAATTACATTTTCATAAACTCTTTCTTTTCATATTTAACCAGCTCATTATCGATTACTCAGGCTAGGTTTAGGATGACTTTATTTTTAGGTTTCTTGTCTTAAAAACTTAAAAAACGATTTCTTTTTGTTTTGTTTTCAAAATAGATGATTATCAGAAATCATATTTCATGGTAATAATTAATACTATATTATTTTCATTGTAATTAATATGTATATTTGTGTACTTTATAGCTATTTTATAGCATCATTAGCATCTTTTCTGAAAATAATTTTTATGTATACATCATTTTCTACGGTATAATGTATCCAAAGATTATATAATTTTTCAAAAGATGGCTAAGATACTCAATTAATTTTCATCGGTTTGGTACTTACGATTCTTTGACCATTAAATTTGATTTGAGATTTGTGTTTTCTATATATATATATATATATATATATATATATATATATATATATATATTTGTGTTCATCATTAATGATATCCATAAAAATGTATGCTCGTCATTAATTGCACAAATCTCAAATCAAATTCAATTGTAAAAAAAATCATAAATACTCAACCCATGATATTCAATTAAGTATATTAGTCATCTTCTAATTTTCATTACCAAATGTAATCTTTTAATATTATTATAACATTATCGACTTCGCCATACTATTTGTTGAAATTAATATGTCATTTTCAATATCAGTATACTATTTTTAGTATTGATACTTTCTTACAAAAAAAAATCCATTCGCTATGATTATAGTTTTGTCATAAACTATTTGTTGAAATTAATATGTCATTTTCAATATCAGTATACTATTTTTAGTATTGATACTTTCTTACAAAAAAAAATCCATTCGCTATGATTATAGTTTTGTCATAAACAATTTGACAAATTCAATAGTAATTAAGAAACGGAGCGAGAGTACGCTCTAGTTTTCACAAATTTTGAAGTTCAAAACCTTAGGCGATTTGAGTAAAGGATTATCATTTCAAATGTACGAACATTAAAGAAAATGCATCCAATGGTCCAAATACTCCAAGACGTACAAAACTAGAAAGATGGCCATGTTCGCATTCGTCAAGAAACATTTGCTTGTATTCTTCTTTCCCAAGACCACACAAATGAGAAAATAGAATCTGACCATAGATATGTTAATGACCTTGGCAGAATCCCATCTCAAGACAGCAATTTAAGAATTTAGAAGTTGGGAAATAACACGATTTATTATGAATATTTAGTTTTCTTCAATTTCTTAATACGATAAACCGACAACGAACAATATGTTCTTCACATTTTTCTTTCGTTTTTCCACATGATATACTTCTGTCCAGTGTTAAATAAAGACTCACTTTCATTCATTTAATAAATTTATTATTTAACCTCTGTTATTGATGTATATATCATGCTAAATTCATTTTATCACACTTTCTTCCTGAACTTGATGGTCATACTGATATTTTTGTTTTTTTTTAATAACTAATTGATGGGCCCAAACTAGCCCTTAAATATCAATAGGAGACTAAAGCCCAAAGATAATCGCTCGTTGACTTTGAAAACCATATTACCACAATACTACTGCTATATTAGTGTCATGTTCCTGCCAAATGCTAAAATCATTTTATCACACTTTTTTGTGAACTTCATTGTGATACCTTTTCTATTTGTATAACTAATTGCCCAAATTACCATCCCTTAAGATTAGCAGAAAAGGCAAAAATATTCGGTTATTGACTTATTTCACTTCTCAATTTCTCATTCCTTTTAAATTTAAAAATCAGATTACCACACTACTCCTAGATTAGTCGAGAAAACATTAAAACATGTGTTAAATTTCTCATATAATTAAGAAATCCAAATATTCCATGTTGCTTGTGTTTTAATCCATCGTATTTTATAATTTTATTGCGATATCTTAACTGTCCCATTTTTTTATGAATATTTTATAAAAATATGTATACTCTAAAAATGTAATGACTATATAAGAAATCATTGTGTAATACACCAAGTCTCCCCATTAATAACTCACCCCGATTTTCAGTCTGTTATTTCTCGACACATCGTAATATTCTCTGTCTAACGTAATAATCTTTTTTCGGTATTGGTATTGAACTACCGGTAGAAAATTCGAGCATGCTTAAGAGTTTATTAGGAGAAACTAGTAATCTTAAATGATAATAGAAGGCAAGAAGAAAGAAGTAGAGGTAGATAAGGGGATACACAGTAAATTACCTAGGGTTTCCGAGCAAAGAGAAATGTGCTTCGTAATGGGAGATGATGGTCAGAGAGAAAGGAGGGGGTATTCAGGAGCTCAGCCGCTAAGCGTGTCATGGAAATCGGTTGACCTAATCAGGAAGAATGCTAGAGAAATGGTGTGTCATGGAGCACATGCTCAGCTTGTATCGCAAGGAAGAAGAGGGGAGGAAATGAAATGGAGTGCTGAAGAGGGAGGAATTCGACTTCAATGTTTACTATGGTTACTAAATCCGGGAAAACGGTTCCTAAATATGCATATGGATTTCATTTTCTGGATTTTCTTCAAAGGATTTGTTTTTCCAGCTCTCTATCAATTAATGAAATGTTTTGGATTTTTTCTAGTTTGGTGGTGGTGGGTTATATTTGTGAGATATTAGCTCAAGTAATAGTACTAAGATTTAGGATTCCATTTTGGAATTCTAATCTTATAGAAATTGTAATTTTTTAATGAAAATATAAATAGATGAAAGACATATGAGCCCTCTCTATTCTTTCTAAAAAAAACATAATAATCTTTTTGTTTATATATAAGTAGACCTGGATAAATAGCCCACAAAATAATATAATTTGCGAAACAGACTTCGACGCCTTGCAATATCCGTCAATATAGTTCCTAAAAAATTGATAAACACATTTAATAAATTTTTCTTTTAATCTTTTTAGTTGAAATTATGTTTGAATGTATATGTTAATTCTAGTTCAAAATGTAATCAAATTGATGCTTCTAGATATAAAAATGTAATCTTTGCTCAAGTTCAATATGCTTGCATTAAAAAAATCCATTTCAATTTCAGAAATGTTAATTGAATTTTAATCAAATATTGAATCATTTAGAATTTGTTCAATCAATTAAAACAAATAATAAATGACATGAATTGACGTTATGTATTAATAAAAAAAATTACACAATATAATAAATTATGGATTTGTATTTGACACCGTTACAAAATCCACTAGGATAGTCATCTGAACTGTAATTACTATGACTCAAGAAAAACTGAGTCAAGGAAAGAACGCGGTTATGAAGTTATTGCGTTTCTGAAGTATGGGTTCAAACCAAATGTGCGTCGTAGGTAGGGATGTAAACGGTTCGGATATTATCCGAACCGACCCGAACCGAATCCACCTAAATATCCGGATCCGAATAAAATTATCCGGATCCGTTCGGATCCGAATTCGGATTCGGTTTTGATAATAGGGATCGGATCCGGATCCGAATCCGGATATTATCCGGATCCGAATAACAGTATAAAAACGGATATCCGTTTTTGAAAATTTATTATGTTTTTAAATAATTATGGTCTTATAGACCCAATATAAGTTTATGTTTGCATGATTTATAATCGATAAACCAAGTCAATTCTAAAAGAAAATGAATTTTTCATGTATGTTTTTCAAAATCCCAAAATATTTGACAAATACTTGATTTTGTTTCGTAAAATTATAATGTATTTTTATGTATTATTTAAGTATTATTTTGATATTGTTTGAGATTCGTTGGTAAAATAGATAATTATGTTACACACAAATATCCGTCTGAACTATCCGAATAATATCCAGATTCGTATCCGTATCCGAGATATCCGAACCGAATCCGTATCCGAGATATCCGAACCGAATCCGTATCCGTTTAATATCCGAATCGGATCCGGATCCGGGAATATCCGTATCCGTATCCGTATCCGAAAAAAAATACGGATCCGGATCTGGTATGACCACTATCCGAACCGGATCCGAACCGTTTACACCCCTAGTCGTAGGACTATTTTTCTTTTTTTCTTTCCCAACATGTTAGGACAATTTGTGAACATAGATATCAACCGCAATTATTAAACAACTTAATTAATGTCAAATCACGAATTCCAACACAGGTATCGTTATGAAATTGGAGAAAAAGACTTTACGAGGAAGTACATGGTTTCCTCATTTTCTTACTTGTAAACTTGTAGTCAAGTAAATTAAAACCAACACTCAAAAGAAGAAGAGAAGAAATCATGGTAAACCTTTCTTTCATTGAAAACTTGTATCTATCAATCATGATAAAAAAAAAAATTATATAGCATACAACATTCATCCACACACATACACATGTCATGTCATTTAGCATGTAAAAAAAACATATACATCTATGTGTCATGACATAAATAAATGCATGAACACATGTTAGATATAATTAATTTATACAAAATATACAGATAAATACATTCATATTCACTTATGCAATACTTATAACAAATTCAAGCATTATATGAAATGAAAAACTGAGATATGTAACTTGTTATAAGTAATTGGTTTTCTCCAATTTCTTAATATAAATAAACTAACAAAGTATAATATGTAATTTATATTTCTTTCTATGCACATGATTCACATAAGACTTTATCTGTATGGATCTATCACTTAGTTTGAATGATAGATCATGTTAAAATCATTTGATCACGTTTTTTTTTTGGTTTATTAAGACTTACACAGGAGAAGAAGTACGTAAATTAGATTCTTTTTGTTTTGTTTATTAATCGCATTTTCTACAATTATTTCGATTTTTGTTTTTGTTTTTTTCAGTGCAGATGGTATATATGGGTAGAGGATGCTACTAGATTATCAAATCCACACCAAACCAGGTTTGTGGGTTGAAACTTGAATTGCACTGTTGAAGTACATTTTAGTTAATTGATAAGTGGTTATTTAATTTAATTTGAGATTTAATTATGATTGAATTTGGATTCAATTATTCAAATTAATTGATAAATTTTTATCTCTATTTCTGATTATGTACATGGTGGAAAAAATCTTAGAATTGTGTAGATTACTAACACATACAAATTATTATGAATATTTGATTCTCTCCAATTTCTTAATACAAAAAAAACCGAGACGGCGAACAATGTGTTTTATTTTTTTCTCCCATTTTCATAGTACGCATTATTGAGTATTTTAGTGCCCATTTTTTCACATCAAATATTTCATGCATCATTTATTACTACCCAATGTTATATAAGGACTCGCTTTCATGAATTTAATTTAATCAATTTATTATTTAGCATTTAAATTATTGAGGTATATCATGCCAAAGTCATTTTATAGCACACTTTGTTTGTGAACTTCTTAGTGATACTCTTTCTATTTGAATAACTAATTGATCCAAACTAAATTTTTAAGTACTATTGGCGGAATAAAAGCCCAAAGAAAATCGGTTATTGATTTATTTCATTTCTCTCCAATTTAGCGGAATTAAAGCCCAAACAAATGAAATTTTTTTTCTTTCCATTCCATTATGGAGCTCATTCGGTCTGCTCGAAAGAATAAACAGGTTTATCTCAGAATATTATGTCAAAAGTCGAAGCACAAAAAACCCATAAAATATTTCAAATGATATTTGGATGTCTCGAGGTCTAAAATGTTTCATTGGGCTTATAAACTGACAAATTGATCAAGACCCAACAATATCCGTAATATAATTTAAAATTTTCCAAAATCATATTTTGTTATTTTTTTTAAATATGTTATAGTTGCAATTCGATGTTTGAATTTATGCTGATTCTAGTTGAAAAAATATATAATCTAAATGTTGATTCTAGTCATATATTGATTCTAGTTATAAAATATAACTTTATATGTTGATTTTAGTCATAGAAAGGTAATCTTTACTGAAGTCAATATGTTCGAATTAAAAATGTTAATTGAATTCAAATAAAATACTAATCATTTTGAAGTTGTTCGATCAATTATAAGAAAAATAAATTATCTGAACAGACGTCCAAACATTTGTTATACAAAATAGAATACTGACACTATTACATGGCAGAAATTCGCGAGGTTAATCATCTTAGCTAAATAATTATAAGTCCGCCTAAGAATGTTGTTTTCATCCGATAGGGTTTTTGTATAAATGGGTTAAATTTGATTGACGTTTCAAAATCCCTGTTTGTTGATATTACACAAACTTAAGTAGAAGAAGGTTAGTATTATTGTCAATTGGACATGATAACGTCGTTATGAAATTCATAATTTTCTTGCAAAAGTCTACTAGCTCTATACGGCATAGAGGACACGTACCATCTTGAAAACTTTCCTCCACAAAAACTATCCTTCTTCCTACAACAACTACGACACTTGATCCCAATCTATAGGATGTCGACAACCGACCCGGGACATGCTTTACCCATACGATGGAAATGGTCCCCCCATGGAGAATTCACGTTTTTATTTAGTGTTTTTTTTTTCACATCTCTTTCTAACATACTAAGCAAGAAATAATTAAAAACGATGTGAGGTTTTAATTCGAAACTAAAAGTCAAATTCTTAATGACGATGCGATGTCGGGTCTTAGAGTTCTCGTTGCATTCCTCCGAAAATATAGGATGGGGTCTGTATTTATTTGAAATAGTATTTGAATTTCTTTTGACCTAATTTTTTTAATTGGGCTTAAAAATATATAAAAAGGCCCTCATTGCAAAACGGATAAATTCAGAGTAATGTAATCTTTGATTAAGTTTTTAATATGCTTATAAAATTGGAGATTTACGAGAAAGTACATGATTTCTCATTTTCTTACTCGCAAAATGAGAATCCAAATATTGTACGAAAAGCCCGAGTACATAACTTGTTATCAGTAATTGATTTTCTCCAATTTCTTAATAAGAATAAACGGACAATGAATAATATGTAATTTATTTTTCTTTCCATTTGCATATTACGAACAATTGAATATACAATGTCTCATTTTCTCATAAAAAAAATTTCTTTGTCTTCCACTACTACACATGGTTTATATAAAACTATCTTCATTTAGTTTAAGCGATAGATCATGTTAAAATCATTTGATCACACTATTTTGACCACCTACCAAAAACATTTAATATTAATACATTAAAAAAAAAAATAGAAATCCTGCAAATAACCCACATTTAATATTAATACACAAAAAAAAATTTCTCTGTATTTGCTCATTTTGCACGGGTATATATGAAATTTTGTAACCTCAAATTTATGCGAGTTTTTTTTGTCATTTGTCCGTTGTATCCATATGACACATTGTGATCATTTAATGAACCGTAACTATAATGCATCTATTGACATCAAATATATTTGCGAATATGTCCTGATTATATTAATCGATTTTAAAAACACCTGAACAAATGTTATTTATACAAATTATATCAAAAAATAATATCCGTAATAGACTAATTTCATGAATCTTATGCATCTATTGACATCATGATATTTGCAAATATTTCATGTTTAGATTAATTTAGTTCAAACGCACGCGCGTTAATCCGCACACGAGTTAATTCTATTTAAATAATTATATAAAAAATATGTAAAAAAATAGATATGTTGTCCCGCGCAATTGCGCGGGGATAAATCTAGTAACTATTAAGTTAAGGAAAAAAAAGGTGATATTACGAATAATATGTAATTTATTTTTCCTTCCATTTGCGTATTACGAACAATTGAACATACATTGTGTCGTTTTTCATAAAAAATATTATTTTGTCTTCCACTACTACACATGGTTTATATAAAACTATCTTCATTTAGTTTAAACGATAGATCATGTTAAAATCATTTGATCACACTATTTTGACCACATACCAAAAACATTTAATATTAATACATTAAAAAAAAGAAACTAGAAATCCTACAAATAACCCACAAACAATATTTACTGTTCAAACAAATTTACTACTGTGATTGAAGCCTTCAAGAAATAAGAACACCTTTAACGTAGAAATATATAAATGCTACAGCCGACATATTGTAGACCCAAAATTAATATCGTTAAAACTCGAAAATTATATTATCATAAACTCTTACTTTTCATATTTAATGGTGTAGATCCAACATGATTAACCAGTTGCTGTTTCCTTCAAAAAATAAATCTAAATTACATTTACTTTATTACTCTAAAAAAATTAATTCAAATTCAACCATTGTTTAAACTTTTTACTGTGTGAAAAATATATAAAACTTCTTGAAACTTTTATGTTTGTTTATTTTCTTATAAGGTGCATTTTTTGTACAAATTTTAAAGTTCAAAAACCTTGCACGATTTGACTAAAGAATTTTTGTTATTTTCAAATATTATAATTGAGTCAATCAATACAAACATAAATAATATGAATTAACTTTCAATAATATAATTAAATTTTAATATTTTATTTTTAATAAAGAGCTACAAAGAAAATATTGCTGGTAAAACATTAGATAATGCGATGGGAATTGAGGAGAGACACACTACCAATTTTTAATAAAGAGCTACAAAGAAAATAACGACCAATTTTTCGGCGACAAGGTTTACTTGGTCTTTGATTATTGCAATCAACGACAAAAAAATGTGTTATTCACAAAAACAACTGTTATTACGACCACAATTTTTTATCGCATAACTACTTTATTCGCTGCGAACATAACACACGGTCACAACAACAATCACAACAATATTTTTATTTGCGAAGAACACAATTCATAGTCGCGATAATAATAAAAAAAAAACAACTTATTTGTGCCAACCACAAAAAATTGCTCAAAATAATAATAAAGCAGCCGACAAATAATTAGTATTTGATCAGATTACTTTGAATTTGAAGCCCAAAAGTACAAATCATTTCCAGAAGTATCTATTATAGTAAAGAGATCCCAATTTCAGGTGTTCGATCTTCTTCTCTTTAAAAACGAAAAACAAAATTGATAATTCAAAACAATTATAAACAAATTTATTCAGTTCAAAAAGACAAAGCATCAGCAAATAATAGAGAAAGAAAACATCGCAATATAAAAACCAGATTACCGCAAATACTATTACTAGATTAGTCGAGAAAACATCAAATTCATGTGTTCAATTTCTGATATAATTACAGAATCCAAATATCCCATGTCCATTGTGTTTTATGCCACAAAATTTATAATTTTATTGCGATGTTCTTAACAGTCTCATTTTTCTGAATATTTTATAAAATTTTGTATACTCTACCTCAAATAAAATGTGTATATACTCTAAAAATTAAGTGACTATATAAGAGCTCGATGTATTTGTACACAAATAGTCCATAAAATATTTGAAATGATATTTGGATGTCTAGAGGTCTCAAATGTTTAATTGGGCTTAAAAGTATAAGAAAAAAGACATTATCATAAAATTATCATAAAACTGACAATATAATTAAAAATTTCCAAAATCATATTTTAAAACTGACAAATGGAAGAATGGGTTAAATTTGATTGCCGTTTCAAAACCCCTGTTTGTTGATATTACACAACTTAATTAGAAGAAGGTTACTATTGAAATAAGAATGGGTTAAATTTGATTGCGAGTCGGATCGGAATCGGATCGGAGAGTCGGATTTTTAAAAAATAATAATTATTATTTTAAAAAAAAAAATTGAAAAAAAATTGAAAAAAAAAATTATTCAACAAAATAATAAATTATTTTAGGAGAAAACTATTGAAAAATACAAAAAAATATGCTTTCGAGAAAATAAACCAAAAATATATATAATGGAAAAAAATAATCAATATTTTACAATCAAATACTATTTATAATTTTATAATATTATTGAACCAAGAAATATTCAATTAACAAAAGACATATAAACATACATGGTAATTTTTTATAAAATAATAAAATGATGGGTAGAAATTAAAAACAAATATGTTTTAGATATGGATATTTTGTGGCTATCTTAAATGTATGAATAAAACAAAAACAAAATGACTATAAAAGTGCAACAACATAAAATATTATAAAATGTATGCCACAGAAGATCCATTTCATCCCTCACCCTCAACATTTCTTTCTCTTCACGATCTAAATATGAAAACGGTAATGAAAAATCCCAATACTTCTCCCATGAACACTTGTTTCGCGACCCTTTTTCTCCATGTCGTCATTTCATGTACAATTTCAACCTGTTTAGTCACCGGTGATCACAGTGAGAGGCAAAATCGGTCAGAATCGGGCGAAATCGGGTCGGCCACTGCCGACTCCAACTCCGAGTCGCCGATCCTGCGAACCATGGTACTATTGTCAATCTAGAGAAGATAACTTCATTATGAAATTCATAATTTTCTCTGTTTTTTATAAACAACTAATGAATTTCTCATGAAACTCGTGATCTGTTATGTCTCATAAAATAAGAATCCAAACACTGTATGAATAACTAATTAAAGTATACAATTTGTGATATATAATTAGTTTTCTCCAATTTCTTACTTATGAACAAATCAACAATGAATACTATATACTTTATCTTTCCTTTCATTTGCGTACAACGGTACAACGCACAATGAATTATACAATGTCTTATTTTTTCATATATAATGTTTATTTCTCCTCCTACTACACAAAGTTATATATGACCCTCTTCATTTAATTCAAATGATATATCATGTTATAATCGTCTGCTCAACACTTTTTTAATCAGGCATCAAAAGTGTTTCACGCTAACATTTAGCACCAAATAAAGGTGCAATGTTTTGAATTATATCTATTTAAATATATCATACAATGCAGATATTTTTGATGGGGATTTGCATGACATTTGTAGGGTATATGTGAAAATTACAACTCTTTATAATTGTACAATTTTTTTTTTTGGTATTACAAATTCTCACAAATCTACTAAAATCGAAATATATATTCACTAGACTAAGGTTAATCATGTGGGTATAAGAAAAGTACAATAATTGAAGTGGAACAACAAACACAAATGTATCTTCTGATATAATATGATTGTCCTAAAGTACATACTATATTTTCTTTATAGATATAAAAATAAGTAATGGTAATATGCAAAAACACAAAATGTACAATTTTCACTCACATAAAATCAAAAGTGAATTAAGTCTTTTTTCTTTCCCTATAGTTTTCATCTGTTCATCCTCGCAGTTGAAAATTTAAGCTTATGCATTAATACCTTTCAAAGGTTTCCCTCGTTCTCACGGTTATCCTAGACCGGGGCTTGTTCCGGGACTGGCTCTGATATATCGAATACTCCACATGGCATATACTTACTTCAAAATAATAATATATACTTTATTAATTTTATTCTTGCAACACACACAATTTAATAGAAGGGATAAAAAAAAATAAACATAAAAAGAGAAGATTTAAGTTATCATCACTTTTGTGGTGATGAGTTTGTTACTCATAAAATATACTCTCATTTATCATAATACTTTATATAATATAATATAATATAATGTAAATGTAATATGATATAATATGAAATAATATAATATGAAATAGAATAATATAATAGAATAATATATAATAGAATATACTTTAATATATTAGAATATATCATAATATATTATACAAATGATATAAAATAATATTTAAAATAATATATAGTACTTAATATGATATTTAATATAATATAATATGATGAAAAATATTATTGTATGTAATATAATATAATATAATATTATATTATATAAGAAGATATAATACAATATGATATAATATAATATAACATAATATAATACATAATCTTTATATAATATAATACTAATGATAGAAAATAATATTTAACAAAATCTATATTACTTAATATGATATTTAATATAATACAATATAATGTAATATAATATAATATGATATGATATAATATAATAATATATAAAATATATAGTACAATATAATATAATATAATAAGATACAGTACAATAGGAAGTAATTTAATATAATGTATAATAATATAATATAATATAGTATAGTATACTATAGTATAGTACAATATAATATAATATAATATAATACAATATAGTAAAATATAATACAAAATAATATAATTTAGTATATTTAATATAAAATAATATAGTATAACATGTGCAATAATGTAATGTAATATAATCTAATATATTATAATCTAATATAATCGAATCTTATATATTATAATATAATATAATATAATATATTTTTGGTATAATATGATATAATCAAATACTACATAATATATTCTAATATAATATAATATTATATAATATTCACAGTTGTAATATAATAATAGAATGAAATGTAACATAATATAATATGATTTAGTTTAAATTTTAAACAAAACTTTATAATTTACCATATTAGTTTCAAATTTATAAACAAAAGGGTATTGAAATATTTCATTTTTAAATCAACACTATTCCAAAATTTATCTATACATCTTTACCAAACTCATTTCAAAATTAAAGAATAAATAGAGAGAAATTATTATCCCTAAAAAACTTATACCTACCTTATTTCTTTCCCAACGGAGCCCTCGAATATAACATATAAAAAATTTACGAAAAATATTAGAGGGGAAAAACCAAAATTTATCCATACATCTTTACCAACACATTTAAGAATTTCACATGTAAATGTGAATGTAAAGAAGGTGAGAAACAAAGGCAAAACCGAACTCTTTTCCTTCCTCCGCCGAGAAATTAGGGGAAAAACCAAATCGGTAGGCAGAAAAAAAGCGAAGAGGAAGAAAAAATGGCAGAGGGTCCGAGCAAGATTGAATCAATGAGGAAGTGGGTCGTCGAGCACAAGCTTCGTACTGTTGGTAATCGTCGATTTCAATTCAAATATCCATTTTTATATTCATAGTTTTAACTAGTTTTTGTTCATTTATTTCGGTTTTTTACTTCCAATCAGGATGTCTGTGGCTTAGTGGGATTGGTGGTTCAATCGCCTACAACTGGTCTCAACCTAATATGAAAACTAGTGTCAAGATTATTCATGCCAGGTTCGTATTTATATTTTATATGTTCAATATTTGTAATGTATGTTAGTTTTATCTTTCTAATCGTTTACTTCTGTTCAATATTACGTATATTTTTTTCCGAGTCATAATAATAATATAGTAGGAAGTTTCATTAATTTTAATGGATGTATTATGTTTCAGGTTGCATGCGCAAGCGCTGACTCTAGCTGCATTGGCCGGAGCTGCAATGGTGGAGTATTACGATCATCATGTCGAGGCCAAATCAAAGGTCGACAAATACCCAAATCGATTCTTGTCGCAATCTCAGAAAGATTAAAGCTGATAAATAATCTAATTGTTGGATTTTTGAGGTCGAATTTAGGTCATATCTCAATTTTTGAATATTTAAAGAGGTTTCTTGGTTAAACGCTATGGTTAATTCGTACATGTTGCCAATAAAATGTTTAGTAATAGTCGACATGATTAATTAATAAATTACTTGAGCATGGTTTTGTGATCACTTTTTCTTTTCTAAAATTTGTTTTAGGATTGTATGCCAGTTATTCCGAAGTGTTTGTGAAAGTTGTATATTTTTCTCGTGCAAAATCTTGAAGGGAGATTTTATAGTAGAACCATTTTAAAAAGATATTTTGGATATTTGAATTTAATTAGATATTCTTTCACTTTGTCAACGAAAATCAATTTCCTATTCGAGCATTGTGTTAATTATGAACCGGAAAATATAATTGTAAAATACCAAAAATACCCTTCTTAATTTGAATACAAATTGAAAAAAAATCCCATCATATAATTACCCTGAAATACCTCCGTCCATTGGCATGAACGAATATTCGCGTTCTTAGTTTGTTATTATGTATTTATAGATTGGTAGTAATTTTACAAGGTCCCTTTTGAAATAAGAAGTGAGGCTCCCACTTATCGCCTTTAAACGCAATGCTTGATGGATCCCATAATTTAACCAACTTGTTAGTTTCACGGTGAGTTTCTTTCGAAATCAAGTTTAAACAACCATTTAGTTAGAAGACTAATATTTTGATTTTAAATGTATGTAAGAACAATACCCTTATATTTTTTCGGTAAACACAACTTTCTCCAAGTAGCTAAACATCGGCTACCCGTTTGTAGTATGGGGGTAGTGCGGAGAGGACCGATTTGATCTACGCACGTGATCTGAATTTTGAAGCTCGGGAGGCTTGGTTTCGTCGGAGTTAATGATACTCACCATTCACTCACTTGGCAAGTTATTTTCTACATCAAATGCAAATATTATTTCATACATCATAAACAATGATGGACGAAAAAAATAGTGCATTACACATTATACATACACTAGACAAATAATACTAATAAAGCAATAGAAACCATAAAAAATAATCGCATACATTTATCATAGATCATCCAAAATTGCTAGTAAATAATTTACACAAATATCTTGCTATCAGAAACATATGTTCATACCATCATCATAGATCATCCAAACTTTCATTGTTTTCTATCCATCATTTAGAAATCAGTTAGGATTGTATTTTTGTTTTTAATCTGATTAGTTCCATTAATAATCATGAAAACTGAACATGTCCAGTGATATATTTTATAGGACTTCTAGAGGTTCTTCGTACAGTAGATCTCCATTGATTTTTCACTGGAGGTAAAAAAGCATTTATCATTTTGGCCCTTAGAAATCATATTTAGAAATTAGTTAGGATTTTAGTTTTTTTAATCTGAAAAAGACAAATTACAAGCGTTGTATTAGTTCCATTAATAATCATGAAAATGGACATGTTCAGTGATATGTTTTATAGAACTTGAACATGATTCTTTCGTACAGTAGATATCCATTGATTTTTCACTGGAGGTAATCTGAATGGAATTAACGAACTTTTGTTTTTGAAATTAAATGGAGTTAACGAACTCAAATCTCATTCTTTCTGAACGGTTATCAAATTTGCTCTCGCTCTCTCTTGAAACCCTAATTTCATCCTTCTCTTCTCTAATCTTCCACTATCTCCTCTCTAGAAACCCTAATTTCATCTAATCTCCCTGTCTCTTTCTGAAAACCCTAATGTCATCCTTCTTTTCTCTAATCTCTCTGTCTCGCTATCCAAACCCTAATTTCATCCTTCTGTTCACTAATCTTCCACTATTTCCTCTCTAGAAACCCTAATTTCATCTAATCTCCCTGTCTCTTTCTGAAAACCCTAATGTCATCCTTCTTTTCACTAATCTCTCTGTCTCGCTATCCAAACCCTAATTTCATCCTTCTCTTCTCTAATGCTCCTATGTCTCTATCTTGAAACCCTAATTTCATCCATCTCTTCGCTAATGCCCCTCTGTCTATCTTGAAACCCTAATTTCATCCATCTCTTCGCTAATGCCCCTCTGTCTCTCTCTTGAAACCCTAATTTCATCTTCTTCGTTCTAACTCCAATCTTTCTCTTTCTAGTATCTCTCTAATTCGGAAACCAGTAGGCCAGAGCCAGACACTCAAAAGTAGTGTAATTAGCTGATTTGATGAAATATTTTAAGTTACGTAGAAATTGTAGTATTGATGAATCGTGTAGTAATAGATTGGTGTAATGATGAGTTTGTGTAATTTGAATTCGTGTAACCGTGAATTAATAAAATAAGGAATGTTTGGTGTTTTCATTATGTATATTTTATCATCTGAATATCAATCATATTGGTAGCAACAAAAGTTAACCATGTTTTTAGTTGCGTACCAGTCCATAAAATGTCATACCGTTTCTACAAAATACAAAATGAATCGGAAAATCAAAATGATGAGCACGTTTCTTCAAAATCAGAAAAAAAAAATTATGTCAGACAAAGCATGGTTCGTAATATCGGCCGAGTTAAAAAAAACTCGGCCGAGTTGAGTCGGACTCGGTCACAGCCGAGCCGAGTTTGACCCGGATAAATCGGATCCGATTTTCCGATTCTTTTTTTTTTTAAGATTGTTATGTCCTGTGTATTCAAGAACTGTTATATATTTTTTCAAAATGAAAATGAATATAATTTTTGAATTAAAATTTAGTATAATATGTCAGTTCCCAACTTCCATCTATCATCTTTAAATTAGACTTTCATCCATTAAGAATAATATGTCATTCCAAACTTTCAATTACCATCGACACTGTACATACACATTCATAATATTCACAAGACATCAATTTTATAGCCTATCAAACTTTAGTAGCCATGCAGATGCTTGTATCAATTATCATGCATGACTTTAGTAGTCACTAGCCTATCAAACTTTAGTAGCCGTGCAGATACTTGTATCAATTATCATTCATGACTTTAGTAGCCACTGCCAATGGGTCATAGCCTAGTTGGTTGAGTGTGAATCACAAAAAATCATGTGTTGTGAGAGGTTGTGGGTTCAATCCTCATTGGCATCAAAAATATTAGGTATCAATAACGAAAGCGATCGTTTGTCGGATACCATTCAAAAAAAAGACTTTAGTAGCCACTGGCCTATCAAACTTTCCCTAATTCACGCTACAAATGTTTTCTACTCATCATAATGAGCCTATAAAATTTCCCCTTCAAGTCTTCAACTTCATAATTCTTTCATACATTCTCATTCCCAAAACTCTTTCTTCCTCTTCCTTATCTCACACACTATATTTTACTCTTTCACAAATTCTAACTCTTCATCATCTCCCACAAACATGTCCAAAGAAAAAGATTTAGGATGGAACCATTTACAATGGAGTGACAAAGCAAAAGGAAAGGTCAAATGTAATTATTGTAAGAAAATAATTCATGGAGGGGTGTCTCGTGGAAAGGAACATTTGGCACATATTAGTGGCAATGTTGCACCCATAGTTAGTCATTCGTGATACGCGAATAATACGGTACGTAATACGTGCGTGTATAATTCGGATCAAACGTTTTTCAAGTCGGTCAAATATTCGGTCAAATAAAACGCAATACGCTAATAATTCGTCAATTCGGTTATTCGTCTATAGTTATGTTTATTTTGCATAATACGATGAAATAATTCGGTATATAAAAGTATATAAATGTACTTTTGTTTACCCATAAATAATTCAAAATTATAATTATTTTATTAAATAATATTTATTTTAGTTCAAAATCATAATTTTATATATTATTATTGATTTTTTGATTTTCTTAATCATTTTTGGAAATTTATGTTTTTTTTATTTATTTAAAAAAAATTATATTTTTTTCTTCTAAAAAAAATATTATACGGAAATACGTGTATTATTCGTGGTTTTTAAAAATTATTGTAAAATACGCGAATTATTGATCAGGTTGAGTACGAGAACGTCAATACGTATATTATTCGTAATACGTAATTATTCGTAAATTATACGCGTATTATTCGCGAACTGAACAACTATGGTTGCACCTTGTACTAAAGTTCCACCAGAAATTCGAAAAGAGATGAATGAATACGTAAGGGGAAAACAAGTTCAAACCAAATCGAAAAAACAAAGAGGAGTTGTAATAGAAGAAGAACTAACGCGAGTCGACGTTCCTTCCGATGAAGAAAATAATTCGGATGAAGAGCTTTAAAGAGTAATGCGTGAGAGTAGAGATAGTTATAGAGAAGAACAATTTAATGCGGGAAGAGGATATTCGGGTCCAGGCCAATCTAGTGGTGTTACACGCTCCGCATCGATGCGTGCTGGCGTCGAGGGCATTTCTAAACGCAAAAAGACGAGCACGGGTCCATCTGCATCGCAACAACCTAAGACAACCACCGCCGTACTTAAAGGTATTAAGGACGCGAAATCTTATATCGGGCGAAGTTGGACAATTTTTTTTGTCCATGACCATATTCCTGCTCACGTGGCTGATAGTATTTATTTTAAAGCAGCCGTAAAAAAAAACCCAAGAAATGGGTCCAGGTATTGCCCCACCCACAACCCATGATATATATAATAAATATTTACCTATGGAACTCGAAGATCAAACCAAAATAATAAAAGAAATACACCCTCACTGGGACGAGTTTAGGTGCATCGTCATGTGTGATGGTTGGACGACAAAGACCCATAGAAACATTATTAACTTTCTAGTATATTCCCTTCCCGCATTAAATTGTTCTTCTCTATAACTATCTCTACTCTCACGCATTACTCTTTGAAGCTCCTCATCCGAATTATTTTCTTCATCGGAAGGAATGTCGACTCGCGTTAGTTCTTCTTCTATGACAACTCCTCTTTGTTTTTTCGATTTGGTTTGAACTTGTTTTCCCCTTACGTATTCATTCAACTATTTTCGAATTTCTGGTGGAACTTTAGTACAAGGTGCAACATTGCCCCTAATATGTGCCAAATGTTCCTTTCCGCGAGACACTCGTCCATGAATTATTTTCTTACAATGATTACATTTGACCTTTCCTTTTGCTTTGTCACTCCATTGTAAATGGTTCCATCCTAAATCTTTTTCTTTGGACATGTTTGTAGGAGACGAGGAAGAGTTAGAATTTGTGAGAGAGTAAAATATAGTGTTTGAGATAAGGAAGAGGAAGAAAGAGATTTGGGAATGAGAATGTATGAAAGAATTATGAAGTTGAAGACTTGAAGGGGAAATTGTATAGGCTCATTTTGATGAGTAGAAAATATTTGTAGCGTGAATTAGGGAAAGTTTGATAGGCTAGTGGCTATTAAAGTCATGAATGATAATTGATACAAGCATATGCATGGCTACTAAAGTTTGATAGGCTAGTGACTACTAAAGTCATGAATGATAATTGATAAAGTATCTGCATGTCTACTAAAGTTTGATGGGCTATAAAATTGATGTCTCGTGAACATTATGCATGTGTATGTACAGTGATGGTAATTGAAAGTTTGGAATGACATATTATTTTTAATGGATGGAAGTCTAGTTTGATAGGCTATAAAATTGATGGAAGTTGGGAACTGACATATTATACTAAACTTTAATTCAAAAATTATATTCATTTCCACTTTGAAAAAATATATAACAGCTCTTGAATACACAGGACATAACAATCTTAAAAAAAAAAAAAAAAATTAGAATCGGAAAATCGGATCCAATTTATCCGGGTCAAACTCGGCTCGGCTGTGACCGAGTCCGACTCAACTCGGCCGAGTTTTTTTTAACTCGGTGGATATTACGAACCATGATGCTTTGCATGATTGTAATTTTTTGCGAGGAGAAGCTGGACACTGAGCAAGGTTTATGATTGATGTAATAGTCACTGTCAGGTTTAGGATTATAAATTTGTTTTTGTTTGGTATAAATGATATGATTTGTATGTATGTATTTAATAAGTTCGTTGAACCTATTAGATTTTGTGATCTTAAAATAATTGAATCGAAACAGATAAAGTTTGTATGTATGGCACAAAAGATATGATAATTTTTTATTACACTTTCAAAATTGGGGTTGAACCGGTTGACCCACCGGTCCAACCGGTGACCCGAGCTCGGCCAGGCCGGTGTCCGGTTCGGTTTTTTAAACCATTGGTTTGTTCAGTGAAAGCAGGGAAAAAGAATCAAGTTTTTTTTGTTGTTGTTGCATTAAAAAATAATCAAATTTTAATTGCACGGTTTAATTGGACGGGACAATAAAGAGTGGACCTTTGTGTTAAGTTGTTAAGTTAAAAAAGTACTTAGGGTTGTCAATAGCGTGGATATTATCCGAATCGTATCCGAAAAATATCCGAATTCGTAAAAAATGAATCTGGTTACTAATTTTTAGATTCGAAGAAATATCCATGTTTCGGATCCAGGAATTTTTTGAATCCGGCTACTCGAAACTGGATTCGAGTATCCGAATCCGAATCGTATATTATATTATATTATATTATATTATATGTATTTTATTTGATATTAGTGAAAAAAAATCATATTTAAATTAATGATTTGTGGGTTATTTAAAATCATATTTCATCACATATATCGTTCATGTCACAAATTATATATTTATGGGGAGTTCTATGATAGACATATTTTCTTATCATGGACCCATTTTTTTAAATAAATATTTCAAATACTTAAATAATAAATTTTTTGTAAGATTCTAGTGTATATTTATCATTTAATGCTATCCAAAACATAAATTTTGTATAATTAATTTAATAAATTGTTAAAATTCTTAAATAATTTTTTGAAAAAGAGTATATGATAAGAAAATGGGTTTATCATAGAACTTTCCCATATTTATAGTTAAAAAATAAGTTATGTTGCCATAAAATAGTATGAGTTTTAATATCCGAAAAAACTGTATCCGTATTAGATCCGTCATTATACGAATCGTATCCGTATCTACACTATCCGAACCGTATTTGGATCCGGTCAATTCTATATCCGGATTTGTATCCGAAAAATAATATGGATATGGATTTGGTATGACCACTATCCGGACCAGATCCGAACCGTTGACATCCCTAGCTATATTGACATTTGAGAATTTTTGTATTTAAATATTTTTTTGTGAATAAATAGAAAAAGTGTGTTTGTCTTGCTTTTATTTGTTTTTATTGATGTCAATTAGATTTGAATCCAATATGACTGTATTGAAATACTTGTAAGTATAACTTTTTTTTTTATCATGTGTTGAATTATTTCTATTTGAAATACTATGAGCTTATGCAAACGAATATCAACTATTGCATGCAAATTAAGAACAACCTTGCAGAGAATCCAAATAACTACAACAGAAAAAAAAAGAATACGAAATTCCAAATCTATTATCATTAATTTTTTTTTTTTAAGTTGGGCCCTTTCGGTATACCCTAAATGTTCATTAAAAAATTAAAAGTCTCGGCTTACAATAGTAAACATAAATATATTAAAAAGAACCGAAAAAATAAAATTTATTGATCTAAGTTCGGTGTGATCCTTTGGCAAGCTTTCATCTATTATCATTAATTTACAATCTTAAATTTTATAATCAATTTATAATCTTAAATTTTACAATCATTAACAATATACATTCATTATAATTATAATTGTAAACTCGGAATTCATTACTGAACTGCAAACACCAAACAACTCCAACATAATCATTACAAACTCAAGATAATTCGTACTCAGTAATTAGTAATTCCTGGTAGTATAATTATAAAGATATCTGCAGCAAAGCGCGGAGATTATCCTAGTACATACAATTTATATTATTGAATATTTGAATATTTGATTATCTCCAATTTCTTAGTACAAACAAGCCAACCCGTTCTCGAACAATATGTATTTTATTTTTTTCTTCCATTTTCATATTACGCACCATTGATACTCAGTGCCCATTTTTCCACATGAAATACTTCATGCATCATTTACCACTCTACACAATGTTACATAAGGACTCACTTTCATGAATTTAATCAATTTATTTATTTAGCATTTAAGTTATTGATTTATATCATGCTAAAGTCATTTTAGCACACTTTCTTCATGAACTTCCTTACGATAATTAAAGCCCAAAAAAAAAACGGTTTATTGACTTATTTTATTTCGCTTCTCTTATTGCGTTATTCTTAACGGTCCTGTATTTTTTTATGAATATTTTATAAAATTATGTATGTTCTAAAAAACAAATGACTACATAAGAAACCATATGTAAAATTTTGCATATTCAAACAAACAAATAAATATTTTTTTTTTTTCATTCCATCATGAAGCCCATTCGGTCTGCTCGGAAGAAAAAAACAGATTGGATCTCATACTATTATGTTAAGTCCTATATTTGAATCTTTGAGAATCACAAATAGCCCAAAAAATATTTGAAATGATTTTTGAATATCTCGAGGCCTAAAATATTTAATTGGGCTTAATAATAAAACTGACAAATTGATCTAGGCCTGACAAAATCCGTATGTATAATTTAAAATTTTCTAAAATCATATTTAATTATTCTTTCTTGTAATATTTTCTAGTTGAAAATATCTCTGTTTTGAGTTTATATGTTGATTCTGGTTAAAAATAATCTAAATATTGATTCTAGTCATATGTTGATTCTAGTTATAAAATATAACTTTGTATCTTGATTCTAGCTATAGAGATAAGAGATGTAATCTTTAGTTTTACAGAAATCAATATATTTGCATTTTAGTAGCATGTTGGTAATAGTTTTTTTTAACAAGGCATAGACATTAAAAAAATATTGGCAACATATATTAACATTAAGATGCATTAGACACTGAAAATAGTCATGACACACAAAAATATATATATGGTACTACAAAGAACGTACTAATCTTAAAAATAGTATATTTAGTGATGTAAATGATATATTAATATTCAAAATTGTATTATGACATCGAAAATGATATAATAAAATATGGACACTAAAAAAAGTATACATGTATTATAATTCAAAAATGTATATAATACATGTAAAAGGTATGTAATACATCTAAAAAAAGTATTAAAAAAGATGGATGAGCGGCGACATGCGTTAGGTGGACAAAAAAGCAAAAAATATCTCTGGTATATAAAAAATGTCACGTGACGCGTTAGGGTGAATTCTGATGGACCGACGTGCAAACTCCAATCATGTAAAATCTTTTTTTCTCAAATCCAGTATTATTTGAAATTACGAATTAATGATTTATAGCATTAAAGTTTTTCCCCATGAATCATTAAAGTTAGTAAGACCTTTTTAAAATTCATTTTCAGTTTTATTTCTTTCAAATTAGTGATTTATCATTTTTTTCAAATATAGCATTATTTGAAATTAAAATTAATGATTATTTCAAAAAAAATGGTATATGAGCATTAAAATAATATTGACAATAAAAATGATATATTGGCTTAGCACTTATCATTAAAATTATATAGTGACACTAAATTGGTACCATAAATATTACCATTTATTTATTCAAAGATGATATAATAATATTGAGACGTATATTTACATTGAAAACAGTTCAGTGGACAACGTGAAATAGTATATTGGTACCATAAATATTATATTTACCCTAAAAATAATATAATGTAATTTTAATTACAAACATTACATTATTTTGATTAATTCTCTAATTACTTTTCAATAAAATTTAAATATCTCAAATACTCATAATATTTCAGCCAAAATCGCATAACCCGTTAATTATGAAGTTGATCTTTCACATTAATTATATAACCTTTCAACTTTTCTTTGCTTTTCTCTCCTCTTTTTTCATCGGAAATAACAAGGACATAATTTCTCTCTTATTTAAGAAAACATTTGTATTTTTTAAATGCATGAGATTCACGAAAACGAAGAAAAACTATAAGTACAGTTACGCTTCTACCCTTTTCTTACTAAGATATTGACCGACTGTACTCGAATTTCATGGAACTTTAACAAGCTGAATGAACTTATTCGGTTTCTTCAATCAATACCGCCGTAGGATCAGATCCAACGGACGATCAGAAAGACTTTGGTGCATCGAAGAATAACTCAAAGTATACAATTTATTATAATTAATTGGTTTTCTCCAATTTCTTACTATGAACAAATCAACCACGAATAATATATACTTTATTTTTCCTTTCATTTGCGTAGGATGCACAATTAAGCATACAATGTCTTATTTTTTCATAGGAAATATTTATTTTTCTTCTACTACTAAAAGTTATATATAGTCTTCTTCATTTAGTTTAAATGATATATCATGTTAGAATCGTTTGATCACACTTTTTTTAATTATGTACCGAAAACATTTCACACTAACCGTACATTCAAAAAGAAATGTAGAAATCTTACCCGGTTTCGAAATTCGTGCGTTTTTCGAATAAATAAATTCACGCAAAATGCACAATTTTTCACCTCAATTCTATGCCGAATCAATTTGAAAATGTTTTTTTCCGAGATTCAATTTTAGGATTTTGAAGATTTTTTTTTTGTTGGAATTTCACTAAAAAAGGAATAATTATATATTCACATTCGTCAACAAAAATTGAGAACCAGATTCTTGTTTTGGTTCCTTACAATGTACATGTTTTTTTAGTAATACCTGATTTGAATCCGGAAACAGAATCTTAGTTATTAAAAACCAGGTTTGCAGTTCCCATTATGATAACCCAAATAATAATCTCTGTTCAGTATATAAATGGACCTGGTCCAAACATAATGGTGAGACTTTACTCAATTTGTTAGGGAACCTTTTTCGGTATACGAAGAAACATGTCCATCTAATATTATTATTATCTGAAGTCTCCACTCTAATCTCGAGAGAACGGCGAACTAACGAAGCTCGATCTTTGTTAAGCTCGATCCGATCTGGCCTCACTCCATTATGGCGGAGACTGGCGAAGGTAGCAGTACCAGTTGTAGATGGGTTGCGAAGGAAGAATCCAAGAACGATGATGAACAAGAAGCAAAAGAAGACGATCAAACCTATAAAGAGAAAATTGGTGAACTGAGACAAGATTCTGATGAAGACGATGATGATATGGAGGAGCAGAGGCTCGTTCGCTCTAGTCCTTTGGTCGATTGGTTCGATATCGAGGCGCTCGAGGTCACTGGGATTGATGATGACAAAGAAGTCGAGGTTCCAATTTTACACTTTTCATTGTCTTTCAACTATAACTTATTTGCTCAGTACTGATTTGTACTCAAAATTCGAGTCAAGAACCCCCAAATTAACTTAGAAAAAATTATAGTTTCAGGATTTTAATCTGCAAAGATGGTCATTTCTCACTCTGCAAACATTCGCAGTAGTATTCGGCGATATTGGTCTCGGTCCTCTATACACGTTCGATGTAATGTTCAGTAAATATCCAATTCAAGATTCGCAAGATATACTTGGCGCGCTTTCATTGGTCCTCTATACTCTTCTTCTCATCCCTCTTATCAAATACGTCTGCATCGTCCTCTGGGCCAATGACGACACTGAAGGTACGTACAAAATCATCAAATCAAATACTTTTCGAACCATTACATATATTTTTTCTTATTATTTACCATCAATTTAATACTTTTCAGGGGGTATATTTGCGTTATATTCGTTGATTTCAAGAAACGCGAATATAAGTCTCATTCCGATCCAATTCCCTCCAGATATTAGAAACCATAATATGGAAATAAGAGAGGCTACCATAGAATATGGGAGGGCTTTTGACTTGAAGGAAAGACTCGAATCCTCGTCCTTCTTGAAGAAGGGCATTTTGGTAATTGTCCTTTTGGGTACTTCTATGGTTCTTTCTGACGGCGTCATCACTCCTGCCATTTCAGGTCCTCATTTTTACCCCCATATCTTTATAATTTTGATATTCTTTTTTTATTGATTTTTAGTTTTTTTTTTTTTAAATACAGTTGTTTCGGCGGTAGGTGGATTGAAGGTGGGAGTACCAGATCTTTCGCCAGGTACAAAAAGAAAATTTACGAAAAGGCCCCTGACTTATTAAAGATTGAAAAACAACCCTCCATTTTTGCAGATAAAGTGGTGATGATATCAGTGGCGTTTCTGGTAATTTTATTCAGTGTTCAGAGATACGCGACGAGCAAAGTGGGCCTCGCAATCGGTCCCGCGTTGTTCGTCTGGTTTTGCTGTCTCGGTTCAATCGGGATATTCAATCTCTCAAAGTACGGCAACACGGTTTTCAAAGCCTTCAATCCGATTTATATTTTATATTATTTTCAAAAAAGCTGGACTCGCGCTTGGCTTTCTCTCGGTGGCTGCCTATTATGCGCAACAGGTGTAATATAATTAATAATCTTTTTCTAATTAATTGTGTAATTAATTAATTATTTATATATTCCAGGATCGGAAGCAATATTTGCTGATCTTTGCCATTTCTCCGTAAGATCAATTCAAGTAAGTCTCCAATTTCTTCTTTGAGTGATTTACATATTTACATATTCGTGATGTTTTTTTATTTTTACAATTTTTTTTGCTTAATTATTGCAGTACATATTTATAATATTCGTCCTCCCTTGCCTCCTCTTGGGATATTTGGGCCAAGCCGCATTTCTCCTCGAAAACCAAGCCACTCCTCACCTAATCTTCTTCTCCTCAATCCCAAGTAATAACATATTTTAATAATATATTTTATTATAATTTTATTCATGCATACATTTCCTCTATACAGATGGCACGTTTTGGCCGGTACTAATCATAGCAAACGTCGCGGCGCTAATCGCGAGCCGAACGATGATAACGGCAACATTCTCCTGCATCAACAAATCGATCGCTCTGGGTTGCTTCCCTCGACTGAAAATCATCCACACATCTCGCAAATTCATGGGCCAGATCTACATCCCGTTCATCAACTGGTTCCTGATGATTTTCTCGGCCTTATTCCTCGTCTTCTTCGCCAACGTCAACGACATCGGCATCGCCTACGGCATCGCGGAGGTGGGAGTGATGATGATGACGACGATACTGCTGATAATTATAATGGTGTTGATATGGGAAACGAAGCTGACTCTGATCATCGCATTCGTCTTTGTATTTCTCTCTCTAGAAGTGATCTTCTTCTCGTCTCTCCTCTCGAGCGTGGGAGGAGGGAGCTGGACGCTCCTCGTCTTCTCGTTCTTTTTGTTAGCGACGATGTTGATTTGGAATTACGGGACGAAACTGAAGTACGATAGCGAGTTGAAACAGAGTCTTTCGATGGATTTGATGCGCGATTTGGGATGCGACTTGGGGACGAGGAGAGCGCCGGGCGTTGGCTTGCTGTGCAGCGAAATGGTCAAGGGAATTCCTGCCGTTTTCGGGCAGTTTCTCACCACCCTACCCGCCATCCATTCCGTCGTCGTTTTCGCCTGTATTAAGTATCTGCCCGTGCCCGTCGTCTCTCAGAGGGAACGCTTTCTTTTTCAGCGAGTCTGTCCTCGAAATTATCACCTTTTCCGATGCATTGCCAGGTAATTTAAATAGATTTCTTGAACAAATATCATATTTGTAGAAAGATAAAATTGAGTTTTGCAGTTTAGAAGGGTAAATTTGATATTTATAAGTTTTTTTTTTTTAAATTATCACCTTTTCCTATGCATTGCCTGGTAATTTAAATAGATTTCTTGAAAGGGTAAATATGATATTTGTAGAAAGATAAAATTTAATTTTGCAGTTTAGAAGGGTAAATTTGATATTTATAAGTTTTTTTTTTTGAAATTATCACCTTTTCTGATGCATTGCCTGGTAATTTAAATAGATTTCTTGAAAGAGTAAATATGATATTTGTAGAAAGATAAAATTGAATTTTGCAGTTTAGAAGGGTAAATTTGATATTTATAAGTTTTTTTTTTGGAATTATCACCTTTTCCGATGCATTGCCTGGTAATTTAGATCGATTTCTTGAAAGGGTAAATATGATATTTGTAGAAAGATAAAATTGAATTTTGCAGTTTAGAAGGGTAAATTTGATATTTATAAGTTTTTTTTTGAAATTATCACCTTTTCCTATGCATTGCCTGGTAATTTAAATAGATTTCTTGAAAGGGTAATATGATATTTGTAGAAAGACAAAATTGAATTTTGCAGTTTAGAAGGGTAAATTTGATATTTTTGTAAGTTTTTTTTTTGAAATTATCACCTTTTCCTATGCATTGCCTGGTAATTTAAATAGATTTCTTGAAAGGGTAAATATGATATTTGTAGAAAGATAAAATTGAATTTTGCAGTTTAGAAGGGTAAATTTGATATTTATAAGTTTTTTTTTTAAATTATCACCTTTTCCGATGCATTGCCAGATAATTTACATATCTACCCTTCTAAAAATGTTAAATATCGTTTATAACCTCTAGAAACTATAAAAAAAAGGACAATTTAAATAAATTTCTTGAAAGGGTAAATATGAAATTTTTATTTTTTGAGGGATAAATATGATATTTTGAGTGTTTTTTTGAAATATGAATAGGTATGGGTATAAAGACGTGAAGAAAGAGCACCATAAAGTGTTTGAAAAGCTATTGATAGAAGGACTGGAGAGATTCATAGAGAGAGAAGCGGCGGAGCTCGCTTTACACAGCGAGGACGATTTCGACGTGGATGATTTTTTGGAATTCGTCTCCACTACAAAGCGGCGAAACGCTGCCGCCCTCGAGGTTCCTCTCTTGTCGGATTATCAAGGTCCGAATCGAAACCCGGTTTTCGTTAGGGGGAAGAGTACGGACCCGAGCGTTATTGCTCTGAAGAAGGAGAAGTGTTTGAACGCGAAAAAGGAGTGTGCGGAAAATTTGGCGTTGGAGAAATCTTTTATCAGGAAGGCCAGGGAAACGGGGGTGGTTTATTTGATGGCGAATGGCGGGATCAGGGCTAAGAAGGAGTCGTGGTTTTTCAGGAAATTGGTTTTGAATTATTTCTATGCGGTTTTGAAGAGGAATTGCAGGAGAGGGGTCACGACGGTTAGGATACCGCATGATAATTTGCTTCAGATTCGTACCACTCATATGGTTTGATGCTTTTGGCATAATAGTTTTTTCTTACTTTTTAATTTTTGTTTTTTGGATTTTGGGGATTAACAAAATTTGATTGGGTTACTGGTAGATTCATACATGTATAACTTGAATGATTTGCATTCGAAAGGGTTTTTCGACTTTATTATGCAATATGATTTTGGTTTACTGATGTAAATATTATTCTCAGAAACAATGGAAATGTATTGTATTTTCCGAGATTTTCAATTTTCTTTTCATGAATGGTACATATTTGGGTTTTTATAGGGGCTTGAAAGAAATACTTGTAGTAAAAAGTAGTAAACACGCAGCGTGCACATTTAATCGCTCTCTCTTATCCTGAACTAAAACCTCTTTCAAAGATTCAGCTCTCACTCCCCGCCGGTGCATCACCGCTGACCTCCGTCAAATACCTGGTGCGCCGCTAAATCCACCGGCGGAAACCACCACACCATTTATAAATACCCCTCCCTTCTCCCTCCATCTCTTCCATCAACAATGGCTTATTCAATTTCCAATTCCTCGTTCGTTCTCTCTCGCCCTTCGCCTTCCAATCAAAGCCTCGTCAAGAGTTCCCCGTGTTTCCTACCATTGAATTCTGTCAATTCATCTCGTCAATTTAGTGGTTTGTCATCGGCCCGCCGGATCCGACGTGGTGACGTCGGTGTATGCGCCGCTGTGGCGATTGAGAAGGAAGTTCCGGAGAATGAGCGGCCGGATACGTTTCTCCGTGCTGCCGATCCCTCTGCCGTCCCTACTTCCGTCCGCGCTCGTTTCGAGAAGATGATTAGGTACTCTTTCTCTCAATTACTCGGGAATTGAGTTCAATTACGAATCATAAACACAGTCAAACCCCAATTCTTCTTCAGGGAGGTACAAGACGAAGTCTGTGAAGCTCTCGAAGCTGTAGATGGAGGAGGAAAGTTCAAGGAGGATGTCTGGTCAAGGCCAGGTGGAGGTGGAGGCATAAGCAGGGTTTTACAGGACGGCGTGGTTTTCGAGAAAGCGGGAGTAAACGTGTCCGTCGTGTACGGTACAATGCCTCCAGACGCGTATCGAGCGGCCAAAGGAAACCTTGGATCTAACAATGGAGATCACAAGGTTGGACCTGTTCCATTCTTCGCTGCAGGAGTTAGCTCGGTAAGGAAGGAAGAAAGAAAGAAAGGGAAATTTTCATCTATACCCCTATAATAGTAAAATTGATATTTAATCCAGTGGGAATTTCGTAGGTTTTGCATCCGAAGAACCCGTTTGCCCCGACTCTGCATTTTAATTATCGGTATTTCGAGACCGATGCGCCGAAAGGTAAAAGTTCATTTTTTTAATTCTAATTATGCCAGTGGCGAAACTGTAAATTGATATTAAGTAAGGACTAATTTGAAATATTTTTTTGTATTTTTGTAGATACACCCGGTGCACCAAGGCAATGGTGGTTTGGTGGCGGTACGGATCTCACGCCTGCATATATTATTGAAGAGGATGTGAAACATTTTCATAGTGTAATATTTTTTGTTCTCCTTCTCCCTATTTTTAAACCTCAGAATATCACAAATACCCCTCCAAAATGTGAACCATCACAAGTACCCCTATAAAATATGAGACATATCACCAATAGAAGCGATATACATGATATTTCTCATGTTTTGTAGGGATGTAAATAATATTTTCTTTTTTGTAGGGGCACATGTGATATTTTGAGAATTTACAGTGGTACACATGAAATTAGGCTTTTTTTTAATGAGATATTTATAGTTGAAATTTTGTTTTATTTAATTTAGATTCAAAAGCAGACTTGCGATAAGTTCGATCCGAGTTTCTACCCCCGATTCAAGAAATGGTGTGACGATTACTTCACCATTAAGGTACTCCCTTCTTTTCGTCTTATTATAATATGATATTTTTTTATTTTTGGAAGGGTAAATTTGTAAATCCCTTTATCTTTAATTACAGCATCGAGGAGAGATGCGAGGACTCGGCGGAATATTCTTCGACGACATGAACGATTATGATCAAGAAATGCTTCTTTCTTTCGCTACCGGTAATTTCTTTTTATTTATTTATTTCTACAAATTTCATGAAATATCTAATTAATTAATCGGTTAATTTTTCAGAGTGTGCGAAATCAGTGGTACCGGCTTACGTACCGATAGTAGAGAAAAGAAAGGACGTACCGTACACCGAAGAAAACAAAGCGTGGCAACAGCTCAGAAGGGGAAGATACGTCGAATTCAATCTGGTACGCGCAACCGAATCCAAACCCTAATTCAAAACTATTTAAGGGTATTTTTGTAATTTTACAAGATTTATAATTGGTTTTATTTTTAATGAAGGTTTATGATCGCGGTACGACATTTGGTCTGAAGACTGGAGGAAGAATCGAGAGCATTCTCGTTTCGCTACCTTTAACTGCCAGGTGGCAGTACGATCATGTAAGTACATAAAAAAGATTATTTTTTTTTTGTTTGAATTTTTAAAGTGATTTTGGGCGGTTTGTAGAAACCGGAGGAAGGGAGTGAAGAGTGGAAGCTTCTAGATGCGTGCATGAATCCGAAGGAATGGGTTTGATTATTTTCATGATTTCAAGAAAAGTTTTTGTAAGTTAATTACTAGGCTTTTGTTTGTATCAGATGAGAATAAATATGTGTATTTATGTACTGTTTTGAACTTTTGGTTTTTGGACGTAGGGATAATTTCTGGTATGTCCGTCTCAAATGTTTACTACATGTACATATCAAATTTATCCACCTAAAACATGAAAAATATCAAATATAACCCAATCGTTATCTCACTGTTAGTTTTGACAAATTAATCATGCTTTAACATTTTAAGCTGTGATTAAATTATCAGTTATAATTATAAATGACTAAAATGCCCCTTTCATTTGTTAATTCTCTAACAATTCATACCAGTCTTTCTAATTCCCTTCTTTCAGTTTGATATTTCTTCCATAAAATCCTTTCTTCACATCTTCTTTTCTATTGGCTTTTTTTCAGTTTTGTTTTGCACATGATTTTTTTTACGCGGGCTCTGTTAGTCCCACATTCATTAATTATACTGATGTATAATTCTCTATTACATTACATTCTATATGGAAATCAGTTCCTTTTCCTCTATTACATTACAATCTTTAACTCTCGCAATCCAGGAAACCTGATTCCTAGAGATCTAGAAAATCAGTTCCTTTTCTTCTATTAACATTACTGACTTTTCGTCAGACCGGAATTTGGATTCCGTCTTCAAGCAAACAATCTCACCATTATTGCGGCACGAAACCTCCCTCTTTTCGAAGTCGAACTTCACCGGCCCATGCTTCTCCATCCAATGAACCCCAAGATCATTTCGACCGTACCCAATTCACGTCAAAACTAAACTCTTGATCCTCCATACTCCATTTGAAATCGGGGCATACACCATCACAAACCAATTGCGACCCATTAGCAATTGTAATTGCCAACGGTGTTAGAAGATTGAATTGGAGGTCTCCATTTCATATGTAATGGAGACCTCCATTTCAATCTTCTAACAAACGGATTAGCTAAGATTTGTGCTAAGTCAGAAGCCTAGCAAATTCACAAACCTAGGATAAATAAAGGTATGGGAACTTCCACTATCAACCAAAATTGAGAAGAGTTTCTTTTTGGTTTTGCCGGTTATTTTCAGAGTTTGGTGTACCGATTTCGGTTCCACAATCTTAGTCAGAATCTCCATTAGCTCGGCAACTTCTTCCTTTTCATGACTTGGAACTATCTCATTCTCCACCATTTCTTCCTCACGAGTTACTTTCACGCCTTCAATCTCCAAAAGCTGGCCCGGGTTCCTCTTGCTCGGCTTCCCTTGGCACTTATGATTAGAGGAACACGTTTGATCACACCAATAACACTCGTTCTTGGCTCGCCTTTTCTTTTCCAATTATTCCCATGCTTGCCCGCTGATGAACGAGATTTTAGCGTGTTTTAATATGTCGTTGTGTTAAAATCCCGAACAATCAACAAAATTTATAATTTATGTTTGTACAGTGACAAATGTATAGATTCGTTCCACGAGGAGTATATGCGTCAAATAATGAATCAAAACAAGCAAGAGTTAAGCAGAAATATAGTCCGTTACAACGGACTTGAGTGAAAATTATGGCACTAAGTGTGAGATGAACGTCCGTTACAACGGATGAAACTCCGTTATAACGCACTATACTTGTCCGTTATAACGAACAGTGGTTGCGTTGCAACGGATTGGTTAATCCGTTACAACGGACCGCGATGTCCGTTACAACGTACTTGTATTGATCCTTTTGAGTAGAAATTCTGACTAGTCCGTTACAACGGAACTATAGGTACGTTACAACGGAGTTCTAACCAACTGAAAATGAGGTACAAACCGTCTAGTCCGTTGTAACGCAACTGGGTTCCGTTATAACGGAATATTTACTGGATTTCAGGTTTATTGTTTTATTTGATGATTTGAATTAAGATTTGATCAGAGATTGTTTAATATCTTAATTAAGGACCAAAGTGCAATTAAAAATATAACAACAAAAGAACAAAAAGAGAGCAAAAGATCGAGTCAAGAAACAAAGATTTAGAGCAAAGAAAGAGATTCATTAAACCACGAATTCTTTACACAAATCCAATTCAATTAAAACTACAAGAATTCCAAGAAAGAAAAAAAAATACCTAGAGAGATGAAGTGAGCTTGGATGCCTTCCTCGTTGCTTTGAGATGCTTAGTGAGTTAGACACCTCGCACAACTCGTTCCTTTCGTACCAATCCACTCGCCAATCGAAGTGAGCTCCGTACCGGTTGAGTGAACTCGAGATTTGCAAGGGATCAATTGGAAGGAAGCTTCCAATCAAATTAGAGTAAGCTCGACTCCTTGCTTGCGCGGATTCGGATGAAGAAATCTCCAACCAAAATCCCACAACTCGATCTTCGTCGAAGTGTAGACTAATTCACCGAATGAAGTGAGCTTCTATTCGGTGATCGATCTTAGAGAATTATCGTTCGATTTTGCAATTCTTGCGTGTTCTTGAAAGTTTCTTGGACTTGCTAAGAGTGAGAGAGAGAGAGTGCGAGAGAGAGAGAGAGAGAGAGAGAGAGAGAGAGAAAGAGAGAGAGAGAGAGAGAGAGAGAGAGAGAGAGAGTGGGCGTGAAAGTGCTCCGAAGAGCGGGAGAGGGGGGCTGCCCATAGGCCTTGGGATCTTATTTATAGTGTCAGCGGGGCTTTCCCATTGGCCGAGAGATGGGTGAGAGGATTGAGGGTAGTTGGGGGTGGTAGGTGAGGTAGGTGGGGCTGTAGAGTGGCAATTGTGTGAGTGGTTTTCGAGTAGAGTTTGGTGCAATCTCTTATGTTGATGATTATTTGCCTTCTCCTTCACACGTGTACCGAATTGGTCGGTATGATATATCGATTTTAACGGCGAGAGGAGACGAAGGCAACTACACTCTTGGATTGCCGAGAATTTTCTCATAAAACCTGTAATTAAGTAATAAAACACACTTAGTGAAGAAATATTTTTGTTATCTCAAATATGAACAATTGTATATATAAAGTTGTGATTCAAAAGGGCTAAAATTCCCAAATTAGATATCAAAAAAGTGCTTAATTTTCCTCTTATCACCCACTGACTCGGTTTGTATGATTTGTTTTCACGACCAAGGCATTCGACACTACCTTCTCACTTGGCTTCACCTTCTTTTGTGTTTTCGTTTCGTGATCGTTATGAATGGCATTCTCATATGCCTCGATCAAATTCTTTGGTCTCGTGATCACTATCGAAGATCGCAAGCTATCACTCAAATTGGCGAGGAAACATTGCTTAAAAAAATCGTCATCTAAACCCGGGTATTTTCTCAACAATAACCCTCTCAAAGAATCAAATTTCAAGTGATATTCTTCCGTGGAATTATCGTCTCAACGCATGAACTCACCCGCTAATCCCATCAAAAACTCGTTTTCAAACCTCCTCAATATATCTCTCGCGAAAAGATGCCAAGGTGAATGATGTTCGGTAACTTGATAAGCATAAAACCAATCTTCTGCTTGCCCCGTGAGATACAATGCCGCGATATCTAAGTTGGACCCTTGATTTGGGCATGAACTCGTTGGTGCGTCCTCTTCCCCATCGATCGTTGAGTACCATACTCCTCGTCACCCCCAACGATCGGCTTGTTGCCTCACTTGACTCGATTCCACTTCGTTTTCCACCATTTTCTTACCAAGATCTCGGTTTTGCAGAGGAGGTTGGTTTGAATTCGGTTATTCGATCACCACACTAGATCCACCCTTCTTTGTGAGTTGAATGAGCAATACTCCTTATCTCAACGAGTTGTGCATCCGTACTTCCTTTCATCTCCTCACAAACTTGCTTCGCGTTATGGATTTCTTGGGTTAAATGGAAGATCTAGTCGCGGTTTTGCTGTGCTTCATTATCGATTCGACGAAGCTCATCCATCTCGATCGTTTGCTTCTTTGCCATGATCAAATCACAACGAAAACTTGGATCAAGATCGTTCTGATATCAAATGTAACAATTCGCTCAAAATAGTTACAAAACAACCTCAATTGATATAGAAATGGGGTTATATATATGTGTTCCTATAACTCACTCAAACGCTCTTGAATTGATTAATACTCTACTCATTCGTATCCTACCAAAATCTAAAAACTATCATGTATATCCTTACGAAATGCGAAATATCATAGATATCGAAATATTACTTATATAGCTGTCAGCACCATTTATAAATCAGAGTAACAGTGGCACAAGCACAATCAATTATAAATTTTGACATAAATAATTAAATTAACAACACTAATTATTAGTCATGTATGATTTCTCAAATCAAATAGTTTCAAATTTATGGCTGATTTATATGACCATTAAAATAATTAATTAAGATATTTTTTCCCCCAAAATTACAACAAGAGAGGATAAGAATAATGATTCATGGATCACGAATTATGTGAATATGAATTTTTATTAGGACCATGAGATCATAATCATTTAAATGTAAAATAAATTATAAAAAACGGATATCCGTTTTTTTATTCTTATTCGGATCCTACTAGTATTCGGATTCAGATTCGGATTTGGAAAATATTTTAATACCGGATTCGAAAAGCGGATCCGGATCGGATCCGAATAATCCGGATATTTAGTCGGATTCGGTTCAGATCGGTTCGCATATTGGTCGGTTCGGATACACCCCTAGTTACAAACCTAAAAGCATATTATAATGAGAGGATTCCTCAAAAGGAAATCAACACAAATCCTTTTTACTTGAAATATAGCAAGGTGTTTAAACATTGCGCATATATATTTTCCTCTCGAACATAATAGTAAAATTCAATTTAAATGACATAGTGAATTTAGAGCAGTAACGAACACTTTTTTTGATGAAAAATAAAAGAAAAGGAAGTAATATGAAATGCCATATCAAATATGAATTAAGCAGACTAAGTTCATTTTGACGTCTCGTCGTTTATATATTATTTTTGTCGGCTATTAATTATGATTATATGATTCTTTTAAAGTTCGTTTAACTTTTGATGCGAACTAAAGTAGAGCATTAAAATATCGGAAGTAATAAAAAAATATAGTGCTTAATTTACGTACAATATTCATTTTTCTAGTCAAAAAAATTAAAATGACAAGACTTTACAAAAAACTAGAGAGACCGAATTAATAATTGTGTCCTTCACGGATTCTGGTTGTCAGGAGTTATTAATTACCAGGCGGACACATAACAATTTGATTTTTCTTTTTGTATAAAAATAAATTTTGTATTGTTTTGGTTTCTTAACGCACTCCAAACACATGTTGTTTCTTGATCATATTTTTATATTTGTTTATATGCGTCAATTTATTTTAGATGTATGTTAGAATTTTAGGTTTTGAATTTTTATATACTTTAGAATGCATATTATATTATATATTTTTTAATATTATGTTATATGTTTTGTCATATACTTTTTTATGTGTAAATATATTTTTAGATATATCTTATATACATTTTACATGTATAATATATTTTTTTAAATATAATACATGTTATTTATTCTTACATGTATGATATATCTTTTTAGATGTTAAATGTATCAATATATGTTTTAGATATAATATACTTTTTGTAACTGTAATATATGTTATTCATTTTTTATACATGAATAATATTTAGTATGTATCATATATTTTTTATACATGAATAATATTTAGTATATTCTTTTGGAGTAAGTTTATATCATTTGTATTAACAATCTATATATTTTTGTCGACGTCTGTTTTGAGATAAGCGGAGAAAACGATAAAAAACAAATTGTCACGTGGCGTCGGTCGACCCTTCAAATGCAATAGTTCAAATTATCATGAAAATATAGAGCTTTATAAATTGCTACAAAATTTACCCGCCGTATTTTTCATATCTGAACTATTGCATTTAATTAACGTGATAATTGGAACGTATCATTTAAAATTCATTAATATTTATTCAAATTTATAAATTCGAACAAATGTTAATTATGCATTAATTTAATAACTAACATATGATAGTTATCATGTTAATTAAATGTACTAACTAGATCATAGAGAGTGTTATGGTAAAATTTTGAGAAAAATATCACATTTTGAATAGAAAATTTCACTGATTTTATAAACCCGTCAATTTTTATCAAAAAATAATAATTGGGTAGTTTGTTTATAAATTAGTTTTAACTCACCGGGATTTTAAAACCCGTTATCATCAGGATTTAAAAATCAATTTCAGGGCATTTCTAAAATATTTTCAGAAAGAAGGTTATTTTTCTAATTTTCATCCCAAAAAATTACACGATTTAAATAGCTAAGAACAAGAATTTAATATTTCCATTATTTTAGAAAAAAAAATTCAACTCCCCTTAAAGTTAAATGAGTTTTCTTCACGACTCCATTTTTTTAAGGATAATTATACCATACCTTTCATTTCCCGTCACATTATTTATATCATCAATTAACCATTATTGGTAATTGATTAGCATGGTCATTAACAAAAATACATCCGATCCAGAGTTAATTGATATTAATTATTAATTATTAATGTATATATTTTTAATTATATATTAATTAACTGTTAATGAAGTGTTATTTTGTTAATTACTCCAATGATTAATCATTAATTAAGGATACAGAAGGTGTTGTTGGGAAATGAGGAGGATACGGTGTATGGCTTTTTTTTAATATTCAGAAAACTTGCAGGGCGTTTTACAAAATTTCACATATGTTTATTACTTTAATGTTATTCTTGATATATTTAATGGCTTATATAGTTATATATAGTATATTCAATGATAACTTTCCTTTGAGGGAAGTACTTTACAGTGATGAATCCATTTAATTTGAAGGATAACGACTTGCATGCTTTCATTCATCATTGTTATCTATAATATATCTCCTTCCTGAGATGCACGACAAGATGAAGATTTTCTATTTGTATGGGGTTTTCTTTTCCATCCCTAATTTACTAATAAATTTAATGACATAAATATGATTTAATATTTTTATTAATTTTTAATATTTTAATTAAATTATATATTTATGTATTAATTCTGACGATGTTAAATTATATCGACGTCATCGATTTTTTTAAGAGAGAGTTCCGAAGGATGTACATCACTACTCATAATATATTTTAATTATACTCTAGATTATATAGTGGTTAACATTACACAACACTTGGGTTCATTAGGGCAATATATATAGTTAATTTCTTTGTTTTATGTGATCAAAAGTTAGATAGCAATTGGTTTAGCTTCTTTATTTTTGTTAATTGAAAAGACCTTTTAAACGTGATATCATCCAATGTTATCAAAAAAAAAATTGAAGTTAATGTTATCAAAATTAAAGTGGTAGAAATGGAGGGTCTGAGCATAAATATGTATTTATGCACTAGATATTTATATTGGATGCTACTTTTATGGTAGATTATATTAGATCGTGTTTCTCAAATCAAATTCAAACAAAAAAGAATGATATGCAAAAATAAATAAATTATTTATTAATGATTTAATTAAATAGGAAATAAAATTGTCATTTACCTAATAAATAAAAAATAATTAGTCAAAAGCAATATATATATATATATATATATATATATATATATATATATAATCCAAAACACGCAATGCATCATATATATATATATATATAATCAATGGTCAACACTCTTGTTTGACCAACATCGGCCAACATTATTTATTTCACTAAATCTAAATATTATAATCAAATTTTAACCGTATAGATATGTTTTATATCATTTAGATATGGTGTAGAGTAAATTTTGTACAATTTTGATTTTTGTATCTAACACACTCAATAACATATTTTCACAACCGTCCATTTCGGTAAATTTATAGATTTCCATGAAGAGAAATTCGAAACCTAGTAAAAATTCATCATTAGCCTATCTATATGATTTAAAATACATCCAAACAAAAAAAATCGAATTTCAAAATTTATTTAATCATGATTCATGTTGTAACTATTTTCGACCGTTAATTTTCTTTAAGTATTATGATAAGTATGATAGAAACTTTTATTTTTCATGAAATTGAATCTACAACATTCTCAAGTAATATAAATCATATATATACGGTTAAATTTTGATTCTCATGTTTAGATTTAGTGAAATAAGTGGTGTTGGCCGACGTTGGCCAAACAAGAGTGTTGGTTATTGATATTATCCCATATATATATATATATATATATATATATATATATATATATATGTGTGTGTTAAAATTCTGAAGTGAGTATTGCGGTTGTTATACTCATGACTTTTTAACCATTAGATTTGCATAAAAATTAATATTTTTAGTTAAAAAATTAGTTTTTTGTTCTTTCATGACAAATAACTAACTTTTTAACTAAAAATATTAATCTTGATGAAAATCTAATAACTAAAAAATCATGAGTATGATGATTGCAATACTCACTTGAGTATTTTAGCATCACTTGAGTGTAGGGATGTCAATGGGTTGGGTAATACCCGTGTCCGACGGGTACCCGACCCGGGCGGGTCGGGTAATATCCGATTAAGCCTACCCGCGGGTCGGGTATTAACCGATTAAAAAATACCCGGCTCGGGTCGGGTAGGGTATGGGTGAGGTCGTACCCGACCCGTGGGTATACCCGACCCGAACCCGATTCTTAATAACCCTCATTATATTCATATTTTAATATTTTTTATTGGTTTTAATCTATGTTTTCTACTGATTATTTATTATACAACTTATTTTTTTATTTGTTTAGTAAATAAATAAAATAAATAATTTCCTAGATTTATGTTTATTTATTTTCGTTTTTATTGTTATTTTACGTTTCTATCCATTTTTGTTAATTCACGGTCCAAAATTTATGTTTAAAAATATTTTGTTGTCTATTTTGTGATTTTGTGATATTATTATGTTATATGAATCTATGATGTTATTTTAATTTGAAAAAATATATTTTTCGTTTGTATATTTTAATGTTTTTGTATATGTTTAGGTGTGGGTAAAATTTCCCGTGGGTAATCCGAAAACCCGCGGGTACTAAACGGGACGGGTAATATTACCCGTTTAGTTGACGGGTCGGGTACGGATATTACCCGATTAAGATGGGTACGAGTATGGGTGAGCCTATACCCGACCCGAACCCGACCCATTGACATCCCTACTTGAGTGTGTGTGTGTGTGTGTATATATATATATATATATATATATATATATATATATTACAATACGTCTTTTGGGGTTTTGAAAGGTTGCAAGCAACACACGAGCATATAAACATGCCCATTACTTAAAAAGCTACTACTACTACCAAAAATATGTGAACTAGATTCTTCTCCAAAAGAGAGTTTGTTTTTTATAAAAAAAGATTGGAACATTTCAAGTTACCAAGAAGAAAATATCATTTAAGTCAAGTAAAAGAATTTAAGTCAAATAAAAGAAGTTTATCATATAAGAATAACTCTTGGAATTTTTTATTTATAATCTTTCTTTTCCATCAAATTTTCGAAACTACTGTTCATGATAAAAAAAAATATCAGAAAAGTAGTGTTTTTCTTCGTAAAGGGTGAAAAATAAAAATTTATGCTAATAGAGTCGAAAACAATTTCAAGGGCCGTGATAATTGCGAAATACTTCGATTTCGCCACTGCATCGCCACCTAGCGAAAATGTTAATTTTACATTTTCTTTTTGCTAATAGAGTCGAAAACAAAGATTATACACTATTTCTCGATATTTCGAGGCTATAACTAGATAAAGGTTATGATGAGATAAGGAAATACTTCAAGGGCCGAAGTGTAATAAATATATTGAAAATATCATATGATCTTCCATCTCTATCCAAAGTGAAAGCTCCTAAAAAAAGTTGATACTCCTAACGGCCTTCACATGCCTAGCCATTAATGCGTTTTTCCCTCTTACAAAAGTTTTAAGGAAATAAATAATAAATAAATAGAAAATCCTTTTGACAGACTTTTTATAACTTTAATAATCTTTATTATTCAATTAAATGATATTTCAACTATTTACTTCTAAATTACAATATACTTGCAATAAAATGATATTCGATTAAAACATATGTTTTCCCTCTAACTTGGCCAATTATACTATATATATTAAGAATATAGAGTTTTCAGCAGCATTTCATCAACAACTGACACGTGTCCATCTCTATAAAACTAACAAAATCGATATTATATCACATAAGTTATTTGGTTCAGTTGGTAGAAAATTTGACATACTCTAAGGGAGTCCGGAGTTCGAAACCGGCCTGCTTCTTTTAATTTTTGTCTAACCCTAAATGGAATATAGCAACTGACACGTGTCCATGTCTATAAAACTAACAAAATTGACATTATATCACGTAAGTTATTAGACTCAGTTGGTAGGAAACTTGGCATACTCTAAGGGAGTCCAGAGTTCGAAACTGGCCTGCTTCTTTTAATTTTTGTCTAATCCTAAATGGAATATAAACATAATAAAATCAATAACTCAACATTAATATTAGTTAGTAGAGATGGTAGTTGACTTGGTTTAATATTCTGAAGTCTCATGTTCGAATCCGGTCTCTTCTTTAATATTTTTGTGTTTATCCGTCATAGTTTCTTTTTGGTGTTTATCCAGCATAGTTTATAAGAATAATATTAGGAATACAAATATCAAATTCAGATATTATACTATATCTATGACACGTGTTTAGTTTTTGGATTTTTGTTCTGTCATTTCTGTAGCCAATTGTTTAACGAGTCGCAAGATTTATTATTATTTTTTATTTGCGATCAATTGTGTAACGACTCAGGTCTAATAAAATAAAGATTTAATATTGTATCTTTTTGGTGGCCAATCGTGTAACAAGTCGCAATAATTATATTATATTATTATACTATAGTATTAAAAATTTCAAAATGCATGAGGACCTGACACGTGTCTATTTTTTTATTTTATGTTATTAATTTTGTAACCATTCGTGTAACGAGTGACAATAATAAATAAATTTAGTGTTTCGGTCAATCGTGTAACAATTCACAATAATTCCAAGTGAACAATAACATGACACGTGTCCTTTTTTATATTATATTTTATCATTTTATTGCCAATCGTGTAACGAAGGGAATTATTGTGTCTCGTATAAATAGAGGTCATATATAGTACCCCTTCATTTCCCCACAAGACCTTATATATCTCTAATTAATGATTAATCATTAGAATAATTAACAAAATGATATTTTGTTAATAATTAATTAATATATAATTAAAATACATATACATTAACAATTAATCAAATATATTTTTGTTAATAATCATGCTAATTAATTATCAATTAATGATTAATTACTGATTACAGGATGTGATGGTGAAATGAGGGGGTATGATATAATTATCCATATAAATTTATACTTACAATAATTATTTTATTATTTTTTCTTTTCTTTATTTTGATATACCTTTTCCTTTAAGCATATAAATGAACCAATGTACGGATGACAACAATAAAAGCATATCCTGTTCTGCCCCCCGTGAAAGTCTCAAACTATATAAACTGAAAAAAAAATATACAAGACATATTTTCATATATGCCCTTCTAAAAGAAAATAATATTATTCGTTGTTTTATCACAAACCCCCGTGATAGGAAAAAAGATGAACAATTATAATTTTAAATTTTAAATTTTTTGCAATGCTATATTATTTGGAGTAATATATTTTAATATAGTATTTTTGTTTTATAAACAATATATTATCACTTTCTTATTTTTAAACAATTTTTTTTCTCAACAATATATATATTCATATTTTTTTACTGTTTGGGAAAAATAATGTTTGGCATCGAAAAATATTTGTACTAATCATCTAGAAGCGAAAAATACAATATATGTTCGTTACTAAATACCACAAAAAATTTAAAGGAAAATATAATTGTATAAATTGTGTCGTGAAAAATGTATAGAAAGTCATTTTTTTATAATAAACGAAAAAAAAATATATGTCATTCATCTATTGATGTCAATGATTATCGAATCCACAATCACTCAACAACATAATTTTTTGTGTCCCACATTCAATAATTGGGTTATTATCTCATTGACATCATTCAGATTATTTATACGTGGCTATTGAGATTTTTAAAAAAATCAAAATATGACACACAAATTATTATGAGAAAATGGTATAAAATAATAACATAATAATTGTTACAAGAATTTTATAAAAGATATTATGAGAAAATGATAAAAAAAAAAATTCATTTTGAAAAATAATAATTCCAAAACGAAGCTCTAATATCCGTGGTTCTTTTTACTGCTATTGAAAGTAAATCAAAGGGGTATAGATAATATTTCTAAACTTTGGAGGGATATACGTGAGTATCACATAAAAAGAAAGGAAGCACCGAATCCCAAGCGACGTCACCTCTCTCCTGCTACTTGGCGCTTTCATGCACACGTGTCAAACGCTCATGTAATCTGCTCACGTGCTATTCTAGCGCAAGTTATCCTGACAAGTTTATTTTTTTACTTGGACTATGACTTTTCATATAAATCCTCATTTCTTCTTGTTTCAAATGTTTTTTTTTTTTTCACTTTTTTATGTTTTGTTTGGAGGTAATTCAATGATATGTTTTTGTTTCGATGTACATCATCTAGTATTCTTTTTTCACGTTCTTGATGATGTGAATATGGTAACATTTTTAAAACTAACACATAAATACATAATTTAACATCTTAATTTATAATTTAATTATCTTAATTTGTGATTGAACATACAATTAAGATGTTAAATCATGAATTAAAATATTAATTTTTAAGATATTAAATCATATTCATGTCATTGAGAATATGGAGGAAGAGTGGGGATATGTCCAATATTTTCCCTTTTCTTTTTCTTGTTTGATAATTCTATGTTGGTGAAAGAAAAAGCTCAATTTCATAATAATTCATTTTTTTGAATGATAAATTTATATAAATTTGATTTGATTTATACACATTCTTTTAACTATATTTATTAATTAATAATAAGTTCAGACATGCTTGTGCTCATTTGGCGGTCTTTTCATTTATAAAATATTCGTAATTTACAAAAGAAAATATATTATTTTATTATCTATATAATATAATAAATATGTAATTTTGTTGACTAGAGAATACTCTAGATCACATTTATTATTTCGTATCAATAAAATTTAATCTAATAATCCCTAATTTACTATTTAATATAATTGTTTTCATTATAAATATATGTTTCATGTTATATAATTTTGCTGCAAAGTTCACTTGTCATCGTAATTATCATATGTCATATAATTTTGTCGTCGAGACGAATTCTTAAAAGGGAAAGAGTAGATTAACAAAACATGACTATTTGTACGGTCTTATGAAAATCGTTTGAAGAAAAATCAAACAATAAAAAAAATACATGTTTATGGTCTCACAAAAATAACGTATAACTATATCTTTAAAATATCTGATATAATTTAATAAATATATATTATGATCCGACATATATAACGAACCGAAATATCTAAAAACAAACATCACATTTATAATCTGAATATATTTCTAAATATTCGAAACTCAATCATACAAATTAAAATAATCGGATGCTCGCTATTCGTATCCTCGATATCCCGAGAAAAGAATACATCTCAAGATCGTATGAACATCATAACATGTAATACACATTGTTTACAACTGTAAAAAAAATCATATATTGTGAGAGATTATTGGTTCAATTTTCATATCGGGGTCATATGAACCTTCTTCGTTTATTATAAAAAAATTAAAAAAAAAAAGAAAGCCGGGACTATTATTCTTTTATAAACAATTATTTTTAAGGAATATAGGACACATTTAAAAAGTAAATCCATTTTTTCAACTTTGAAGGGTTTATAACAAAAACTCCCATTTTTAATTCCAGCACCGCCATTTTCCTCGTTATATTAAGCTTCTCTCACCTCTTCAACCCCCTCTAAGACTTTCCCTATCCTCTCTCTCTCTCTCTCTCTCTCTCTCTCTTCACATCGTTTTCTCTCCTGTACCTCCCTCTCATCGCATCTCTGTGATCACGGATCACGTGAAGCTCGTTCCAGCCGGCGATGCCTCATCGTCTTTATCATCTTCTATCGCCGCCAGCCTATTCTCCCACTCCTAACGAGTCCAACTTCTTCTTCAATTTACCAAGAGAACAGAGCATAATATCCTTCGATGACGAGTCTCCTCGCCGTCCTCTACTCGATCAATCTCCAAACGACGAATCCAGAGCTCTGCCTCCAAATCTCCAGCCCTCCATTGGAAGTTACGGAGGCAGCCTTTTTACGTCAGAATTAAATGGGGTTATGTCCGGTACAACCTCCACTTTTACCGGTACTGGTACGCACCTTTTTTCTTCCGTTGCTTTCTAACCATACCTTTTTTCTTCTTCTTCTCCTTCTTCACTCATTTTTGTCTCTGTTGATTTGATCGGTACAATCGATTTCACCTTTTTGTCACTTCACTAATGGGTTTTCACCTATATAAAGTACGAATCTCAAGATTGTAAGTTAGATTCTGAATGTCCGGTACAGGAGAAACAAGCGGCATGTCAATGGCCGGTACGACCACAACGACAACCATGATGGGGAATAAGGAGGAAATGAGTTGGGTCCAAAAAGCGAGAGAGAGCTATTATTTACAATTGACTTTAGCTTCACGTCTTTCATGGCAAGCTTCCATGGCTGGTAGTGGCAGGCCAGGAGATCGCCTTGTAGAGGGTGAGAGTCTTCAAGAGATTTGTGGAGTCCAATCCGATTCCGAGACCATCTCATATCGCCTTTGGGTAATTTTTCTTTTTTCCCTTTGAATCTTAATATAATTACCATATTAATTAACATGAATATATTAATTATTTATGTTAAATACCTATAGATGAGGTGTGAGTGAAATTTCCAAATAATTTTAGCAATAAATAAACAAATATTTACAAATTCCTTCCTTTTTTGTCTATCTATCCTGGTGGTCTAAATATCTTCACAGTTGAAATTAAGATATTTTTATTTGGGGTATATGTCAATTATTGGTGGCTCCTTGTCTCAATTGAAAACCATATTAGTTAATTAAGAAAGAGAATGAGACCTAATTATATCATTAGTAGTCAAATTACATTTTTATTTGAACAATCTAGATTTGATTAAAAAAAATGTTAGAATTCCGTATTAGTTTCCATGCTTTTAGTTTTATTAAAACATTCTTTTTATGAATTAGTTTTGAAATAATTCATATATAGGTGAATGGGTATATATCCTTTTCGGATAAGATAACAAACGGGTTCTACAACATATTGGGTATAGATCCGTATCTATGGGCGATGTGTAACAAATCTGACGAAGGTGCACAATTGCCTACACTCGGTGCGCTAAGAGACGTGAATGCAAATGAATCTTCTCTCGAAGTAGTTCTTATCGACAAAACCACGGATCAGGATTTAATCAAGATCGAAAGAAAAGCAATCGAGCTCTTTAGAACTTTAGGAATTGGATTCGAGCTCATCAAATCAGTTGCGATTCTTGTTTCAGAATGTATGGGGTATGTTTTGTAACAAAAATATGTATTTTGATATAATTAATTGACAAGTTGTTGATTTGAAGGGGTGCTATGAAAACAGAGGATGGGGATTTTCATATAAAATGGAAATCTTGTAGTAAAAGAATGAGAAAATCGAAAAATTCCGTTGTGATCCCTATTGGTTGTTTATCGATAGGTTTATGTAGGCATCGTGTTATTCTTTTCAAGGTAATGAACATGATATTAGTCATGATACGAGTACTCGATTTATAATATTTTGCATTATAATAATGATTTATGTTTTATGTTCGAGATCTAATTACTCGATGAAATGCAGGAGTTAGCAGATTTGATCGGGCTACCGTGTCGAATTGCTCAAGGATGCAAATATTGCACATCAAATCACCGTTCTTCTTGCCTTGTCAAGCTAGAAAATGAAAAGAAAATCGAAAGGTACCCTTATTTTAATCCTCGGTATTACCCCTTTTAAAGATGAACTATTCAATCGATTCATCTATTTTTCAACTTTTTTGTATTCACAGAGAATACGTAGTGGATCTAATTAGCGAGCCAGGTCGTACCCATAACCCTGATTCATCCATTAACGGGGAATTACTCTCTTCGGTCCCTTCACCGTTTCAATCTACAAATTTGATAAATAACTCCAAAAGCTACCTCACTCCTGTTTCGTATACTAGAGATTATAATGCGTATAATAGATATTATAATGCTTCCTCCTTAACAAAATCTTGTCGAGGTAAATATGTATGCCTTATCGACGTTTCTTCAAAAAATAATGTGTTTTCCCTTTTTCTAATTAAGCGTTACTTTTTTATTAGATGAGGTGGAGAAATATTTGAATGGAAAAGTTGCCATGAAGACGAATTTGATTAACCAACAGAGCCAAGTGTACATGCAGCAAAATAACCAACGAATGATCGAGGTGGAAGTTACAAGACAGTTGAAACTAATGGAGGTCTCCAGTTGTAATGAAGGGCCTCAAGCAGTGGTCCAATCAGGGTACAGCAATGCTCCGCCTAGGTATTTGAGTATCGAACCTTCTTTAGCTATGGATTGGTTAGAAATTTCTTGGGACGAGTTGGAACTCAAGGAACGTGTCGGCGCTGGTACTCTCTCTCTCTCTCTCTCTCTCTCTCTCTCTCTCTCTCAAGATTTTATGATTTTTTAAATTTTTTGTTTTGAATTTAGGTTCTTTTGGAACGGTGTATCGTGCAGAATGGCATGGATCTGTAAGTGAATTATAATACATAGTTTATGCATAATTGTTTTTAAGTTTTAATTGGTTTGTTAATTTTATGTTTTTTTGTACATTGTGTATTTATCTTGTTAATTTATATTACTCATAGGATGTTGCGGTGAAAGTACTAATGGATCAAGATTTCGGGGAGGACCAATTAAAAGAATTTTTAAGAGAGGTAAGCACATCGACTGATCGTATATATAATATGCACTTTTATGATATTAATGTATGTATATGAAATCATATTGCATAATTTAACATAGGTTGCAATAATGAAGCGTGTTCGCCATCCAAATGTGGTTCTCTTCATGGGAGCCGTAACTAAAAGCCCACATTTGTCAATCGTCACCGAATATCTACCGAGGTAGTTAACTGTTTTCCTATTTTATGTTACATTTAATTCATGTATTTTTATGTCTCTGAATTGAAAATTTGGAAAATTTATTTAATAAACAGGGGAAGCCTTTTTCGACTCATGACTAAATCTGCAGCTAATGAAATTTTAGATAAAAGACGCCGATTAAGAATGGCGCTTGATGTGGTAATTATTCAATCATTTAAAAAAGAATTGTTTAAACACACACACACACACACACACACACACACACACACACACACACACACATTGTTTAAATAATCGGATTGTTATTTTTGAAGGCAAAAGGCATAAATTATCTGCATTGTCTCAATCCTCCAATCGTGCATTGGGATTTGAAATCTCCTAATTTATTGGTCGATAAGAACTGGTCCGTGAAGGTTAGATTAAAATATAACAAATTTCATTTTTCTTTCTGTAAATTTTTAATCACTTAATATTTGGTTTTTAAATTTGAATTAGGTTTGTGATTTTGGTTTGTCACGATTCAAAGCTAGCACTTTCATTTCATCTAAATCTGTCGCTGGGACGGTAATACATATACTTTATATACATTGTTAATTTCACTTTTGTTTTAAGTTTTAACCTCTTTATATATGTTTAATGTCGCATTATATTATTATTTACCATTTTAGCCTGAATGGATGGCACCTGAATTCCAGCGAGGAGAACCGTCCAATGAAAAATGCGACGTGTTCAGTTTCGGAGTTATATTATGGGAGCTCATCACCATGCAACAACCTTGGAACGGTCTGAGTCCTGCTCAGGTAAAATCAAATTTCAAATTGGAAAACCATCATCAAATTTGCTTCGAACTTCAATTTTTTTTTGTAGGTTGTTGGGGCCGTGGCATTTCAAAATAGAAGGCTAACGATTCCAGAAGGAACTTGTCCCGAATTAACTCGTCTGGTCGAGTCATGTTGGCACGAGTACGAATTTTCTATTTTCTTTTCCAATTTTATCGATTTATGAAATTTTGTGATTTTCTCTTGATTATCAGCGATCCGAGGCAGAGACCTTCATTTTCGAGTATTGTGGATAGAATAAAAAAACTACTGAAGTCTCCTGTGGAGAGCCCGTGATGGTTAAGACTGGAGTTAGTGAAAGGCAGCTAATTTTATCGATTTATGAAATTTTTGTGCTAAGTTTTGAAGAGTAGTAAAATTACTTAATTGTATATTAGCTAAAATATTTTCCTTTTTTGGTACCTAACAAATGATAATATTCTTTTTATCCCTCAATAAGAGAAATGATTCTCATCCGCATTATCTTTTGTCTTGTCGATGAAAATGTCAAAATATATTCTTTAAAATAATCCTTTTATATTTTTTATATATGTTGTGTGTGGTTTATGATTTTTAATTTGGAGTTGGAATCATTAGTTTAAAAACTAAAAAGGAAAGAAAAATGAGTATTTGGATTTCCGCATGTATTAGTTTTCGATTACTGCATGTATTAGTTTTTGAAGAAGGATAATCCTCTCTCGAAATTTATAAAAAAAATAAAAAAAATGGAGAAGATTCGGTGGTTCTCCATTCATTGATTGGATACAATATACAAATGAAACTTGAACTCACAACTTCTCACAACATATGATTTGTGTCTCACACCTAATTACTGGGTCATGAACCCAAAAAAATAACGTAACAAAGTATCGGTTGCGTTATCTTGTCTCGGTGCTCAATGTTCCACACACATCTAAAAGTATGAGTTCCAAACAGTCGTTGGATTTTTCTCATACCTTGGAGAATGACGCATTTGTCATCTTACCTAGCAAACAAGCCTCGCACTGCCCATACGAATCTAAATCGAATAAGTCTAGAAATCCATCTTTTATGGAGCCTAGATATGTGTTTCTCATTCACATGGCCTAGACGACAATGCCAAAAGAAAGTACGACTATCAACTTTATGTTTAAATCGTTTTGCATTTACGTTATAGATAGACTCATTATTTTCGTGATCGAAATCCAACACATATAGACCATTTTATAACAGAACATTTTCATAAAATAAATTATCATTACATATCGTAAATTCGTTATTCATAATAACAAAGGCATAGCCATCATTAGCCAATTTCGACACACTTATTATGTTTTTACACAAACTAGATACATAATAACAATTATTAAGTACTATACCAAGTCCACTCGACAAAGTGAGATTCACTACTCCTACGACAAACACAACAATTCTTGCTCCATTTACGACTCGGAGTTCGACCTCGCCTCGTGCCAATATTCTCCTACTTTGAAGTGCATGCGTATTTCGACAAATATGAGTTCCATAACTGAAGGAAATACAGTTCTGGAACAACTAGAAGAATGTACATATAAGGATAGGCAAACGTACGTGTTTGATGGAATGGTTGAGTTCACAATAAGATTGTACAAACTCAAGAACCAGGAAACAGTTCGTTCGAAAGGACCAAGATAGTGCGTTCGAACGGACCAAGATGGTTCGTTCGAACGGACTATGGGTTCATCAGAACGAATGGGTTATTCCCGTTCGAACGAACCGTGTGGAACTGGAACATAGTGTCTGGTTCGTTCGAACAAACCTTATGGTGCGTTCGAACGGACTATGTTCCGAATTCTGTGTTCTTAGTTTCAAGACTGCCTACAGCGAAAACAAACTTTGGTAATGTTCGTACCATTTGGCGAAAACTTGTATAGTAAAACTTTCGAAGTAAACGATCTCAAAAACACGTTATTTGGACTGCTCAAAGTTTAAAAAGATTGTTATGAATCGAAAAACAAACTTTCTTAGTGTTTGTACAATTTGATGAAAAATTACGTAATAAAATAATCGATCCAAACAATCTAAAAAATACGTTATTTGGACTCCTCAAAGCGAAAAAATATTGCTATGAATCGAAAAAAAAACTTTCTTAGTGTTTGTTAAATTTATTGAAAAGTTATGCAGGAAAAGATTCGATACAAATGATTTCAAAAACACGTTATATGAACTACTCAAAGCGTAAAAATATTACTATGAATCGAAAAACAAACTTTCGCATTGTTTGTACAATTTGGTGAAAATTTACTTAGTAAAAGATTCGATCCAAAAGATCTCAAAAACATGTTATTTGGACTCCTCAAAGCCTAAATAGATTGTCAAGACTTCCTACAGCGAAAACAAACTTCTGTAATGTTTTTTCAATTTGGTGAAAACATGTATAGTAAAACTTTCGAAATAAACAATCTCAAAACACGTTATTTGGACTCCCCAAGACCTCAACAAATTGCCAAGACTTCCTAGAGCGAAAAAACAAAATTTTGTAATGTTTGTACAATTTGGTGAAAAGTTGTGTTCGAAAACTTTCGATGTAAACGATCTCAAAACACGTTATTGGACTCCCCAATGCCTAAATAGATTTCTTAGACCACAAGAAAGAAAAACAAACTTTCGTAGTGTTTTTGTAAAAAATTTGTGAAAAATTATGTAGTAAAATATTCGATTCAAATGATCTCAAAAACACGTTATTTGGACTCCTCAAAGCATAAAAAAAATGCTATGAATCGAAAAATAAATTTTTTTAGTGTTTGTACAATTTGGTGAAAAGTTGCGTAATAAAAGATTCGATCCAAACAATCTAAAAAAATATGTTATTTGAACTGCTCAAAGCGTAAAAATATTGCTATGAATCGAAAAACAAATTTCCATTAGTGTTTTTAAAATTTGGTGAAAACTTACGTCATAAAGAATTATCCAAACAATCTCAAAATCACGTTATTTGGACTCTTGAAAGCACAAAAAGATTGTTATGAATCGAAAAATAAATTTTTTTAGTGTTTGTAAAATTTGGTGAAAAGTTATGCAGCAAAATATTCAATACAAACGATCTCAAAAACACGTTATTTGAACTCCTCAAAGCGTAAAAAGATTGTTATGAATCGAAAAGTAAATTTTTTTATTGTTTGTACAATTTGGTGAAAATTTTACGTAGTAAAAAATTCGGTCCAAAAGATCTCAAAAAAATGTTATTTGACACTCGAATCGATGGGCCTTTGTAGAACAATAATAAATTATAGAAAAGATTGAGGAAATGATATTGTATTAATTAGTTGAAATAATTTACAATGAGTCATATATATAGGATTAACTATACAACTCTAATTATTGATATCCAACGATCTATTAATCGTGATCGTTGGATCTAACAACTCTCATTACTTACACACTATCGCCTCCATTAATTCTACCGAGGGACGCCTCCATTATACTCTTAACAGCCTTGGAGAGTTATACTATAAAACACGTTATTTGGACTATCCAAGACCTTTCGAAATAAACTTTCTTATATGCGTTTTCATGAATTTAGATTTTTTACTCTACTGAGTATTGGCCATTTTTTGTTCCGTGGAGATGAAAATGGTGGATATAGCCCAACAAGCGTTTCAATCACTTCACTCCATAATTATTAAACAAGTTTATTTGCAAGACATGCCATATATATTTGGCGACACAAACAATTGCGTTTTTTTAAACAAAAAAAAATACACAATGAAATTCGTAATTCGATAAAGATAAAAGATTTTGTTCGGAAGCAATTTTTCTCATTGTAGAAATTTTTTTTAACTACAGTATATTTAAAAAATATATATATTGTTTGCTCTATATCTTTGAAATATTGTTATTTTAGATTTGCGATATATTAGTTGTGGTATCTACTTTATATAGATGTCATATACGTTTTCGATGTGTTATATTTTTTTAGACTATAAGCATGGGGAGGGCTTGTATTGCAAATGAAGATATGATAGTTGTTTTATGGTTGAACGAAAATAATCCCCTTTGGTATACTTACATAACGGGTTAAAAATATATATACCCATTTACAAAAAAAAAAAAAACTAATTCAGTTCTTGCTAGAGCATTCATTACTTGGGAGTTCATTTTTCAATCTCGAGATTTCATTTCCACGGCTTGCAAGTTCCGCTTTCAATGTAGAGATTTCGGTTTTGTTTTCTACAAGTTGTTTTTTCAATTTCAAGATTTCGGTTCCGTATTTACGAAGTTTTTCCTTCAACGCGTTGGCTTGCTCGTTGAAACATTCCTTCATTTTGTTTCGGTCTTTCGATACCTCTTTGAGATTTCCTTCGAACGTATCTGATTTTTGTTGTAACGCGCGCACCCTTAATTTGTCCTTCGTTGCCTCCTTGTGGCACGCCAAAGCATCCTTTTTTTTTCCATAAAAAAAATAATAAAATAATATAATTGGTATATATTTTAACAAGGTTGAAAAGTAACCTACATGACGCAATTTAGCTTCTAATTCAGAGATCCTTGCTGCCAAGGTTTCCTTTTCGCTTCTTACTTGTGATATCTGTGTTAAATAAAAATAATTAACAATAAATATTTCGTACCATAATGGCATTATAGTAATATGTAAAAGATTCAATAAAGTTAACCGTGTTGTCATAATTATTTTGAAGAATTTCAGCTTCGGAACCCATCTTGTTATTTTCATCAAGCAGATTATCTCTTTCTATTTTGAGATCCTCTAATTGACTCTCCATATCCTACATAAAAGAAAAATAATATAAATATCAATTGTTATAAACTTAATATAATAAAGTATGTACCTTGTAATTATCTAACGCAACCAATTTTGTGCTCATTTCATTTATTTTCAGTAAAAGTTCATCTCTTTCTCCAACAAGTGCGTTTAATTCGTCTTGTACTTTGCTCAGTTCACTATAATTAGAGACGAAATTCAATTATAATAATATTCTTTCAAATGAATCAGTAAAAAAAGAGAAATAAACCTTGTTGTATTTTCAATGGTTCCCTTTCGAAGCATATACTGCTCACTGGACACCTCCAGTTCACGCTTTGCCTAACCAACATACGAATTGAGGCTTAATTTTAATAATCAAGAGTTAATTTATATGAAAAAGTTAATACCTCTGATAATTCGTTAGATAAACTCTGAATCTCACTCTCAAATATTTTCATCTTTTCAGAATCGTGAATAAAGGCTTTTTCTTTGGCTAACCATTGTGATTTTTCAGCCTCGGCTTCTAGAAGGGCATCAGTGAGTTGCTGCATTATTCCAATTAAAAATTAATTAAATTACTCCTTGGAAATAATCGATTTAAAAGTTAATTAAAATACCATTGCCATTTCATCCTTTTCGTTCTTTAAGGAATCAATGGAAGCTTCTAGACTTTTTGTCAGAGATTCTGCTTCTCTCAATCTATGTGTCTGCATTATAACCAAAATAACAAATTATTAAATATTAATAAACGATAAATATAAAATTCGGTATTACAAGAGTCTCAAGTACCAAATTTGCCGCCTCTTCCTTTAGGGTTTGAATTTCAGATACTGCCGAATTCATGTTATTCGAGAACCGTTGAAGTTCTGAATTCAAAATCTCAATTTGAGCAAAAGCTTCTTCTTTTTCCCCAATTGTGCGTATTAAATTCTCTTGCAATGCAGCCATTTCGCCCTCCATTTGAATCGCATGGACCCCTAGATTCTGATACTCATTCTGAATCCACAAGAAAAAATTATAATTTCCTCAAAATTTCATTTTATACCCATAAAATATGGAGAGAGAGAGAACCAAGAAGTTTTTATCAATATTCGACACAGATTCTTTCTTCGATTCATTCTTCCTAATATCGCGTTCAAGAAGGGCCATTTGACTGGTCAACTGCTTTATCTCTCTTCCAGCCTGCACTTTCTCACTCTACAAAAACAAAAAACAAAATTAATAAAATATCGAAAATTATTAAATTAAGATGCAACACTATTTATACCTCTAATTTATTTTTTTCGTGAATGGAATTCTTGAGCTTCGAATCGGTATCTTTCAACTTGGTTTTGGTACGTTCAAGTTCTTTTCTCAAAGACTCGTTTTCTTTTACCGAATTTAAAGATGACAGGTACGAAACTTCCTTCCGAAGATTCAGTACTTCACCTGTAAGATCCTCTTTTTCTAATTCGTGCTGAGCTGTCACTTCCTGAAATTACCAAATTAATTAAAGAAAAATAATTACATAAGTTTTTGAAAATAGCATAAATCTTACGGCAATGCCCTTTTCGTGAGATTCCAAATAACATTTTAGTTTCTCGATTTCATTCTCACGATCCACCACTTTCTTTTGCAATAGACCCTACAATAATTATATACATTTACATAAAAAGAAGATAAAATATCATTATACTTATAATATTGTTGAAATGATAAATAATTACCTTCTCTGAGTCAAGTTTGTTACAGTTCTCTGACAATTGTTTTGTTAGAATTTCGAATTCCTCAATTTTGGATTTGAATAGGGGAATATCTTGGCTAGCAGATGATTTTAGATCCTGAAAATAAAATAAAATATTAACATAACTGAAAAATAAAAGAATAATAACATACAATATTATTAAAAAGGGGTGTATAATACCATTAGTGCCTTGGATAAGAAAGAGAAATTTTCATCAACAAATGAGAGAAGGTTCTCTGTCGTACTCTTCGATTGACCAATTTGCAATTCTAACCCTTGAATTTCCTCTAATATTTCAATGTCCTGAAAATACATGAAAGTAACATAATTTCATTTTTATTTAAGTTTCGGTTAAAATTCAAATATTAAAATAAATAAATACTTGTTTTGTTTCTAGAGCAAGTCTAGCCTCCTCTTGTGCCTTTGTAACTTCATCTTGCATCTATATCCAAAAATAAGGTTAGATTTGTAATTTAGTACAAAATCATCGAATAATGGTTCCAAGGGCAAAATTGTAATTTACCTCTTTATATTTGTCAGTGAAAGAGTTATTTTGCTGAGTAGCCAACTCGACAACATCATCCAAATTATGTTGAATCGAAGCTTTCTCCAACTCAAGAAACTTTATCTGCTCAAAATGTTACCAAATTTCAAAAATTATAAATAATTCTTAATTCTTGGCAACTAACAGAGGCTTTTATGCAATTCAAAATAAGACGGGGGCTTTTTTGCAAATTTCCAGAAAAAAGATATAAACTAACCTGATCCTCTAGTTGCTTAATTACAAGAATGGCCTCAGATTCCCTCATTGTCAACTTTTCGACTTTAGGAGAGATATTATATTTGTTTAAAGGTTTTTCCATTTCATTCGGCTCGACACGTTTCTGAAAAAAAAGGAAAAAAAATATAATTATTTAATAAATATTCATTGCAAAATCAAAATCAAAATTCACAAACCTTAGTGTTGACTTTTCTTCGTCTCGTAACGTTCAGCAAAGCCATCTCGTCTGGAAAAGGAACGGAATTTTCTCGATTTTCAGAGCACTCGTTTTCATCCATCAAATCTTGGAACGGTACCAACGGTACCAATGCTGAACCAGAGCTTGCTCTGTGTTTTGTTTTGCTAGAGCCACTGGTACCTCCACTTGTCTCCTACAACACAACTCTTTTTATGTTACTATGAATTGAATTATAATACAAAATAATCAAAATAAATTTATAATTTAAAATAACTATGTACCGCATCGACAAGTTGGCTTGCAAAAGATCCAGGACACCAAGTAATTCTTCTTTTCTTTTGACTCTTCATAATACAAAAACCAAATATAAAAGTCAGGGGTATATACGATATTTCAAAATTTATGGGGGTACAAATGAAATTAAACCTTTAAAAGAGTGACGGTTTTTTCGTCCCTGCCAGAACAAAGCACTAAAGAGCTGAGATTTTCGATCTTCTTTGCTTGCTCTACCAACCTCTTTTCTCTCTCTGCTTTCTCTTTCTTTTCTTCCTCCAGTTCCAGCATGATCCTCTCCTTTTCCAACTCGCTCTACAAGTAGCAGGACACCTCCAGTTCATTCCCGTTAATTTTGTCAAAGCATATAAATAAAATTAAATTAACCTGTAATAATGTGTTTCTGAGATTTAAAATCTCCTCTTCCCAATGCTCGTTGTGGGAGCTCTGAAAACCCAAAAAATAATTTAAAAATTTTACAATTTAAAAATAAAAGAAAATAAATTGCCTTGAGTTTTGCGCGGAGCTCCTCAATCTCTTTTCTTTGCCTCTTTAACAACGCTGCATCTGTCAAAATCTGTTGACGAATATAATACCATTATTTATATCAAATAAATAAATAATATATTATAAACTTTTTTATAAACTTCATAAAAGAGAGAGAATCAACCTCGTTGACACACGCGCAATTTTTAACTCTTAAAGCCCTAGACGCAAATTTCAAACTACTTTTAGTTTCATCAGCATGGATCTACGAAACAAAAGATAATTATATTTCTAATTCTTACAAAATAATATTTTTCTTAAAGCGAGTAACATATACATTAATATTAAATTTATTATATACCTGTGCAAGCGTGATATTACAAATCATAGCAGTATTTGCATTCCCACCAAGAGCAGGTTGCAATATTCTCGTCAATTTGCTGTCTCTATACGGCACGTGTCCCCTGTTACGCAAAAAATTATATACATACATCGCCAACAAATAATGAATAAATGTGAAAAGACTAAATTACCCTTGACTTTCTGCACCTTCGCTGAGTTTCTTGATTACGGTGCCGAGCGTCAACAAGCTCTTGTTGATGTGAGAGCCTTCTCTGAACCGCACCCCTTCTGCGCCGGTTTTTGCGGCTCTTTCTGATCCGGCTAAATCGACTAGATTCTACAATCAAAAATAACAATTAATTTATATAAAAATAAAGAAAATAAATTGGAAATGAAATTACAAGAAAATTACTTACGAGTATAGATACGCGGACTGCATCAGTAGAATCATTGATGTCGCTACCGTCCTCTACTTTCTCGCGGCTCTCAATTACCTGAAATTTGGATTTCGAGTAAGATAAAAATCTTAAAAATTCAAAATTCAAATCATGATTTGAATTTTGTTCGTATTTTACCATTCTGAAGATGGTGTGAGACCTGCTACTATAGAGATTCATATTTGTTTCTCCAATATGCCTATGTGCTGCAAAAACCAAAAAAGAAAAAGAAAATTATAAAATTACGGATTTGCCCCTGAAAAGAATCACAATTATATCTTCATATATAAATACATTTTCGATACATTTTGTTTTATAAAAGATAGTAAAACGTCAAGTCTGGTAAAGTTATACAAATTTACAAAATAAACCCTGAAATATTAAGATATTAATGCATATTAGAGAAATGTTTTAAACTAAGATTTTCACCAAAAATAGATAACAGATCAAATAACTTTCAAAAGCAATATGAGGATGAATGAAATCTTTCTAGTAATCCAATGGTGCGTATCAAATTTTAAGGCTTTCAGGGGCACCTTGATATTTTTCCAGTAAAAATAATAAATGATTATAAAAAATAAAATAAAAACTTACATTCACCATATTCCATGAGTTGTATTACTTGCTCTGCGGATGTCACAATTTCTTCTTTCAATCCCGCCACAAAAATCCCCCTCTTCACAAAAAATTTAAAATAAATAAATATTAGGGATTTTGTGAAATGGCCCCTCCCGATTATTATTTTACAAAAAAATGCCATTAAAACTAACTAAAGAATTGAAATGATAATTTACCTCAATATTCTCATGAATTTGAAGCTTCCTATGCTCTGGAACCAATAAATCATTTATGTCTTCATTGTATATTTCCATATATGACATGCGCACCAAAAACTCTCTATTCACGTCCTACACAAAAATACATCAACAAATCAGGATTACAGTGACTTGTCCAAGATATCGAGAAAATTCAGGGGCTTTTTTGTAAAAGATAATTTAGCAAACCTTTTCAATTATATCAAATAGGTCATTAATGGCGAGAGGAATTATCCCAGGCTCGACTTTGGTCCCCTTCATGGTATGTGTTTTTCCACTACTTGTTTGTCCATAAGCAAAAACCGTACCTATTTGTAAAATCATACAAAATTAAGAGCAATTGGTAAAGAAAATTAATGTCGAGAAATTATTACCATTAAATCCAGAAATAGCGGAAGCAACTATGTCTTTCGTCCTAGCCTGATATAGGTCATTTGTCTTGCATTCCTCTCCAAATATTATATCTGTAGAAAAAGAAAATGAAGAGTTTATGTTCAGATCTGAAAAAATACTAGAAGAATTGAAGGACTAGAGAGCAAAAAAGAGGAAAAGTTTACCAAAATCAAATCTACTGGACTGATTCGTAAGACAAATCGAATCAGATGAGATCCGCCAAGGGCTCGTCTTGGCATCCTCCGGCGACAATGGCCGAGCTCGAACGGCAACATAAATTCTCTCCATTTTGGTAGACATCCAGTGACCTGCAGTTTTGAATTTGTAACTAATTATTAAGGGTAAGCAACTCGATTTTAGAAATGTGCCAATTTGGTACTGTTTGCAGTAAAAAGGTACTGTGAAATGTGTCGATGTGATAAGCTCATTAGGTCGTGAAGCAAACAGGGCTTAAGAAAACTGTGAAATGTGCCGATTTGGTACTATTTGCAAAGAAAAACTGTTGCGATTTCAGACATTTATCTCAAAGAAAAACATAAAATAGAAGTTTTCGGTGGAAACAATTTACAAAGCAAACAAAATCGGTGATGTTTGATGTACGAAACAAAATTAAATTAAAAAAGGGTACTTGATTTTTGCGAAAACTGTGGAGGAGTCTTCTAGCTGAGTAATGCAAAACTGAAGAAAAAGCCTGCTTCGTGCACCAGCCACCAGTACCGTCGAGCTCGAGCTTGGATCTGGCAAAAGTGGGAGAGAGAGAGAGAGAGAGAGAGAGAGAAAGAGAAGGGCGAAATCTTGGGGAAAGAGAGAGAGGAAGTGGCGGGAATCTGAAAAGAAGGAGAGGTCTTCAAAAATCCTGCATATTTTTTCTCATAGGAGGATTGTTGTAGTGAAAATATACCGTGGAGAATATAAATGATACTGTGATGTAAGATCATGAAAAATCTATATCGTTACTTCTGTTGTAATGTCAAATTTCAACATTTTATAATTTTTTTTATTTGTCGTCGGCTATTTTATATAATTAATATTTCTTTTACATGACAATTCAATCAATGTTTTATGAAGCTATTCTATATAATTAATATTTGCTATGATGTCAATTTCAATTTTTTTTGGATATTTAAAAAAAACTTATTTTTTGATACTCTAAAAAACCTCTCTCGGTCAAATTTTTATTTTCGAATAGCTCTAGAGATGTTTAATATTTTTTAGACCAAAAAGACGTTCTATTTTCATATTTGGTAATTGAAAGAAAAAATCATTATTATTTAAGACATATAATCATTTCAAAAAAATATGTAGTATATGTTATATTTATATAATTGTATTGTAATATTTATTAAGTCTTATCTATTTATTTTACATGTTTGCTGTAAAATATTTCGATTCCGACATTGAATACGGACTCGCCAGAAAATGCCCTATGTTACATTTTATTATTAGTCTATACATATTGGGGGATTATATGATACATTCCTTTCACCTTATCATACACCCTTTCCTAATCCAACGATTGAGATAAAAAGTTGGTTGTTAATCTAAAGGCCAAAATTAACTCAACTTCCTTATCGTACACCCAAGAAAGGGTAACAATGTAATTGTACCCATACGTTACTCTCTCTTAGCTCCTTCCTTCCACCTCTCGTACCCTCTCTACTCTCCTCCAGTACGCTTTCCCCAAATACCGCCCTCAATCTCGCCGCTCTCTCTCTCTCTCTCTCTCTCTCTCTCTCTCTCTCTCGCGCGCGCGCGCGCTAATCTCGTTCTCTTTCTGTCTGTCTGTATGTCTCTCTCTCTCTCGATCGATCGCCAGTATCAACAATCTCGCAACTCTCGATCGATCGCCAGTACTTTTTCTCTCGCAACTCTCTCTCTCTCTCTCTCTCTCTCTCTCTCTCTCTCTCTCGATCTCTCGATCTCTCGATCCCGCAACCTGAAGGATCTATTTCTCGAGCGATCGCCGGAGAACGAAGATGTCACGAACCTCACTCAATACTCAGAAAATTCAAGCAATTTCAAAAGAATTTGGATTAAAAAGGAAAAACGCCTCGGGTCGTTCAGGTGACGAACCAACGAGGGAGAAAACTCATTGAACTGAGATTCAATTCTTACAAAAATGACATCCTAAAACAAATTACAAAACCTCTATTTATATCTCACAAAATTACTATAAGTAAAAACATAAAACAACAGTAATTAACTAAATCTGAAAACCGGTCTTGTAATAAATGCTTGCTCCTACCACTCATGCATCTTCACAACTATCCCGGTGCATAGACCATGTCCCAGCATACTCAGTGACCGTTCCGGAGTACATTAATTGTATAGTCACCCAATCACTACTCAATTAATCATACCGGCTCATACACCCAGCTCACCCGAACCTTGGCGCCATTATTTGAAATGTAAACTTACCAGCAGATCCCTCTCCTTTCTACTATTTACAAAAAGGCCCTTAACAGCTCCAACCCTAACAATACCCCTCCCTTAAAAACCTTGTCTCAAGGTTTAAATTGAGGAAAACGAATTTGGAGCTCATCGTAATCTTCCCATGTTGCGTCACATTCAGGTAAATTAGACCAACGAATTTTCAATTTTACCCCTACACCATTATTTTTATTATAAAGGATTCTCTCCAGTACCTCTTTTGGCTCTACCTTCAATTTTCCCTCCTCACTTAGTTGCGGAAGATCTGTGACTACAATCTTTTTCTTCCCAATCTTCCTTTTTAACTGAGAGACATGAAATGTTGGATGAATCAAGGCATGATCAGGTAATTTCAATTTGTAAGCCACTTGACCTATTTTCTCTAAAACTTCAAATGGACCATAATATCTAGAATTAAGCTTCATTCCTTTATTGAGAGTCAGACTGGATTGTTTATAAGGTTGTAATTTCAGGTACACCATATCTCCAATTTCAAATATCCTTTCAACTCTGTGTTTATCAGCTTGCATTTTCATCCTCTCTTGAGCTCTTTTTAAATGCTCTTTAGCCAATAATAGGGTACTATTCCTCTCTTTGTACCACTCATTTAAGGCTGCATTGTTAGAATTTGGAGTTGAACCAGTCTCTAAGGCATTTGGTACATATCCATAGAGTAATTCAAAAGGGCTTTTCTTGAGGGCACTATGGTAATTTGTGTTGTACCACAGTTCTGCATGACTCAACCATTGATGCCACTTCTTCGGGTTGTTGGTGATCATGCATCTTAAGAAGGTCTCGAGACATTGATTGACCCTCTCAGTCTGTCCATCAGACTGAGGGTGATATGCACTACTCATTTGCAGTTTGGTCCCTTGATTTTTAAATAATTCTTGCCAGAAATTACTTGTAAAAATTCTATCTCTGTCACTGATGATAGATTTTGGTACTCCGTGTAATTTGCAAACTTGATCAAAAAACACCTTAGCAATGTGTTGAGCATTAAAAGGATGAGTTAATCCAATGAAATGAGAGTATTTGGTTAATCTATCCACTACCACCAAAATGGCATCTCTTCCTTCAGATTTCGGTAATTTTTCAATAAAGTCCATACTCACACTTTCCCAAGCTTCACCAGGAATTGGTAGGGGCTGCAACAACCCTGGATAAGGGACTCTTTCATTTTTATTTTTTTGACAAGTATCACACTGACTAACATAGTCATGAACATCCTTCTTCAATCCATTCCAGAAAAAAAGTCCTTTTTACCCTTTGATAAGTTACCAATACTCCTGAGTGCCCTCCAATAGGAGAATCATGAATTTGGTTTAGAATTCTCTCCTTAATTTCCTGTTCATTTCCCACAAAGATTCTGCCTCTAAATCTGAGTATACCATTAATATATGTATATTCAGCATTCTCATTAGGGTTTAATGTTACTGCCTCAATGATTTTTTTAATCACAGGATCTTCTTCATAACTTTTTTCAATGATTTGGTACCACTCTGGTACCATAGCAGAAATATGCTGAATTTCCCCTATTTCTTGAATGAATTCTCTTGGTACCCTTGACAAGGCATCAGCCGCTTGGTTGTTAATACCTTTTTTATATAGAATTTTATAATCCAACCCTAAAAGTTTAGTTAATCCTTTGTGTTGGAGTTGAGTGGTTATCTTACCACCAAGTAGGAATTTGAGGCTTTCATGATCGGTTTTTATAATGAATTTATTACCCACTAAATAGTGCCTCCATTGATCCACTGCCATGAGAATAGCTAAGAGCTCTTTTTCATATGTGGATCTTCCTTGATTTTTAATACCCAATGCCTTACTCATGAATGCAATTGGGTGCCCTTGTTGCATCAATACAGCACCAATACCCTCCCCACTAGCATCAGATTCAATTACAAATTCCAATTTGAAATCTGGAAGTTTTAATACTGGAGAGCTAACCATAGCTTGTTTCAGATCATCAAAAGCCTTTTCTGATTTATTACTCCAATTAAACCCATTTTTCCTAAGCATATCAGTCAGGGGTTTGCTGATCAATCCATAATTTTTGATGAATTTTCGATAATAGCCTGTTAATCCTAGAAAACCTCTTAATTGTTTCAAAGTTTTAGGCTTTGGCCATTGAACCATGGCTTGAATTTTCTTTGGATCGGTGCTCACTCCTTCTGCACTGATGATGTGGCCTAGATAATCAATCTCATTCACACCAAATGAGCATTTGCTCTTCTTTGCTGCCAGGTTATGCTCTCTTAACACTTGGAATACTAATTTTAGATGATTAACATGATCCTCTTGATTAAGGCTGTATACCAGGATATCATCAAAGAAAACTAGCACAAATTTCCTGAGATATGGTTTGAAAATCCGGTTCATGAGAGCTTGGAAGGTTGCTGGAGCATTAGATAAACCAAAAGGCATTACCAAGAATTCGTAGTGTCCTTCATGGGTTCGAAATGCTGTTTTGAAAACATCTCCTTCCGCCATTCTTATTTGATGATATCCCGCAGTCAAATCCAGCTTTGAAAAACACTTAGATTGATTTAATTCATCCAATAAATCATCTATTACTGGAATGGGGAATTTATTCTTGATTGTAATCGCATTTAACTCTCTATAATCGATACAAAGACGCCACGATCCATCCTTTTTACCTACTAGGATGGCTGGCGAGGCGAAAGGACTTTGGCTAGGCCTTATAATTCCATTACTGAGCATTTCCTGCACAATTTTTTCGATTTCGTTCTTCTGACCGCTCGCGTAACGGTAGGGTCTGATTTGGATTGGTTTTGATTCCAGTTCTAGAGGAATTGTGTGATTGCAATCACGATTTGGGGGTAATTTCTTTGGCTCGCGGAAAATATCTTCGAACTCACTCACCAGGGACTCTATTTCCGAGATTTTTGAAGTATCCTGGATTTCGTAGCTATTCCCGGAATCTGATTCCAGACTCTGCATATGGGCCATCCAGCGTATTTGGTTTTTTGAAATCAAGGAATTCAATTCCCTACCCTCTATAATCTTAATGGATGCGGTTTCGTCCCGCTTAATTCCGCCCGTTTCTTCTTCGAACACTAATCTCTTCCCATTCATCTTAAACGAGATCTTCCTTTCATTGAAATCGAACTCAATTGGGCTGATTGATTTCATCCAATCGCAACCCAGCACCATCTCAACTGAGCCTAATTCTAGAAGTCTCAAATCAAACTCGAAATCATGATCCTTCATTCTCCAATTCACCCTTTCGCAAATTGAATCGCTCACAATTTTGGAACCATTCGCAACTGTTACCAATACGGGTCGAGTTTTGTTCACTATTAACCCCACGAATTTAGCAAATTTAGGATCTAGGAATGAGTGTGTACTCCCACTGTCTAATAAGATAGTGAGACTTTTCTTCTTAATCTCTCCATTAACCTTGATGGTTTGATGGATAGGATTGCTGTGCAGTGAGCAAATATCAATCATCATTGCCTCTTCTTCAATTTCAACTTCTTCCTTACTTTCCATTTCCTCCTCTGATGATTCTGAGCTCGATTGATTTACCTCTTCTCCTTTAGTAATGATATGAACCGATCCTTTCTTTGGTTTATTCTTACACTCGTGAGTCCTTGAGAATTTTTCTGGACACCAAAAGCACAACCCTTCCCTTTTTCGTTGTTCAAAATCAATTTCTCGGTATTCTTTTCTTTCTTCCTTCTGGAAAGTCACGATCTTTTTCTCTCTGGGGGTGAATTGACCCCCCGGTCTACTCGAACCTTTGCTCTTCTTCGATAATTCATGAAACGAGTTATAATGATAAGCATGGTCGAATGCATCCCACAGAGTTCTGGGTTTTGAAATCAACACTTGAGAACGTAATTCTTTATGGAGTCCAGATACAAAGCATTCGAGGAAATACGTATCATTGAGATGTGGGTATTTACTCATCATGAGTGTTTGATTTTTTTCAAATTCATCGATATAATCCTCTAGCGATCCTTTCTGTTTGAGGGAATGGAACTCACCCACCGTTCCCATTCTGAGTTTACTTTCAAACCGACGACACAAATCACGGCAAAACTGACTCCAAGTGATTTGCTCTCTATTCATTTGATACCCCATATACCATTGCTCAGCCCGTCCCGTTAGATTGAGAGAGACGAGTTGAACTTGTTGCCACTCTGGTACATTGCAAAATCGGAAGTAACTTTCACACTTAAGAATCCAGGCTTTTGGATCCTCCCCCCAAAATTTCGTGATTTCAACTCTGGGTTTTACTTGGAATTCATATCCCGTATCTCTCTCGGAATCAAAATCCCGGTTTCTATCTCGAAATCGATTTCGATGTCTTCCTCTTCCTTGGTCACGATCTCGTTCCCGGTACCGGTCCCGATACCGATCCCTATTATTTTCTACGACCTCCTCATCGGGTTGATAACGTTCATCCTCTATGTCTCTATTCCACTCCTGAGGATGATCTGGATCCCATCCTCTATCATCTAATCGATCTCTATCGTAGTCGCCCTCTTGATCTGGGTTCATCAGATCCTTACTCATCAATCGTTTCTCTTGACGAGATGATTGGCCTTCATAGATCTTTTCTTTACCTCCTTTCTTCATCTTGAGCTGAGAACCTTCCTGAACGTTAGATTTCGACCCCCCCGCTGGGTTGGTTAGCAATTTCTCCATCCTACACATCATCTCCTTCATGGATTTGAAATCATCATCATGCCTCATCAATACCCCTTCGACTCTGGATTGTGATGAACGTAGCCCTTGCACTTCTGACTCAAGCAGCTGAATTCGTTTCTCAGAGTCTGCTCCGGTGGAATCGCTCGCTGCTACCATCATCGTATCCTTGTCGATTTGAGATCTCACTTTCGCCATCGCTCGATGTCAGAGTTCCGAGGAGGACGGCTCTGATACCAATTGTCACGAACCTCACTCAATACTCAGAAAATTCAAGCAATTTCAAAAGAATTTGGATTAAAAGGGAAAAACGCCTCGGGTCGTTCAGGTGACGAACCAACGAGGGAGAAAACTCATTAAACTGAGATTCAATTCTTACAAAAATGACATCCTAAAACAAATTACAAAACCTCTATTTATATCTCACAAAATTACTATAAGTAAAAACATAAAACAACAGTAATTAACTAAATCTGAAAACCGGTCTTGTAATAAATGCTTGCTCCTACCACTCATGCATCTTCACAACTATCCCGGTGCATAGACCATGTCCCAGCATACTCAGTGACCGTTCCGGAGTACATTAATTGTATAGTCACCCAATCACTACTCAATTAATCATACCGGCTCATACACCCAGCTCACCCGAACCTTGGCGCCATTATTTGAAATGTAAACTTACCAGCAGATCCCTCTCCTTTCTACTATTTACAAAAAGGCCCTTAACAGCTCCAACCCTAACAATCTCGCAACTCTCGATCGATCGCCAGTACTTTTTCTCTCGCAACTCTCTCTCTCTCTCTCTCTCGATCTCTCGATCCCGCAACCTGAAGGATCTATTTCTCGAGCGATCGCCGGAGAACGAAGATGTCACGAACACCTCTCGTACCCTCTCTACTCTCCTCCAGTACGCTTTCCCCAAATACCGCCCTCAATCTCGCCGCTCTCTCTCTCTCTCTCTCTCTCTCTCTCTCTCTCTCTCTCTCTCTCTCTCGCGCGCGCGCGCTAATCTCGTTCTCTTTCTGTCTGTCTGTATGTCTCTCTCTCTCTCGATCGATCGCCAGTATCAACAATCTCGCAACTCTCGATCGATCGCCAGTACTTTTTCTCTCGCAACTCTCTCTCTCTCTCTCTCTCTCTCTCTCTCTCTCTCTCTCTCTCTCTCGATCTCTCGATCTCTCGATCTGAAGGATCTATTTCTCGAGCGATCGCCGGAGAACGAAGACCGCCTCAGAGTAAATTCCTGTGGATGGAGATTCTTTCTGTTGGATTGGGCAGCCTAGGTCAACAATCTCGCCACTCTCTCTCTCGTGATGGCCAGTACAGAATTTGGGTTTCATAAGGTTTGTACTGATTTGTTTGATTTGTTCTGAATTTCGATAGTTTATAACTCAAATACTCAGATGAGTGCTCAAATTGAAGTGAGACCCTTTTTCGAATTATGTTGTAGGTGCGTGTTTAGAAGAAGCTTCGTGAACACACTGAAGGGTCAAGCACTGGTGGGTCTCTTCCAATAAGAGGTACACTTTTTTTTATTTTTTATCGACATTTTTTTCATAGTTTCCATTTCGTTTAAGTTAATTTGAATATTCTTTTCCCGGTTTATCACTTAAGTTGCAGCATTTGCAGTATTTTCGATTGTTATAATAATGTTTTCGAACCGATAAATAATCAATATTTCACCCTTTACATGTTTTAGTATTTTCATTGTAAATTATTTTCTTATTTTAGATAAGTATATCTTTTATTTTAAGGATCTTTCGAGTTATTTCAGAAATGAAAATTCAGGTTTTTTGCCTTTGCACATAATAATGTATGTTCTTTTGGGAGGTATATATGATAATTTTGCCAATTTCATAAGGGCCAATATGGCATATTTTACATTATACGAGTAGAACAAATTATTCCAAATTTTATATTGTCTAAGCATTATTATTCAAGATACTTTAAAATTGTTTTAAAAACATATTTTGATATTTTGAAGAAATTTTGTTTTACAGTAATATCTTTTTTATAAATAACTAATCCTGTTTTACATCAAAAATGAAAATTCAGGTTTTTTTTCCTTTGCATATAACAATATATGTTCTTTTGGGGGGTATATATGATATTTTTGCCAATTTCTTAAGGGCCAATATAGCATTTTTTTACATCATGTGGGTATATATGAGTGCTCAAATTGATATATGGACCAGATTCTGCATCCTGCAAACAATAAAAATAGTATATCAAAAACAGTATATTACATAATTAAATAGTATATTAACAAAATTGACCTTATTTTCAGGTAAGGTAGGAGGAGAAGAAGCTTTTGCGTGGGAACCACTTCCTGAAGAACTACTCGAGTCCTAATCTGTAAATCTGTAAATGAACTAGTCAGGGCTACTGGAGGAACTGGACGTTTCGCATTTCGTCTCCTAATCAATCACAACTGGAGAGAATTTTTTCAATGGAGGTTCGTTTCCTTCTATATCGACCTCCTCTTCTACCACCTCATTCTCTAAACTATATAGTTACAGGAGAGAGAGAGAGAGAGAGAGAGAGAGAGAGAGAGAGAGAGAGAGAGAGAGAGAGAGAGAGAGAGACCTTTGGCTTTGTGGGGATATATTTGTAAGTTTCTTAGTTTATATAGGGTTATATATGCACTAATTTCTGTTCTGTTTGTACGGATGGATTTAGGTATTTGAAACGGTTCAACAAGTACACGATGTGCTTTTGGCTCTTGCTTTGAGGTAGACATTTGTGTAATTTAAATTGTCTTATTTTTTGATCTAGATTGTAATTTGCATGTAAGTTGTTTTTTTAATAAAGCGTTACAATGTCTTGTTGTTGTTGTTGTTGTATATATTTCATAGATTGTCTTGTTTTTTGATCTAAAGTGTAATTTCTGTTCTGTGTGTAATTTAAATTGTCTTATTTGAATTTTTTTTGTTACCGTTAGAATTAGATTGAAAATTGTTGAAAATTTTTTTGTTACCGTTACAATTAGATTGACTATGTTAGTACATGTTTAAATTCTAAGAACCAAAAAAAATTGATGATCAATCATCATATTAAATCATTCACTTGGAAGTCCAGCCCATATCAGGCATTTTGTGTGAATATAATTATTATCATATTTAAGAATTTTGATAATATGTCATGTGTCGTTTTTCCTTGCGTATTGAATTCTATAAATATCATGTGTCGTTTCCATAAATGCGAATAAAGAATATTGAATGAAGTATAAGATTGGTTGCGAAATAAATTAGATCTAAAATTGATTGATGTTTACCATATTTGATTTTGAGGTGGAAATGAACAAATCTTTTTTACTCAATTTATTTTTAATTTTCTCAAATATTACATACATCAAAATAGAAAACAAATCTTCAATGGAATGAAAATTTAGAATTTTTTTATTTTTTTGATAATTTTCATATCTATGTTTCCTTCTTGATTCATTGATGATTTTCCTATATAAATTCTATGAAACATAACGTTATATTCGTAAGTTTGAAAAAATCTACTATTTTGTTGCTAAAGGTTTTCCGCTCTCAAATAATGGTACGTATTTTATATATCCATATGGATTATTTTTGCCATTACCATTTTACCCCTAGTATTTAATGCATACATACAAATATTTATCAGAATATTAGACTTTTAGTAGTTTTTTTTTTTGGTCTCTTTCAATAAACCTGCAAATCTTAAAAATTTATTCAAACCATACTTCAATTTGTTCTTGTATTTTTTTTTTTGGTTCTCTTCATTAATACTCCCAAAACTTTGAAGGACCATTGATAATGGAAACGTGCCATCCATATTCTCTTAAATATTCATATATACACATATCTTATTTATTTATATCAAATTTCAAAACATGTCTTTTTCAAAAATATGTCCAAGGATAGTGATATTTTACAAGCAATTTTTGAGTATTGAACGTAAATTAAAAAACAAAAAGTTTGTGATTATTTTGTCTTTCTATAATCTTGAATGCATCCATATCTCTTACTAAAAAAGGTGTTACGTTTTTTCATATTTCCAAATATAATTACTCTTTCCATCGAGCTTTCCAAAGAAATAACATTATTCTACTCGTTGCGATGTAACCATCCCATCTATTATCAAAATCTTTCGGATCGGAAATATTATTGTACAATAATGCCCTGAAACCTCCGAAATTCGAATGATGGAGATGACGCATCATATTCTGCTCTATATGCCAAGAGCATAGACGGTGAGCCGCTCGCGGTAATATATTTCGAATAGCTTTGGCCATGGAAGGACACCCATCGGTTATTACGGAGTTGGGATGGATTTGGTACATTGCGGTTAACAATGTAGACAGAAGCCATTCATATGATTCCGCCGTCTCGTTTGCAACTATTCCGCATCCAAAGATCGTGGTCGAACGATGGTGATTGAGCCCGATAAATGGAATAAAAGGCATATTATACCGGTTCACCCGATATGTACTGTCAAAAGCTATGACATCGCCGAAACACTGATAATCAATCCTAGACTGAGAATCAGACCAGAATATAGCCGTGAAGCACCCGTCATCGTCAGTCTTGTAATCGAAAAAGAACTCCGCATCAATCTCCTTTCTCTCTTTCATGCACTTCAAAACACATTCGGCATCTCCGTGAGTAATTACCGACTGCTTCCGTTTAGCCGAAAAATTATACAAATCTTTCTTCACAAACCCCAATTCCTTCAAACCACCTGCCTTCTGCTCAACGACATCCATTATTTGGCTTTGACGAAGACCCGCAAGTTTGAAGGAGTTTATATCATTTTTCTTGGAACTATCAATTTTACGATGAGATCGTAGATAAACAACGTCATTTCCATGGACAAATTCATGATTGTGGTTATTCTCGAACTCCTTCACTTGCCAATTCCCTGCCCGTTTGTTGAATCTGACAGCAAACTTGGCAAGGCAGCCACATCGGGTTAGAGGCCGCTTTCTTTGTTTTTTTTCACCATTCAGATATATCGCTTGGCGAAATCCGGCACGACAACAACGAAAACGACGGAAGCACACTACATCTTCAATTGCACTCGTTTTAACCGTATCCTTTCGTACACCGAACCCTTTGTTCTTTGCGTAATCATAGTAGAACTTTTCCACCTCTTCTAGGGACGTAAACGTCATCTCGATGATTTTATTATGTTCGAACAACTCCTCGGTACTACGGTCATCTTCGCATGCCTAAACAAAATCAGCAAAAAATTAACATTTTAAACATTTTTAATAAACTTTGCAGTGGACTAAAATGAATAAGTATTTTCAATGCTGGTACATTTGGTCACTGATTATTAACCGTTTGCACACTAAATACTGGAGTGGACATAAAATAAAGAATGCAATCACATTGCACTGTCCTAATATGAATTATGGGCATAAAGTTACTGACCAAACTTTTAAAATTTACATTGTTAATTTCCCTACTCTTAATAGCATATCAAAGTATGGGACCCACGTTTCTTCATCCACATGACTACTTAATATTCACAACTACTGAAATTATAGAAAAATAAATAAAATTTCGAAATCAAGGTTTGATTGATACCTTGTATTCCATATTGTCCTTCAGAAAAAATGATGAAAATTGCGGCCGGTAAATAAAGGAACGAGATTGTCAGAGAGCTCAAAGAGAAATGAGGCTGAAAAGTTAGAAATTATTAAATTAGCATGATGATTATTTGGAGTCCTTTGTCAATTATCTATTTATGAAGAATCTGTACACTCTCTGATTAATTCTCAAGTAGAAAATATAAGATGTAAAAACTCAAAACTCCCCTAAAGTATTGATACTTTGGGTCTGAGTCATAAATGAACATAAAGTAGTGATTCTTTATTCTTTGTGATAGCAGCAAATAGGAAATGTAAGATGTAAAAACTATATTTTATTCTCTTATATTTATTATTTGGAAGGGGCTTTTCGAACCCTCTCCAAATCCTATCAAAAAAAGAAAAAAAAATCAACAATACAAAATGGACTAATTCGAATATTGAACCAAAAAAAATCTTAAAATAAAGTAAAGAACTATGATGGGGCCAAAGAAATCTTAAAATAAATCAAACACTCACAGTTATACTCGCCAAATTTTGTTTTGTTTTTTTCCTTCTCCCTTGAAAAAAGCTTGGAAAAATGATGGGGCCAAAGAGTAAATTTTGAGAGAGAAAGAAATAGGGGCTGGAGAGAGGAGAGAGAGGAGAGGGAATCTCAGGATGGTAAGAGAGAAAATTAAGGAGAAAAAAAAGTAATGGAGAGAATATTTTTGAATGAAATAGAGAAAAATTATTAGTGATGCAAGTTAATAATATTAATACCCAAACTACCCTTCTATCAAAAGGGTGTACGAGAGAAGCTCCCATACATATTATATATTTATCTAATTCATTCACTCATTTGTTCTTGACGCATGAATTAAACACATTTTGTGTATTTATAAATATAGATTTGTCAATTATATCCTTCGTCCAATCCTCTTCTCAGATAAACCATATAAAGTGTCTACGCTGACTCTATCGACACACGTATAGTATTTTGGTCGTAATTTTTGAACATGAACTCCAAATTGGTCAATTTATAATTTTTTGAAAAATTTGGAACGGGCACTAAAACTTCATATACAACTCGAAGGCTAATAAATAATATCCAAACCATAATAACACGCTATTGTACTCACTATTGCTATGTTAAAGTGGTCATAGCTCAATCATAATTTTTAGGATAGTGATATTGACAGGAAAAATAAATACTAGATACAAAAAAATTTATTTAAATTTGGCATAAATTAAAAGTAAAATTACCATTTCAAGTTTAAATTTCCTGTTCGTAGTAATATTATTTCCTGTCGATATCATTACCCTAATTTTTATATGAGGTGTTGCGTTTTATCTCCAAAACTGTTATAATTGTTATATGACCGTTATTTAAAACACTTAAGACATGTTTGTTTTGCAGTAATTTCGTCAGTTAGTAAGTCGAATATTGTATTAGTCTATTTTTTGTTGTTTTGCTTGATGTAATTTGTCAAACTACTGCAAGCCGACTTATATTATTTATTTTTTTGTAACTCAACCTCCTCTCAAATTTACATGAAGTGGAAATACATCACAACACAACCTTCCCTCAACTTGGCGGGAGGGTTTGAAATCACCACATCGCCCTCTCTCTGCTCGCCCCTCCTCTCTGCTCGATCCAGGCCATCCCCTTTCTCTCTGCTCGCCCGTACACAGGATTGATACCGATTTTATCTGAATTTTTACATACGCATACTTGCACGACAATTTTTTTATTTAGGGTTGAATTGTCACTTGTAATAGGCATACTTGCACGACAGAATAAGTGGATTGAATTGTCACCTGTATTTAACTAATCATTACTAAGTTTATATTTGACAGTCGAATTAGTCTAAGATTTTCTTTTCATTTTTATGAGATTCTCTTACTAATCATTTCATTGAGGAGTCAAACCTATTTTACCTACAATTATTTTGTTTGCATCAAAGATTGAAATTGTATATTAAATTTGTTTGTTTGCGTCAAACCCATGATTTAATACTGGAGGTCTATCATTCTTTTTTTAAATTAATTAGCGTAATTGATTTCCTGAAAAATTGATTTCTCTGGTACACAAGATTGGTACATGTTTTATGTTTTCTCCGGTACCAGAGCAATTGATTTAATACTGGAGGTCTATCATTCTTTTATGTTGGCTGATTATTATTTTTTTTTGTTAAATTAAAATATTATGTTAAATAGTTAATAGTTCAATTTATTTGCAAATTTTAATACATATAAATCTTGAAATTTCATAATTCAATTACATCAATCCAAACATAAAAACTATAAATCCAATAGTTTCATTTTCGTGAATCCAAATATTTAAATTTGAAGTAAATTTTCGGGAAGTCGACTTGCAAAAAGTTAATTTACTTGACATAATTTCTAATACGATCACCCACACATGTCCTTATTAAAAAACAATCAATGAATACTTCATTAACTATTAAGGACTAGTTTGGATGCATAAGAAACTTATAGTATATAATTAATTATTTCTGGAATTTTGCATTTCAAAATCATGAATAAATATCGTAATCGTTCCTATTCCCACCGAACAAGATGAGAAGAACAAGAAATAAATAGGCAGATTATTGGATTTAGTTTTGGAGATAAAACGCCATTCAAACTTATAATGAGTATCATGAAAAATAAGAATGAATGTAAGGAGAAGGAAATAAGAAATATATAATATCATTTAAAGCCACGTAAAGCAAGGAAGAGGAAGAGGCAAGGGTATTTTAATTTTATACTAATGTTCGGTCAGTGTTAACTTGTAGTGTTCGATCATAGTAAAACATACTCAAAACTAACTAACAAATCTCTTTTCTAAAGTTGTCATATTTGATGTCATTTATTTTGCACATTTGCAATAAGTTATCAATGAAGTATGAAATTTTACCCATTAAATATTTTCTTAATTTGACAAATAAACGATGTTAACTCACCGTCCAATCATGATCAAACACAAATCTAAATGTAAATCTAACGGTACAAAAACTAATAGCACAAAACACTTCCATACTATTAACAGAGACATAACCGGACACTCACACTCTCTCTCTCTTCTCTCTCTCTCTCTCTCTCTCTCTCTCTCTCTCTATATATATATATATATATATATATATATACGAAATGCTAAGGCGAATTAAAAAAAAATCCAGAAAAATAATCCAGACCAAAATATATCGATTAAATGAGCAAAATATACTTTTCATATAACCAAAATATATCGATAATTTCAACACCCTTACAAAGCGAACTGAATTCAAATTAATAAACCTAAACTTAAAGATGGAGGTTTGTTTTTTAAATTTTCAGGAATGTTCTCTATATACAGAGATTTTCTTTAAGTTTGGAAAAATTAGAAATAAAAAACCCACCTCTAATTGTATTTATTTTTGGTCATTGGATTTTTTTTTCATGGATGTTCTACAATATATTCGGCACATAGTTAATATATAAATAATATTGATTTAACACATATTAATTATGTGATATATGTCAATTAATCATATGATATCACATAGCTAATCAAACATGTTAATTAATAATTATTATATAGAGCGGATTTTGGTAAAATGGAGGGCGAAGTAAACCCTTTGTCCAAGTCAATGTTATATATATTATATTAAATATTTCTCGTAACATTTATTTATACAAAAATGTTTAAAATTATTTCAAAATTTTACACAATTAACATTTAAAATTTAAAATTCACATTTAAAACCATCCAAAAAATTATGAATCATTCAACCGTGTACGAGAGAAAAATCGACAAAATCCCGGATCATTGATTGTCAAGACATAGTCAATAGCTCGCCAAGAAATGGAAAAGAAATGAAATACTAGATGAAACATCCTGTAGAGCAACAAAAAAATGAAGGGATTTGTGTTGTGTACGATCGATCGAGGGGGAAGAGAAAGAGGAGAGGAAAAAATAAAAGGATCTGCCCAATTCACTAAAATTAACGCACGTCGAGTTTTAATAATCTTTTCAATCTATATCGGTTAATATATCGGATGATCAATTTACCTAAATGATACCAAATAAATCATAATGATCATAAATCGATTAATGATATAAACTAATATATAAGTGATACGGATGATATTCAGAAAAGTGATATGAGTAGGGATGTCAACGGAACACGTAAAAGAAAAACTCGTACGTGCGGATACCCGTCTGAACGGGATGTGTAATACCCCCAAAAAATCATGCGGGACGGAATACCCGAATTTTTTTACCCATATCGATTTCGAGTAAGAGGGGGTATTGGTACCCTCCTCGCGAACCCCCCTTACCCTTACCCGTCTTACTCGAATTTAAAATATCAATTTACCTTGTTTTGTAGTAATTATCCGTATCCGTATCTATTGGGCACCCGAACCCGTATCTCATTTTTAAAATTCCGATAAATTTTTAGTTTGAACCATCTTCGAATTTCGATAATTTTACTAAATTTTGAATTTTTACGAGTAACAAATATACTAGCGAGTACAAATTTTATATGCAGGTTTGGATATGATGGATACAATTATCCGTAAAAATTTCGGATACGAGTTCAAATAATGTAGGAAAATTCAAATGCGAATATAGAAGAGAGTTACCCGCTCTCGTACCCAATCTGTAGACATTATTAAATTTCTTAACTAAATCAATCCAAACAAATATTAATTTGAGCGCTAATCAATTCAATTAATTTTTCAACTGACGAATCAATTTTTATTTGTTTTTTTTTTATTTTATTTTTTTTATTATGGAAATCCCATAAAACGTTGGATAACTTTCAATATTAAGGTCCCTCTTGTTTAGTTGTGTCGGGTGCTGAGTACGACCCTCCTGCCCAGAACCGAACCAAACCCTAAACAGCTCGTGAGAACTATCAAGCAATGTCGCGCAGATACGATCGGGATTCTTATACCGGGCGCCCTCGCCGATATGAAAGAGAACCGAGGTTCGATTCTCCTTCTACGGATTCGTTGTTTTCATTTTTATCGAAGTTCAATCGATGGATCAATAACCAGATAGTGCCTTTCTTTCTTCTTTTTTGGGGGAAAAATTGCATTTCCTTTTGATAATTATCCTCCGAATTTTCTTAAATCTGATGTGGGTTATACTTTTTCGAGCTCGAATTCTGATTTGTCGCGAGAACTGGTACAATTTCAGTTCGAAGCTAACTTGTTTGTACAAATGAAAATGTCTTTTTAGCCCTAAAAGGTCAAGGAGGGATATAGAGAGAGAAGAGAAGCACATAACTGGGAGGAGTTTCAATCGCGATTTGTATCGTGAATATAAAGCGAAAGAGACCGAAAGAATGAACGATTCGAAAGAACGCTCCGAATCGAAAATGGGTAGAGCTTCTAATCCGAGAGAGTTCGCACGATCCAAATTCTATCTTCAGGTTTATATTTACAATCCCAATTTAATTAATCGAAAATACTTGCTAATTTCTATTTTTATTATAATTGGTGATATTTTTTGATGCATTAAAATTGCTTAATTTGTATTTAATCGAAAGAATATTATGGCTACCTATGCTTGTGTATATACAGCATAATGATCGAGACAGAGGTGGTCAGGTCCATGTGCGCCGTGAAACTGGTACGGACAGTACCAATATTTTCCTCTTATTTCAGTATCATATATAATATATATAATTAATAATTTAACATCAATGATTAACTTGATTAATTTACACTATTTAACAGACATTGCAACGCGGAGCGATCCTAACGAGCGCAAATCTGACAAGAATGAAAAGAACGATGAGAAAATTAAAGAAAGGAAAAATGATGAGTCAGCAAGCAAGTTGGACTCCGACTCGAAATTAATAAATAAAAAGCCCGCTTTTACTGAAAGGGGACACCGGCGAGAAAGTTTTGGCAGAGCTAACGGAAATTTAGGGTTTAGGGGGCGGGGCCCGTTTAGAGGAAGGGGAGAGAGATTTGGGGGTGCGAGAATAGGAGATGGGAATCGGAGAGACGAAAGCATGAGAAATGAGATTGCTCCAAGCGAGAAATGGAAGCATGACATGTACGAGAAATTGAGTACGAGGACTCCTGTGAACGAAGAGGAGCAAATTTCCAAAATCGAAGCTCTCTTGGCTTCGTGATTATTTTTTTGTTGGTTTTTAGTTGTAATTGGATGGATTGTTTTGGTTGTATGATTTCTATGGTGGGTTTAATGCACTTAGGGGGCGTTTGGTTGGAGCTTTGAAGAATGCCTTGGCATAAAGTATGCCAAGGAATTTCATGTCAAGGCATCATATTTCTTGGAATACTTGATTATCATGTTTGGTTAGAACATTTATTTATTCCATGGCATGTTAATTCATCACAAATGTAAAATTTTTAAACATTTCATATTTACAAAACTAATATATTTGTACTAAATTTTTGTTATAAAATAAATAACTCATCCAAAAAAATAATTCCAATTATAAAAATAATAATTTATTATCAACAAAATATTATAAATCAAGCAACATATTATTATAAAATTGATTACTCAAAATATAACTACTTGCAATCGCCAAGCACCCAAAGTACATATTCTTCCTTCACATTATCTGGTAATGTGAAAAAGTACTTTGTCATGCTTGTATCTTTTGAAATAAGAACTCCTGCTTTCATGCGGTCTTGACTCGTTAATCCTGATAATTTCATTAGCTCTTCAAATACCCTATCTTTCTTTGCTGCATCTTCAGACTTAAATTGAAAACAATTTACAAGTTTTGCAATATTTTTCACTTGCATTGCTAAACATATTCTCTATTGAACATATTGATTTTCCAATCGACTCGTTGAACTCATCAGAGAAGAGCAGCAAACCTACAGTATTTGTTGGTACTTTTTGATGAACCAAGCCCTTGTGCATATATTGAACAAAAAACTAAAACTAATATTTGTTGAAAATACACTTATGAGAATGCAGAAATAGAAATATAAATATATATTTGAACAAAAGAAAAATATTTATCGAATAGAGTAGTGAAGGCAGAAATAGAAAACCAAATGCATAAATATCCCAAATTATTCAAAGAAATGGAAATATATAGGACAAATGCATAAATATCCCAAATTGGTTCGAGGTACTTTAACTTTAATTTTGTTCTCGTATTTAAATTAAGTTTACCATTCTTTCAAAATAAAAAATACCAACAGAATGTATGTATGAATTATATAGAATTGTCTAAGAGCACTAGATGGTACGTATATACATGTCAATGTACAAGCTATACATAAAGCGAGATATCGTACAAGGAAAAAAGATGTGGCAACAAATGTTTTGGGAGTATGTTCTCAAGATATGGAGTTCGTTTATATTCTTCCGGGATGGGAAGGATCGGTTGCGGATACACGAGTACTTCGCGATGCTATTTCTAGGACAAATGGATTAAAAATACCTCAAGGTAAATTATACTTTCTCATATTTTCTAATTTCTTTTTTGTAGATAACTAACCATTTTGTGTAAATTAATTTCATATTTTGTTATGTAGGTCAATATTATCTTTGTGATGCCGGTCATCCAAATGGAGAAGGATTTCTTGCACCATATAGATGTCAACAGTATCACTTGAATGATTGGAGAGATGGAATGCAACCATTAACGGCAAAAGAGTTTTTCAATTATAAGCATTCCTCGGCCCGCAACGTCATAGAACGATGTTTTGGTTTGCTTAAAGGAAGATGGGCAATTCTCAGAAGAAAATCATTTTATCATGTGAAAATGCAATGTAGAATTATTTCTGCATGTGCACTTTTACATAATCATATTAGAAGAGAGATGTTTGTTGATCATATGGAAGAAGAATCTCAAGAAAATAATTTATCTCAGTCGGCGGATGAGATAGAGAATAACCGAATTAGACATATCGAAACAAGTGACGAGTGGACACATTGGAGAGATGCTCTAGCCGAACAAATGTTTAATCAGTGGAGGAATTCAAGGAATATTAATTAAACTAATTTAGTTATTTCGTATTTTGACGAATTATTAATTATATTATTGTAATGATATATTTTGATGTATTTTTTATTTTATTCTAGTATTGCTTATGACAACAATTTAATATAAATATATTAATTTAATGAATATGTTGTATTTATAAGCACAAGATGATATGACATGCAATTCTATTTTCGTGGGAATAGAGAAAAGCCACCAATTTTGATGGTAATCCTATTCCCACCAATTATGCCCTAGGGAATGGAGTATTCCGTTACTTTATTACCTAGCGCGCAAATCAAACATGGGAATGTAATCCATGATTGAGTATTCCAAGACATTCTAATTGTAAAGCTCCAACCAAACGCCCCCTTATTGTTAGTACATACATATACATTTAATGATTTAGTTTATATAATTTTCATTATGATAAAAAATATTTCATACATTTAATAACGACGGTAGATGAACAGTGATTGGTAGACTGGAGGGGAAATGGGACGGAAAGAGGAAGGAAGAGTGTGGGGTTGATCAAAGCAGGGTACTCGTATTCACAGGTCTAAATTCTGAATTATGCTACACACCACGCAAAGTAAACACGCACACACCCCGCATTTACTAATTAGGCATGTAATAAATGCACTTAATTTCCTAATTAACTTTTGCGGGGGATATAGCGGGGTAATTAAGCGTGGTGCCTAATATTGTTGCTAAATTCTATGCGAAGAAATGACTAGTTAGCGAAGCAATGATAATATTTAATCTGTCCTCATCTAAAAGCCCTGTGCTGATTGATTGGTAATTAATTACTAATCTTAATTATTTGTGTGATTTTTTTTGTTTGCTTTCCTCTCTCCAAGAAACCGCCTATCAAGAAAAATCAAGAAACCGATCTCCTAGGCTCCGGCGAAGTCCGATCCACTCTCTTTCTCTCCTCTCTCCATCGCCGAGCTCGTGGTGACACCGTTTCACGTTTTTACCCCTTCGACGGGGTTGCGCCGCTCCGGTGCCTCCGGTTCATTCGTCGACGAGTCTTAACTTGGAATGATCTCGACCTTGACCTACACCTAGTAAATCTTCTTCTTCTTTCTCTTGCTCTTTTCCCTCCTTTTTACCTCTCTTTTTCGATTCGATTCCAGTTTTTTCGTCCGAAGATTTCAATTCAATTTTTTGTCGTAAATCTCTTGCAAGATCGATTCTTTCCCCCAGTCTTCTAATCTCCTAATTAAAAACCATATTTTTCCAACCCCTTATCGGTTTTCTTCTCGATCGGTTCTCTATCTGATCTAATGACCGTGCAACAATTCGCACCGTATCCCCCCCACTCCCTACTCGGCGCGAGGTTGTTTCTTTACCAATCACCAAATTGGTGTTCAATTGATCATCGATTTGAGCAATTCGTTGATTGTGACACAAATTGAGAGAACTCCAACACCCAATTCGACCCGACTCCAAACTTGGTTACCGGATAAATATGACGACAAAGATTTTTGGTTTTCAATCATGCCCTTGCGGTCGAATCATGGAAACCGCGCATTCCGCCGAACCGATTTGATCGATTATGGCCGCAAAGATGGAAGATTGGACCGAGAGGTTGGTGGCCGAGACGACCGAGAAGATGGTGGTCGCGAAATTGGTGACCGGCAAGAAGTTAAATGTGATGATGATGCCCGCGTGGATTATTACCTAGTGAATCTTTATAACCGATTCTACTCAAAACTCGATGAAGAAACTTTACCTCGACTCACAATTATTGCCTCCTTAGAGTCTTCACGAAACCGAGGTTCAAGCATCGTCTATCGATGCCATATTTATGAAGGAAATTGTGACGAAAAATATTTCGAGGAATTTTTCTTGTATTCGTGTTTAGGTAATAGGTTATAACATTTTCTTGTTAGGTTTGCTTAGGCTTGAGTATCGTTTAAGTTATTTTGTTTTTTCGTTCTCTTATTTGCCGTTTTAATTTGTCATCTTGATTCTACGTTATCATCATGTAATGTGACTTTTGAATTAATATATGCTCAAGGGCATTTTTGCAAAAAGAAAAAAAAAAAATTAATTACTAATCAATAATTCAAGATCTGTGTAATCTGCACCGTCGGTTTCTATGGCTATTGAAGGCCTTCCATGAGAAACCCTATAAACGGTATAAAATCTCTTTCTCGCCCAATTCGTTGCTTTTTCTCCGCCAAAAACACGCAGAGAGAGAGAGAGAGAGAGAGAGAGAGAGAGAGAGAGAGATCTCACATTCTTCACTGAATATTGTCGGTTTACCCTAATACTCTGCTTTAGTTCTTCAATGGCGACTCGCTCGATTTTCGACTACGGTGCTCTCCGTGCTGAGTTCGACAGGGCTTCCATCAGCGACCAGTTCATCCCCATCATTTGGAAGTATGTTTTTTTGTGCCAATACGAACCTGTATCGATGTGTTTTTGTTGTTTAAATGTTTAAATCGAGCTGGAATAATTATTTAGGTTTAATTTTGATTAATTTTCGTGCTTATATGGAGTTTACAGCCATGTTTCAATTTGATTTTTATCCTATTGATCTGTATTGAAGTTATTTTATGAAATTGATTATCAATATTTCAAATTTAAGCGTTGTTTGTCTTTGTAACGAGTAGGATTTATGATCTTGAAATGTCTTGATTTCAGGCACGTGTTGCAAAACCCTAACTGTGACTTAGAAAGCGTCTCTTCTCTTCCTTCAGCAGCATATCCTCTTCTTAGATCTAAATTTCGTGCGCTGACCTCATCTGTCTCCTCGGCCGTTGATTCTAGAGATCGTGTCACTACTAAGCTCCTTATCCGCCTCCAGGTTTTCATGCATTCGATATATAATGAAAAGGGTATATTTGTAATTTTCTTGTACTGACAAGGGTATATCTGTATATTTCACACTATCAGAATGGCAATTCAGTGGAAGCAGTAATAATGAGATACGACACGACACTAGGGAAGTATGATGGGAAACCGAGGCCAGGTGGCATCAGATCCACTCTCTGTGTTTCATCGCAGGTACAGGCATTTTCATTTCGTATTCTTTTTTTCTGTAACTCAGAAATGAGATATACCGTTTTTGTCTGAAATATACCTTTTTAATCGTGTTATTTAAGGTTGGTTGCAAAATGGGTTGCAAATTCTGCGCGACAGGAACAATGGGATTCAAGAACAATTTGACTTCTGGAGAAATCGTCGAACAACTCGTTCATGCGAGTCGTTTCTCCAAAATTCGAAATGTCGTCTTCATGGTAAATATAATTTAAACCCTACCAAATTGTTATAATTTGAATTTTTGAATTTCGCGTGAATTGAATTGATTTACGCAGGGAATGGGAGAGCCATTGAATAACTATAATGCCTTGGCCGAAGCGGTCCAAATAATGACTGGATCTCCCTTTCAATTATCTCCCAAGAGAATTACCGTATCGACGGTAATTATTTCAAAGCTATACATATTTGCATTATTAATTTATTATTTAATTATTATGTTTTTGTTTAGGTTGGGATAATACCTGGGATAAACAAATTCAACGATGATTTTCGAAACGTAAATCTTGCCGTTTCGTTACACGCACCGGATCAAGAAGTGCGTTGTCAGATAATGCCAGCTGCGAGAGCATTTCCACTTTCTAAGCTCATGGATGCTCTTCAAGCGTATCAAAATCGCAGGCAATATATTGTTTTACTCTTCGATATACCATTTTATTATTTGCTAATTTTGGTTTCTAATGAATAACAGTAATCAAACTGTGTTTGTGGAATACATAATGCTCGACGGAGTCAATGACCAGGAGCAACACGCTCACCAGCTCGGCAAAGTTCTAGAAACTCTCAAATCGGTGAGCCATTTTTTTATATTTTTTGAGATTATAAAAATGTGATTAATATTTAATATAACGGCATGCTTTTTAGGTCGTGAATTTGATACCGTTCAACCCAATTGGGACGTCGAGCATCTACAAAACGAGCACGGATCAAAATGTGAAGAAATTTCAAAAGATTTTGCGGGGGATTTACAACATAAGAACGACGATTAGACAAGAAATGGGTCAGGATATAAGCGGAGCGTGCGGCCAATTGGTCGTTAATCTCTCCGAACAGAGATCTGTTGGCGGCGCGAGTCTCTTGACCGATATAGAAGACCTTCGACTTTGATTCGAGGCCAATTTCGTAATTTTACCCTTTTGCTTTCATAGGGTTTTAAGAGTAGTAGTTTTTTGAGGGTTTGCTTTGCAAAATTGTAAATGCTTTTGATATTGTTGGTGGTTACTTTTATCTTGTTTTTTTTAACGATCCTATTGTAGTAAAAATTATGATACTAAATGATTTGCATTTTTGAAATAAAAAAAAATCTAATCTAGTTGCATTTATTCTGATCCCAAGAGCCACAATATTGTGAATTAAAAATAAAAAAACGTGACAAAATAAGACTTGGCTTAGAAACAAAAATTGAGTTCTCCAGTAAGTTGTGAAATGGAGGAGATTTGAAGCCACCACATTGGAACATTCTGAGCTGTCCATTAGTGATATGATAACAATAAATAACAAAATTTCGAAAAAGAAAATACAAAGCGATTTGAATTTGTATTTTCTCTAGCTCCTGTAACTTCGTCACAGCCGGCGATTTTCTCTCTCCGTAGACGATGCCCGGGCCTGGCTTGTTCTCCGATATCGGCAAGAAAGCTAAAGGTATTGTTAAGATCTCAATCTGTTTTCACTAGTTTTGATTTTTTAAACTAGTCCTTGATTTGTTGTTAGTTTTAATTTACTTTTTTGTTTGGATTATTTTGGTTCAGATCTACTTAATAAGGACTATTCTTATGACCAGAAATTGAGCATCTCTACTTTCAGCGCCTCCGGAGTGGTAAACCCTAGATCTTAATACTTTTTCGTAACTTTAATCTAATGTTTTCAAGATATTTATTCTCAGTTAGGTAGATAAGCGATGAAATCAATGAATCTGTATGTTCCGTTTTAGTTTTTTTAGTGTATTTTACAAACGAAGTCTCGTAAAGATTATTCATGTGACCAGATTTTAGAAATGGTTTTGTTGATTTCACTATTTGATGGCTAGTTCCCAAAGTGATGATTTATTTTAGCATTGAGTGATTTCAGTGGCAAATAAAACTATAAATGTCAGAAATTATTATAATAGATCTGGTTGTTAAATCTGATTATGCTTAATAATTTATGTGATGATTTATTTTATACTTAAATCTCCAATATTTGAAACCTTTTGAAATATCTTTGATCATTTTGAAGCATTTATAATTCATTGGAATCATTTTGAAAGAGATAGTTGAAACATTCGTAATGTTAGTTGAAACATTCGTAATGTTATTTTTTTTATGTTTATTATGCAGGGCCTAACTTCAACGGCTGTGAAGAAAGGAGGACTATACACTCTCGATGTTGGCTCGCAATACAAGTACAAAAATACCCTTCTAGATGTCAAAGTCGACACCGAATCAAAGGCAAGTTTTACTTTTATTTTTTTCATAACCCTAAAATGCTCTAATTCCTTCTTTTTTTCTTCTCGAAATTCAGATCTCGACTACTTTTATTTTCAATGAGATTTTGCCTTCGATTAAGGCTATTGCTTCTTTCAAGCTTCCCGATTTGGATACTGGAAAGGTATTAAAATTTCATTCAAATTATCAAATATACCCCTCTAACAACACGATGTGTTTAAATTTCCTGCAGTTGGAGTTGCAGTATTTCCACCACCACGCGAGTTTGACCACCGCAGTTGGTCTGAAATCGAATCCACACGTCGATATTTCTGGTACGGTTGGGGCTAAGGGGATCGCTTTCGGTGCCGAAGCAGGATACGATACATCAAAAGGCACCTTCACTAAATATACCGTTGGTCTTTCTCTCGCCGAGCCCGAATTCACCGCTGCTCTCATTTTGTACGTCTCTTTCACTGTTATTACTACTATGGCAAATTTTCAAAAATATCCCTATGTTTTTGAATATGTACACCCCCCCCCCCCCCTCTTTTATTAAAGCCTACTTTAACGTTTCCATTTTCCCCAAAAAATCCCCCAAAACTTTTATTTTTAAAACCCTTTATTTTAAAAAAAGTTCTTAACTTTTCTAATTTATTTTGAAATTATAGCTAATTAGTTTCTAAAATGTGTTTACATAGTATTAATCTGTTTTATGGACATTATTTAGGGGTTTTCTGAAAATAAAAGATAACGGGTTCTTTTTGTGTACTTTAATAGTCAAGTTTTTTTTTGAATTTACATGTTTACCCTTAAAAATCGGAAATATCATATTTTTCTTTCGAAAATCCAAAACACTGTATTTACCCTTTCAGAACTTCCAAAATATAAAAAAATATCCAAATTGTTAACTTGGTGTTAAGTTTATCAGTTTATCATGTTAGTTATACAAAATAGAATTAATTATTATGATGTTTAAGATTTTGAGAGGGTAAATGCGATATTTTCTGGAAAATGTAAAGTAAAAAAGTTGGGTTTTTTCTGAATATCTCAAAACTCAGGGGGTTTTTCTGTAAATACGAGAAAACACAGGGTTCTATTTTTTTCTGGAAAGTTTCTCTTGTTTATTATTATTATTATTATTATTATTATTAGGGCTGACAAGGGAGACACGCTAAAAGCATCATACCTGCGTCATTTCGGGGAGACACAAAGCGCCTCGGGCGTAGTCGAAATAACAAGGCGACTCTCGACCAACGAGAACTCTCTGACAGTGGGGACCGCGTATGCAGTGTATCCAGAAACCACGGTCAAAGCCCGTCTCAACAACACGGGCAAGTTGGCGGCCCTTCTCCAGCACGAAATCAAGCCCAAGTCATTCCTCACCATTTCAGGCGAGTTCGATACCAAGGCCTCGGATCGGGCTCCCAAATTCGGACTCGCTCTAGCCATGAAGCCTTGAGCTAGTTTCGAGTTTGTTATTTCTTTTTTTCTTTTTGGAGGAAATAATTGTTCCACAAACTATATTTTGTTTGTTTTTGAGGTTGATTTGTTTAGGTGGGCCGTGGGCGGTTTTATTTTTGCTTTTTGGTTAAATCAATCGAGGTAATTTGGCCTCGGGTAGATATACGACTTTGCTTTTTATATTATTATTTTCGTGTTCAGTTTTTTTGCAGAATTTAATACTGCAAATTGATAAGTTACAGAAAATTAATCGTTCGTTTAATTTCGTGCAATTTGTATATTTGTGCGATGCTCAAGTTGGTAAAAAGGAAATCAAAATTTACAAATTGAACATGAAAAAGAATAATATGAACTTGAGAGGGAGAAAGAGTTGGATGACTCTGGCTTTCTTGGATTTCTCACTCTTTGGCATATACGAATCGAAATATAAGATTTTTTTTTTTAATCGAAATGACTAACTAATAGTTTAACCCTTCTCTTCCCTAAGTTTCTCAATAGAATCATCAATTAAATTATTCTCAATCGAAATATAAGATTGTAAGATCCGAGTATGCTATGCTATATACTGCAAAATTCATGCCATGAATATGATTTACATGAAGGTCTCATAAAGTTGGCATGTTCTCGAATCCAAACCTGACAAAAGATGCATGCACGAAAAACAAATACCTTTATGCTATATATTCAATGTATATAATATATTAAAGAAGAGGGTCGGAATAGGTTCCGTTACAAATAGTTGTGATGGATTTAAATAGAATGAAGTAGCTTAATAAAGGGAAAGAAAAATGATTTTGGGGTATTGGGGGTCAGTGACGACTGCCTTTATCAGGTCCGAGTTGTGTTTGTTGAGAATGAATTTGTCCAGATGTGCCTCAAGCATAGCCTTGTTGTATGTTATGCTCGGTGAAGCTCTCCGTTCATTGAAGATTTTCGTGTTTCGCTCCTTTCACACATGCCATGTTGCTGCGAAGAATGTGGCATCTCACATTTTTCTCAACTCCTTCGGTCACCAGAGATCGTGATGATTTCCAATATTATGCCGGTTCGGTGCGTTTGTGGGGGTGGTTAAGTTGAATTGGTGAAGAAGTCTGTCCCACATCCATTATGACACACTTCGTTATTTTGACGTAAGTGCATTCCAAGAAGAGGTGTTGAGCCGATTCGTACTCGGTTGAGCAATTATGACACACTTCGTTATTTTGCCAATCTCTTTTTTGGAGATTATCCAATGTTAGTAGACAATTTCGGAACCAAAGCCAGGCGAATAATCTTATTTTAAGATGTGTCTTTGTTTTCCAGAGTTTGCGTTCCAATTGTTTTCTATTCCCGGGTTCCTTAGGATTTTGTATGCACTTGCCGTACATAATTTTCCATTGCTTGTCCAATTCCATCTCGTCTCGGATGCTACCAACGAAGTTGAGCTTATGTAGAAAGGGAGACAAGCGATGAGGTCTTTCACGAAGAATGATTTTGTGGACGGATCGTTCATAAATCCTTGACCATTCGGGTTTATTCCATAGATTATGTTTATAGTCTCCGCCCAAAGATCATTCTTTTCCGTATGGAGGTTCCAAAGTCACTTTGTTAGGAAGCAATATTTTGTGTCTTTAGGTGTGTCAATCCTAGTCCATCATTTTTCTTTGGCAAACAAATCTTTTCCCAATTTACTAGGCACGATCCTCCGCTACATGTTTCTTTGCCTTTCCATATGAAAGATCTCGTAAGTTTTTGCAATTCGTTAATTGTCTATTTCGATAAGCGGAACGCTTATTTCGATAAGCGGACCCTTGGAAGTTAGCCGCTTTCGTACTTTATTAATTAGTGGGTGGTATACTAATTTCGTCGGTCGTCTTATTGTTAGAGGCGACCCGAGATAGAGAAGATGTAGGTTCTTCTTTTGGAATATCAAGATAAGCAAGTCATGAAACAGACAATTCACGGTTACTTGTCCGGAACAATAAATTTCAACTTCATGCCTCCCTAAAACTTGCGTGTAAGCCGGATGGAAGTTCATATCCTATTAGAATGGAAGCCCCTAACTTCCAAGGTAAGGCTTGATTTATATAAGAAAATAGGGACATAGATACTTATCATTGATATTTATCATTGATTTATACAGCTCTTGAATACGTTGATCCTTATACTTCGTCGGTGCATAATGAATTTGTAGAAACAAATGGTCCTTCGTTAACCAAGTGTTTCGGTAATCACATGAAAATTAATATATATGTCAAACAACTTAACTCATTGTTTGCATTTTCAGTTCCAAGTATAAGTCATGGTCCCAAACATGTTGATGGAGCAAATGGACAAAGATACTCAAGAATCTGTGTCCATCACAGAGTTGGGAAGTAACATATGGTTGTTCACACCTTTCAATGTTGGTAATAATTGGATATTGTCGTGTTTGATTTCGACGACTACAAGAATTTTGTGTACAATTCAGCGTCAAAAACTGACCAGTATAATTCCCGTGTGAAAACCTTCATTGACGAATGGAAAAACGTTCTTGGCGGAGAGGATGGATAGAGCGCACATTTTGAAGTGCGAAGAACGTTTGGTGCGTTGCCCTAAAACCGAGAGAGTGGAGGATAGTGCAATCTTTATGGTAAAGTATGTCGAAAGTATAACTGCATCACAACCAATGGTGTTCGGGCAAAAATAATTTAATATTGCTAGGGGATACGCATCATACAACATTATTTGCCTACCCAAATACTATGGTATGTTGAACAATGTTTGATATCGTGGAACAAAGTAAGGGTCGGATAATTTTATCATGGAACAAATTAGTTTGTGTTTTTTGAGCTTGTTTAGTTGAACAATGTTTTGTGTTTTCGTGAACAATTCGTATTTGTGAGTTCGTTTTGTTGTTGGTTCATGTGTTATGTTGTCATAGGTTCGTTTTTTGTTTTGTTTAAGTTGAACAATTAGTATTTGTGAGCCGATAGTTTGTGTTTGTTTGGTTTGTTTTGTATTGTTCGTACCAAAATTCTTTGCTGTGTTAAGAAACGGAAAAACATAGACTAAGAAAGACATTTCTTCATACAAATAACTTTTACACAAAATACATAATAATTATATTTATGAAACTTGTTCGAATGAAACCCTGTACAACATTAACACAGTTCAAAACCCAAACAAAAAAAACAAATCTCCAAAAATAAACCATGAACAATGTTCAACCCAAACAGATTAGTTCGTAGCTTGAAATAACAGAACTGACCCACGTTCAACTAGAGACAATTAAAAAGACAACAGTAAAACGGTTTTTTTTGAAACGAACTAGAATTAACAAAACGTTTTTTTTTTTGGAAAACGAGAACAGTAAAACGAACATGAAAACGATTTTTTTTGGTATAAACACCTTTCACAAATACGTTTTCAAATGAACAATGTTCACTTATGGAAGAAAAATGAAAGAAATTAGAAAAACTTTTTAGTTGAACAACGTTCACCCAATATGTCAAAGATGGAAAAAACAACAACACTTTTTAGTTGAACCCTGTTCAACATTAGCAATTTTCAACCCGAACAAATTATTTTTTAGCTTGAAATAACAGAACTGAACCATGTTAAACAAGTGAAAATTAAAATGACCACATTAAAACGTTTCTATCAAAAAAAAGAATGAACAATGTTCAACCCAAACAAATTATTTTGTAGCTTGAAATAACATAACTGAACCATTTTAAACAACATCAATTAAAACGACCAGAATAAAACGTTTTTATAACTATAATTAACAAAACATTTTTTTTTGGAAAACGACCACAATAAAACGGACATGAAACCGATTTTTTTGGGTACAAACACCATTCACAAATACGTTTTGAAATGAACAATGTTCAATTATGGTAGAAAAATGGAAGAAAATAATGAAACTTTTTAGTTGAATATCGTTCACACAATAGGCCAAATATGGAAGAAATTAGCAAAACTTTTTAATTGACCAGCGTTCACCCAAAAAGCAATAAAAATCAACTAACAACAACAAATAAGTTTTTTCCCAACCGCAAACGAAGATGAAACTGCTAGAAATTCTGATGATTTTTGATAATAATGCAAAAACATAGACATTCGTGAAACATTTATAAAAGAATTACAAAAAATTTAAGATAGTAACTCCAAAGATCAGGTAAAACAAAAAAAATAATTAATTCGGAAAAAACAGTGCCTAACCAAAAGAAAAGGAAACCATCAATAATGTGGGGATTCACGACAAAATAAAAAGAAACAAGGAGATTTTGGATTTAAGCAAAAAATAAAGTCCTGACAATCAAAATTCAACATCTCCTATTTATAAGGGATAAATAATTTGAAAATTCAAAATTCAAATGATTTTCCCCACCGGATGTTAACTGCTAAACCCACGTAACAACATTAACTACAGACTCCCCTACACATCATTTAATCATGACGTATGTCCAAACTATTAATCGAGGACCCTGACAAGGTCACTAATGCGGCGTAAAACATTGAGGGATTTTTTGGTTTAACGGCCAAGGCCCGTCAAACGATCAGCAAGAAAACATACCCGCTCTTTAAAGAGCCCAACGAAAAAAGTTCAGTATGATTTAACAGGGGCACTTTACAGCGCATCGCTAATGCTGGGGGATATATCAAGGGGATATACATCATCGCTCTTTTGAAAATTGATTTTGTACTTACCAATCTCTCACTTTTTTATCTAAATTGCATTCAAGGAATTTTCCAGCTAAATTAATTTTTCTGATCGATTTCGATCAACTCTCTTGATCTTGAGGTTACTTTTTTTTAATCTAAATTGCATTCAGGTACTTATTGTTTGTCTCCTTTATATGGATAATATATCTTTTGCTATTATTTATTTTTCAGGTTCACTTGTGGCACCATATCGCATTTAAGCAAGTCAACATTGATTTATCTAGCTCTTGGATTAGGGTATGTTTTCCTTTTGATGTCCTCATTTTAGATTATCTTATTATCGTTGAATGTTAAATTTAGACAATATAGCAATAGTAATATACCAAGGGCGAATGGGCTAAACTATTAGGGTTGAATTGCAATAGTGTTAATCATAATGAGCAACACTTTCAAAACCTGATTACTTCAACGATATATTTAAATTAGATTTTCATTCTTTTCTGGTCCTGAGTTCTAGCATGATTTTTAATCGGGAAAATGGATTTGGTAAAACTGTGTAGTTATAATTAGTTGAAAGTCTAGGATTTTGGATTTGAATGTGGTCATGAATGGTAATTTTAAGTTTTTAACGATAATCTTTTATCTTTTCAAGGCTTTAGATTTTGAAAATGCCTCGAGGTCGACAATTGGCGTTACCTGAGCATCACAGTGGAGACACATTAGAATACAAAGAGATTTAGGATTATTCCTTTGTGATGGGTGCGGTCTTCACGGTTTCGATTTTGGTTATACGTGTTGTGGGCTTCATGACCAAATGTCTCGCACAATGTGCCAGTTTGCGTTGCACGACGCTTGTTTTGTGAGTGTTAACGGGGAGATTAGAACTAGAAGTACATTCCTAGACTGTCACTTCAAACTATTTAAATCACCCGTCAAACCAAATACAACATGCAATTGTTGCTGCGAGAGAATACAACAATGTGTTTATTGTTGCGTAGTCACAAACTGTACATGTTGTTTACATCCGACATGTGCTCGATTGCCTAACATCATTGAAGTTAACCGCGAAAGACTCCTACTCCAATTTAAGAAGGCCAATAGCATAAAATGTCTCTACTATAGCAAAAGCAAAACGTCTTTGCTTGGGAGAAAGAGTTATTGGGCTTACATGTCGCCAAATATTCAACTGCATGTTCCATGCGTGTGGAATCTGCTCACCTCCCAGGATCAAATAGGAGTTCGTTATGTGACTACGACTGATATCGATCTTTCCATTGTTAATCTGTCCCGTGTTACAACAAATCATGTAAGAGACACCAATGTTAGAAGGCTAATGATTAAGCTTAGGGCTGCAATTGCTTTGTGCTTTAGGGATTGGGAGAGATAAGATCCGTATTTCTCAGTTGGAAATGAGTCTCAGCTTGAAAGATTTTAATGATTCGGGTTTAGTAGTTGTTAGTTGCAAAAGAGTGATGCATGCATACAGTTTTTTAGTTCCTATTATGAATGATATAATTGTTTTTATTTCTGAAGTGTCGTATTATGAATGATATTGTTGTGTGTATTCCTCATGTGAATGATTTTTTGGCACGTATTGTATTATGAAATCATATGACCATTGTGTGTAAATTGCAATTTTGTATTTCTGATGTCGATTGTTTTTTGGCTCCTGTTATGAATGAATGTAATGTAATGGTATTTTGGATAATTTTAATTCGGACACCATACTTGAACTAATTATGCAAGGGTTAATCATGATCATCAATTTTGAGTATTTTTTTCTTTGAGTTTTAACAAGGACGGGTTATCGCATACCGTGGTTTGTACTTCGTATATATATCACAAAAGTATGTACATACAAATTCGATTGTTTAATCGTTTTTTCCAACCATTTAAATAATCATTCTTGTTCATTTCTCACTATCGCTTCTTTGCGATCTTTCCATTCATTCGAATTGGAGTTGGTTTGTAGTTTGTATTGCTACTTGGCGGCTTGATTTTCTCGTTTCCTTGAAAATCATATCACAATGTTCCTTCCACAATTCAAATATCAGGCATCATTGTCTTCCTTATGCCTCGTATCCTCTGATCTCTTCCGGGTGCCGGTCTCCATGAAATTCATATCACAACGTTCAACTGTATGAAGTCTATAAATTTACAGTATGAGAAGTTGGGAAATGAAATGAATTATAATCTAAATCTAATATTTGAATGGAGGGAACTAACTAAGTACATGAATTGTTATGCATTGAAAATGCCAAAATGGAACATGATCGAAGAAAAAATGAAATTGAAAGGTGATGAAATTACAAGTATTTCATCATAAGAAATTGTGGAAATTCGTACGCAAATGTGAAATGTTGTTCTCCATAATTTCTTATTTTGACAAATAATCGAAATGATGAAAGTAAAAATAAATTGATTTTGGTAATCTGGGAATTGACTTAGAATTTAAGTGGATTTTCATTTGGGGCTAATTTGGACATAACATAATATTAGCAAACTCGCAAACAATACATTTGTTTTCACACGAAATATTACATTACATTTATCTTCCTTTGCTGAATTAGATATTACACAAGAATTATAATTATAATTTATAAACGGCCGCAACTAAATTTAGTGAATTTAGTGAAAAGCCGAGCCAACTTTGGAAATAATAACGACGACCTTCTAGAGGACATGCCCCTTTGTTCGTAAGATCTGAGGCGACTTGTTAAACATAAGCCTTTCTTCAAATGTTCTTCAGTTAGACGTTTCGCGCACCCAACTTGAAATTGAGCCTTCGAATCAGTAGTAACATACCCCAAGTTGTTATTAGTCTACCATTTTTATCCTCATATCACCTCAATAATGACAATACTTCATATTTTTAGAAAATTCTAGCACTGAGTCTTCGCCATCTTTGATATAGCGCGGAAGATCCGCACATAGAGGATGTAGATTGATATTGCAATTCGCATGAATACAGTGATACAAGTAGCCGTTGATTAATTCATCACATACATAATACATTACAAATAGTTCTTTTTGCTCTCGGCTTCTCTGTCAAAACTAAGTTGCAATTTTGAACTCTCGCGAGTGGAAGTATGTGCCGAAATCTTGGGAGCATTCTGCGTGAATAACGAAGTTGCACGGCTCGCAAATGTAACCCAAATTGCACCCGAATTCCATGCACCCATCACATTCGCACCATTCGATATTAGTTTGGTACTGAAGCACGTGGTTGTGCTTCTCGTGAACCTTTGAAAATAACTTAGGAAGAAGTTTTATTCAATTGGCTACTAATACATAAATTGAATTTAACTAATTAGTGGTAGGGAAAAGTTTAACATTTACCTTCATTTGTTGGGTACTGTGAGTTGGAATAATCAGCTCCATTAGGTCAATGGATTCATGAGGAGTCTTTTGAGAGAGAGAGAGAGAGAGAGAGAGAGAGAGAGAGAGAGAGAGAGAGGGGTTGAATTGATTTAATTAAGCCAATTATGTGATATTTATTTATGGAGATTGAATCAAGTTAAGTAGTTATGAAACGAAAAGATACAACTATTCATTCGGAAAAGGGAAAAACAATATATGTCATAACACCTAATGTTACTCCCATATCTGTCATAACACCTAATGTTACACCTAATGTTGAAAAAACATCGACATTCAAAGGTAAGGCTTAATCAGTAAATTACACATTCAAAGGTAAACCTTAATCAACCCAATAACCAATTAAATGGTGTGCAGCACCTACACACACTCTCCCGAAGGGCAAGTGTTACAAACATCTGACCTAGCGTTAAGGATGTTTGACAGAACCGTTCAATTTGCCGACAGAGGAAAATGAAAAATTGATGTTGATGAAGGCACAAACATTAGTTTCAACAAGAACCATATACTAAGGCTCACAAGACCAATAGTACACAGGAAAAGGAAAACACCGACTTAATATCCACCACACAAAGCATAAAAAGCATCGAATAAGCATCAGACACACAAGATTAAACAATCAGAAAAACACAAAGAATGGAAGACCGGACGGTCCACGCAAGAATATCAGGTAAAAAATTTCAGAAAAAACCAAACACTATTTTTTTTACCCACAAACGGTGACGTGGACGGTGGATCGCTGTAAGAGCCGAAATTAACCCAAAAATAGTAATAATTAATCATTTAGGTATTAAAGTTCTAAAAACAACTTTTTTTTAATTCAATCTATGTTCTTATTCGAGTATTGCCGCAGATGTCGAGGACAAAATAAACATCCACGAGAAGGATTCAAAGCCAAAACTCGACGTAGTGATAAACATCCCCTTTGACGCCATCGAACTACTTCTTCCAAGTATTGACCACGACAAGTCGGCTACTGATGACTTCGCAGAACACGACTTGGATCACAAATTCCCAACATTTAACATTGTTCCTGACTACATGAAACAGACAATTCACGGTTACTTGTCTGGAACAATAAATTTCAACTTCCTGCGTCCCGAAAACTTGCGTGTAAGCAGGATGGAAGTTCATATCCTATTGGAAAGGAATCCCCTACTTCCAAGGTAAGGCTTGATTTATATAAGAAAATAGGGACATAGATACTTATCATTGATATTTATCATTGATTTATACAGCTCTTGAATACGTTGATCCTTATACTTCGTCGCTGCAGAATGAATTTGTAGAAACAAATGGTCCTTCGTTAACCAAGTGTTTCGCTAATCACATGAAACTTAATATATATGTCAAACAACTTAACTCATTGTTTGCATTTTCAATTCCAAGTATAAGTCATGGTCCCAAACATGTTGATGGAGCAAATGGACAAAGATACTCAAGAATCTGTGTCCATCACAGAGTTGGGAAGTAACAGATGGTTGTTCACATCTTTCAATGTTGGCAATAATTGGATATTGTCGTGTTTGATTTCGACGACTACAAGAATTTTGTGTACAATTCAGCGTCAAAAAACTGACCAGTATAATGCCCGTGTGAAAACCTTCATTGACGAATGGAAAAACGTTCTTGGCGGAGAGGATGGATAGAGCGCACATTTTGAAGTGCGAAGAACGTTTGGTGCGTTGCCCTAAAACCGAGAGAGTGGAGGATAGTGCAATCTTTATGGTAAAGTATGTCGAAAGTATAACTGCATCACAACCAATGGTGTTCGGGCAAAAAGAATTTAATACTGCTAGGGGATACGCATCATACAACATTATTTGCTTACCCAAATACTATGGTATGTTGATCAATGTTTGATATCGTGGAACAAAGTAAGGCTCGGATAATTTTATCATGGAACAAATTAGTTTGTGTTTTTTGATCTTGTTTAGTTGAACAATGTTTTGTGTTTTCGTGAACAATTCGTATTTGTGAGTTCGTTTTGTTGTTGGTTCATGTGTTATGTTGTCATAGGTTCGTTTTTTGTTTTGTTTAAGTTGAACAATTAGTATTTGTGAGCCGATAGTTTGTGAGTTAGTTTGTGTTTGTTTGGTTTGTTTTGTATTGTTCGTACCAAAATTCTTTGATGTGTTAAGAAACGGAAAAACATAGACTAAGAAAGACATTTCTTCATCCAAATAACTTTTACACAAAATATATAACAATTATATTTATGAAACTTGTTCGAATGAAACCCTGTACAACATTAAACACAGTTCGAAACCCAAACAAAAAAAAAATCTCCAAAAATAAACCATGAACAATGTTCAACCCAAACAGATTAGTTCGTAGCTTGAAATAACAAAACTGACCCACGTTCAACTAGAGGCAATTAAAAAGACAACAGTAAAACGTTTTTTTTGAAACGAACTAGAATTATCAAAACTTTTTTTTTTTGGAAAACGAGAACAGTAAAACGGACATGAAAACGGTTTTTTTTGGTACAAACACCTTTCACAAATACGTTTTCAAATGAACAATGTTCACTTATGGAAGAAAAATGAAAGAAATTAGAAAAACTTTTTAGTTGAACAACGTTCACCCAATATGTCAAAGATGGAAAAAACAACACTTTTTTGTTGAACCCTGTTCAACATTAGCAATTTTCAACCCGAACAAATTATTTTTTAGCTTGAAATAACAGAATTGAACCATGTTAAACAAGTGAAAATTAAAATGACCACATTAAAACGTTTCTATCAAAAAAAAGCATGAACAATGTTCTACCCAAACAAATTATTTTGTAGCTTGAAATAGCATAATTGAACCATGTTAAACAACATCAATTAAAACAACCACAATAAAACTTTTTTATTGAAACAAACTAGAATTAACAAAACAATTTTTTTTTGGAAAATGAGAACAATAAAACGGACATGAAACCGATTTTTTTGGGTACAAACACCTTTCACATATACGTTTTGAAATGAACAATGTTTAATTATGGTAGAAAAATGGTAGAAAATAACAAAACTTTTTAGTTGAACATCGTTCACCCAATAGGCCAAAGATGGAAGAAATTAGCAAAACTTTTTAATTGACCAGCGTTCACCCAAAAAGCAATAAAAACCAACTAACAACATCAAATCAGTTTTTTCCCAACCGCAAACGAAGATGAAACTGCTAGAACTTCGGATGATTTTTTGTAATAATGCAAAAACATAGACATTCATGAAACATTTATAAAAGAATTACAAAAAATTTAAGATAGTAACTCCAAAGTTCAGGTAAAACAAAAAGAACAATTAATTCGGAAAAAATAGTGCCTAACCAAAAGAAAAGGAAACTATCAATAATGTGGGGATTCACGACAAAATAAAAAGAAACAAGGAGATTTTGGATTTAAATAAAAAATAAAGTCATGACAATCAAAATTCAGCATCTCCTATTTATAAGGGTTAAAAAATTTGAAATTTGAAATTTGAAATGATTTCCCCCACCGGATGTTAACTGCTAAACCCACCTAACAACATTAATTACAGACCCCCTACACATCATTTAATCATGACCTATACCCAAACTATTAATCAAGGACCCTAACAAGGTCATTAATGCGGCGTAAAACATTGAGGGCTTTTTTGGTTTAACGACCAAGATCCGTCAAACGACCAGCAAGAAAACATACCCGCTCTTTAAATGGCCCAACGAAAAAAGTCTCGTATGATTTAACAAGGGCACGTTACAGCGCATCGCCAATGCTGGGAGATATATCAAGGGGATATACATCATCGCTCTTTTGAAAACTGATTTTGTCCTTACCAATCTCTCACTTTTTTATCTAAATTGAATTCATGGAAGTTTCCAGCTAAATTAATTTTTCTGATCGATTTCGATCAACTCTCTTGATCTTGACGTTACTTTTTTTTAATCTAAATTGCATTCATGTACTTATTGTTTGTCTCCTTTATATGGATAATATATCTTTTGTTGTTATTTATTTTTCAGGTTCACTTGTGGCACCATATCGCAATTAAGCAATTCAACATTGATCTATCTGGTGCTTGGATTAGGGTATGTTTTCCTTTTGATGTCCTCATTTTAGATTATCTTATTATCGTTGAATGTTAATTTTAGACAATATAGCAATAGTAATATACCAAGGGTGAATGAGCTAAACCATTATGGTTGAATGAGCTATACCAAGGGTGAATGAGCTAAATCATAATGAGCAATACTTTCAAAACCCGATTACTGCAATGATATATTTAAATTAGATTTTCATTCATTTTGTCCTGAGTCCTCGCATGATTTTTAAAAGGGAAAATGGATTTGGTAAAACTGTGTTGTTATAATTAGTTGAAGGTCTAGGATTTTGGGATCTGAATGTGGACATGAATAGTAATTTTATGTTTTTAACAATAATCTTTTATCTTTTCAAGGCTTTAGATTTTGAAAATGCCTCGAGGTCGACAATTGGCGTTACCTGAGCATCACAGTAGACACACATTAGAATACATGAGAGATTTAGGGTTATTCCTTTGTGATGGGTGCGGTCTTCACAGTTTCGATTATGGTTATACGTGTCGCGGGTTTCATGGCCAAATGTCTCGCACAATGTGCCAGTTTGTGTTGCACGACGCTTGTTTTGTGAGTGTTAACGGGGAGGTTAGAACTAGAAGCGCATTCCTAGACTGCCACTTTAAACTATTTAAATCATCCGTCAAACCGAATACAACATGCAAGTGTTGTTGCGAGAGAATACAACCATATGTTTATTATTGCATAGTCACAAACTGTACATGTTGTTTACATTCGACGTGTGCTCGACTTCCTAACATCATTGAAGTTAACCGCGGAAGACTGCTGCTCCAATTTAAGAAGGCCAATAGCATAAAATGCTACTACTATAGCAAAAAGCAAAACGTCTTCGCTTGAGAGAAATAGTTATTGGGCTTACATGTCACCAAATATTCAGCTGCACATGCAGGTGGAATCTGCTCACCTCTCAGGTCAAATAAGAGTTCGTTATGTGACTTCGGCTGATAGCGATCTTCCCATTGTTAATCTTCCCCGAGTTGCGGCAAATCATGTAAGAGACACCAATGTTAGAAGGCCGATGATTAATCTTAGGACTGCAATTGCTTCGTGCTTTACGGACTGGGGCAGATAAGTTCCGTATTTCTCAGTTGGAAATGAGTCTCAGCTTGAAGGATTTTAATGATTCGGGTTCAGTAGTTGTATGATGGTTTATATTTCTGATGTGTCGTATTATGAATGATATTGTTGTGGGTATTCCTCATGTGAATGCTTTTTTGGCACATATTGTATTATGAAATCATATGACCATTGACTGTAAATTGTAATTCTGTATTTCTTATGTCGATTATTTTGTGGCTCTTGTTATGAATGAATTTAATGTAATGGTATTTTGGATACTTTTAATTTGGGCACCAAACTAGAAATAATCATGCAAGGGTTATTCATGATCATCAATTTTGAGTATTTTTTCTTTGAGTTTTAACAAGGACGGGTCAACCCCTACCGGGATTTGTAATTTGTATATATCACAAAAGTATGTACATACAAATTCGATCGTTTAATCATTTTTTCCAACCATTTAAATAATCATTCTCGTTCACTTCTTACTATCGCTTCTTTGCAATCTTTCCATTCATTCGAATTGGAGTTGGTGTGTAGTTTGTACGTATTGCTACTTGGCGGCTTGATTTTCTCGTTTCCTTGAAAATCATATCACGGTGTTCCTTCCACAATTCGAATATCAGGCATAATTGTCTTCCTTCTTCCTCGTATCCTCTGATCTCTTCCTGGTGCCGGTCTCCATGAAAATCAAATCACAACGTTCAACTGTATAAAATATGTAAATTTACAATATGACAGTTTGGGAAATGAAAATAGATTATAATATAAATCTAATATTTGAATGGAGCTGGAAACTAACTAAGTAAGTACATGAATTATTATGGATTGAAAATGCCAAAATGGAACATGATCGAAGAAAAAATGAAATTGAAAGGTGATGAAATTACAAGTATTTCATCATAAGAAATTGTCGAAATTCGTACGTAAATGTGAAATGATGTTCTCCATAATTTCTTATTTCGACAAATAATCGAAATGATGAACGTAAAAATAAATTGATTTTGGTAATCTGGGAATTGACTTAGAATTTAAGTGGATTTTGATTTTGGGCTAATTTGGACATAAAATAATATTAGCAAACTCACAAACAATACATGTGTTTTCACATGGAATATTACATTACATTTATCTTTCTTTGTTGAATTAGATATTACATAAGAATTATAATTATAATTTATAAACGGACGCAACTAAATTTAGTGAATTTAGTGAAACGTCGAGCCAACTTTGGAAATAATCCCGACGACCTTCTAGAGGGCATGCCCTTTTGTTCGTAAGATCTGAGGCGACTTGTTAAACATAAACCTTTCTTCAAATGTTCTTCAATTAGACGTTTCGCGCATCCCACACGAAATTGAGCCTTCGAATAAGTAGTAACATACCTTAAGTTGTTATTAGTCTCCACCAGTTATATCCTCATATCACCGCAATAATGACAATACTTTATATTTTTAAAAAATTCTAGCACCGAGTCCTCGCCATCTTTGATATAGCGCGGAAGATCCGCACAGAGAGGATGTAGATTGATATTGCAATTCAAATGAGTACAGTGAAACAAGTTAGTCATTGATAAATTCATCACATACATTACATAGAGTTCTTCTTGCTCTCGGCTTCTCTCTGTCAGGGCTAAGTTGCAATATTTGAACTCTCGCGAGCGGAAGTATGTGCCGAAATCTTGGAAGCATTCTGCAAGAATAACGAAGTTGCATGGCTTGCAAATGTGATCCAATTGCACCCGAATTCCATGCACCCATCACATTCGAACCAATCAATATCAGTTCGGTACCGAAGCACATGGTTGAGCTTCTCGTGAATTTTTGAAAACAAATTAGGAAGAAATTTTATTCAATTGGTTACTAACAGATAAATTGAATTTAACTAATCAGTGGTAGGGAAAAGTTTAACAGTTACCTTCATTTGTTGGGTACTTGGAGTTGGAATAATCATCGTCATTAGGTCAATGGATTCAGGAGTCATGATTTGAGAGAGAGAGAGAGAGAGAGAGAGAGAGAGAGAGAGAGAGAGAGAGAGAGAGAGAGAGTTGAATAGATTTAATTAAGTCAATTATGTGATATTTATTTATGGAGATTGAAACAAGTTCAATAGTTATGAAACGAAAAGATACGACTGTTCATTCGGAAAAGAAAAAGGAAAAGATATGATCGCTTAAATATGATTTGTAGAATGAAACGATACCGATCCAATTAAATGAATTTTTGAAGCCAAACACCAAATCCAATGTTCAGCACATCTCATCCGTTCAACTTTGGATCAGACGTGGACGTGGTGTCCAATTAATTAACATGTTATCGAATACACGTGGTATGATTAATTAACATGCGATGAATTAACAATTTTTAAATAATATTACTAAAAAAAATTATACTTGTCCCTTCTAAAATCCCCCAGAAAGCTTGATGTGTTGGCAAAATGCATTTAATACGTTTAATAATAGAAAATTTTACATCTTAGGTTTACCAGGCGGTAAACCTAACTTATTTATTTTATTATATTTTAATTAAATTTCACACGTTTAACATGTGGTAAATGATGAAATCGATCAATTGAGTCAAATTTAATGTTCTTGCCAACACATCAATTGTTATAGGGGATTCTAAGGGAGATGTCTATCACCACTCTATTACTAATATATAAAGATAATTAATTATAGATTCTTTGTATATGTTACGCATGAAAATTGAGGGTGTTTTGTTTAAATTTTGGGGAAGAATATAATTTCCTTTAAAATAAATATTCAATGTTTTTATGATTTCCATCAAATATTTCTTGAAAACCCAAACATGTCAGTATTATTTCACAATTTAATTAAATAACATTTTATTCTTATAATATAAATTTAAACATTCTAATACTTGAAAATATGTTTTGAAAGTAAGTCTACCAGCTTATGTAGTGTATATATTTGAAGATTCTTGTAATATATCATGCTAAGTAATATATTTTCGAGAACTTCATATATGTTCATGTGTGACTTAACATATAATATTTTAACAACGTAAAAAAACGATATGAAATTAAATAATAAAAAATTAGCTTTTTAAAATTTGTATAGAAAAAGATATCTAAATTAAACTCATGAACCTCTATTTTTCACGTGTTACATTTTTTTTAATATTTTTATTGTATGAATCTACGTAATATAACAGAATATTTAACTCAATTATCTTTTATGGCAATTATAACATCTCAAAAAACATCGTCAATTTATGTAACTAATCAATCTTTTTTGATCTGGTTGTCGTGCTTATTTCGAAATATTTTTTGATAATCGATTTTGTTCCATATCATGAATGTTAATTAGTCAAATAGAAATCGAAATAATTTTTGTTTTGGAAGATTAATTGATGTATTTTTTGGGAACAATTCTTAGGCTCATTGATTAATTCCATTCATGGCAAATTATTTCCATTTATGCAAAATTTACTTTAAATTCAATATTAATCTTTTTTTTTTTCTTAATTGGCAGGATATTTTTTCAAATCTCAGATTTGTTGGATGTAATTGATATTTAATTGGCAAAAAAATTTCGAATTTGATTATGAGTTAATGATTAATTATGATGTAATTGAGTCAATTTCTAATTAATATCTTTGTACAAAATAATAATTGCAAAATTTTGAGTTAAAAAATTGACAGTTAATTCGACTTATAAATTGACAGCTAATTGAAGGAAAATTTTGAATATTACTGTTAAATTCTGAGTAAAATTTTTTTGGATACTAAATAATGTTATTTTATTTTGAATTAATGTGCTTCGAATTGACTGTTAATTAATTATAATATTTGTTTACAATTTGAATATGAATTGAGTATTAATTTAGAAAGAAATTTATGTTCAATAATTGCATGATTTGTCCTCGCAAATTTAGAAAGAAAATTATGTTTAATAATTGAATGATTTGTCTTCACTAATTTAGAAATAAAATATAGGTAACATATTTATTAACATGTTTAATTTGTTACAAGATTTGATAAAAAAATTGCTAATTGTTAATTATTAATTTGTTAACTTGTTTGATGTTAATTATGTTATTATATGTCCAATATATTGCTAATTAGTTGTTAACTGGATACTAGGAACTTTCGGATAATTAATATGAATTTTGAAAATGTTAATTGTTAGTTTGAGTTAATTAAGTTTTCAAAATTATTGTTAAGAATATAAAATAAATTAATTTTGAGGAAACTAAGTTAATTGCTAAGTTCATATCAAATTAATTCAGGGGCCATACCATAATTTTGTATTTATTATGTTGTTAATCATTTGAATAGTATAATTATTACTAGGAGGATCAGCTAGAAGTGGTGAGATCTAGGGTTTGTCAAGGCGGTGGAGAAGAAAAAGAGACGATGAGATCTACGGTTTGTCAAGACGAATAGTTGAGCGAGGAAAAGCAATCTTCAAATTAACAGCTCTTCAGCACCGATCGAAAAGGATCTGACTTTAGCTTTAAATCTCAAGAGACTTTCAACGTCTTCTCAAGGTGTCTCTTTTGGTGTTTCTCAACGATGAGGTTATCAAGGTGTTTCTTCAAAAGGATGAGGTTTTTTCTCAAGGCAGAGAAGTTTTCTCAAGAGGGGGATTCTCAAGTCGGTGATAAGGTGATTTGAGTTAAGATGAATCTCTGTCATGGCAATCAAGAATCATGGCGATCAAGAGGTGTTGTATAGGTGGTTAGAGAAAGGCGGAGAGAGGGGAAAAGTAATGGAGCGAACAGGATGAAGTGGTGGAAGATTAGGTTTTATACCAGCTAGGTTTGGAAGTTGCAAGTCCGGTTTTGCTTTAACTCCAGAATAGAGTGTATGGATTTAAAATTCTGGTTGTGATAGATTCCAGGATTTGAATTAATGGTTATTTTGTCATATAGGACTAATTAGAAGATATTTAGAAGTAGTTTTAATATTTATTAGGGAAAATACCTTCTTAATTGTATGAACTAATGATTAATAAAAATTTCTATAATAGAAGTAGGACACAAGAGCCTACTCTATTTTTCTTAAAAAAAGTATAATTATTACTAATTATCATTTGGGCTGTTAATTCTTATACACAAACTTAATGGATGCGACTGTTCGACTGTTCAAGTTGAGTAGTTACAAAATGAAAAGATACGACTAATTATCAAGTTGAGTAGTTACAAAATGAAAAGATACGACTGTTCGACTGTTCATTCGGAAAAAAGAAAAAAAAAATATGACCGCTTAAATATTGTTTTTACAATGAAAAGATGCGATCCAATTTAATGGATTTTGAAGCCAAACATCAAATCCAACGTTCTTCCCAACATCTTAGATGTGCAATCACCGTTGGATCGGTATGCATTCATCATAACCACCATTTTTTTTGTGAATTATCAGAACTCGCCGCTTAATTTTTGTCGGATTATTGAATCCAGAGTTTTTGTATTTCTTTTTCATATTTTTTTAATGATTCAGTTTTAACTCCCTCAACCATTGTTTTTATTCATAACAATACTTTTAACATTTTCATTTTTCTTATGGTTTGTTGATAATTAACTTGACACATAAACAATTAACATAAAAAATATACATAAGAAATAATATAATATTTAAAAATAAAAATATTCTTGACCAAATTAAATGTATATCATATTATAAAATATTCTAATATTTAATAATACAAATATTATTTTTTAGGAGGAATCTCATATCCTTACTAATTTCTTAAATAACATATTTTATCCATCTTAAATTACTAATATCATATTTGTCCCTAATAAACAAAATTACTATGAGATTTATCCATATCAAATTTATGTAATATCAAATTTGTCCATTCCGTTAAATTGATGTTAAATTAGACAGAATTTTGCATCTTCAAACTAATTAAATCTTAAAATATATTTTTTATTGACCAAACTACCTTTAATTAATACATACCCTAAAAGGAACAAGGAAAGCTTAACCTAAGTGAACTTGCGGGAAAGGAAACCCTCTGGCGATTGGGGCAACTGGATGTGTGCATCGACTGGTTGCGGCGACTAGCCGTAGAGAAAATAAACCAAGTATAAATTACCCTGGTTTTACAAACACGAGTTCTTGCGAAGCCTTGTGGATTAGACATAATGACCCACCAAGGGTTCGTAAACAACATTCTCGAATGTTTCGGGGACGGAATATTTCTCGAGTAATGATGATTGCGGTTTGTGTGGATCGAAAATGAGAGAGATGTTTTTAGTATTAATAAATAAATAAAACGTTGGTTGAACATGTATACTGAATTTTTTTGAAGACTTCTATTTGTAAAAAGAATATTGGTTTCGAGTTTAAAGAGAACCATTAAAGAGGGAAATAGGTCATTGTTTCCTTTCTACTTTCTCATACTTTTTTTTTTTAGTATATAAGTTACATTGAAGTAAAATTGACAATAACTAATGTTTATTTTTTCAATGGGACGAAAGGAGATATATTGCGTTGAGAAAGTTAGTCTCGTCTAAAAAATGTGTCCAGTTTAATTTCGTTTAAAATATTATGAATTTCCTGACCTAAATTTATGTATAAACTGCGAGTTGTAAATCATATTTATTTCAATATTAAAAAGACCGTTGAAATTATAATCATTTTAAATATCTTATAATATATAAATTATAATTATATACTAAAATCATATTTATTAAGCAAAATATTGTTTTCAAAGTAATATTTTGGATATTAGGTCTTATTTAGGAGGTACAAATGTAGAGTGACAGTTGCACTTTTCTCGGGGTAAGACTATCATATAGATTTCATCTTTTAGATATTTTGGGAATTTTTTTCAAAATAATTGGTGCTTCTTTTTGTATAAATTACTACAGAAAAAATAACACATAAAAAATAAGTGGATAAGGCTACCACACTTTCCTTTTTCTATCCTAATAAATTGCCTGATCAACTTCATCATGGATTTTTTTTATTAAAATAATGCCCATAACATACATGTTTATATATATGCCAAATTTCCCAAACATACAATTTAATATCAAGCAAGTCTAACATACTTCTTGCGATCTTTCTTCCCAAAAAAGATCTTGCAGAATATATTTTTGATAGAAGAAATCAACTTGATATTTTTACTTCTAGTCAGAATTTCTACTTCGTTATGGATCGCCTCGACATCGTTGTGGGTTTCGTTGATATCGTTACGGGTTGCCTCGATAGCAGAAGAGCCGATCCCTATATCAACACCACCGTTCATGATGTTTGCTATTGATCTATTGACATTGTCGGAACAACCCGAACCGGTCTGCCATTGCAAAATGAACATTTCTTTTAGACAAGAAACATGAATATTAATCCCCCGTGTGGTATATCCCCAATTGCTGCTTGTATTCGGACGCCTTTTTTCGTTACACCAAAAACATTTCGACTTCATTTTGTCGTCTAGCATCAACACCGGGCCTTCTGGACGCGTTCTAACTCTGTACGGCAACCTTGCGCATGGAGGATGAACCATAACCTTCTCCTTCTATATATTCAGTAATAGGCTTCAGGTTATTGCAATATTTGATAAAACAAATATATAAAACTAAAATTTATCTTAAACCTTGCTGCCGTGGACGGCTTTAGTGCTAAAGTATCCATAGCCATTGACCGGCGTACCGCAGACGAAACATATAGTACATGCTCCGCTTGGCACGAGGACAAAATCACTCCTACCCCTGAAGTTATAACCAATCTTAATTTCTTCAAACTGCACGAAACACTCCTTGTGAAGTACAAAGTCATGACAATCGTCTTCGGTGCAAACAAAGCCACGATCAAACACCATCTCTTTGCATCCGACACATCGGCGCAAACCAATGTTTCTCTGGTAGTATATTTTGTGCTCATGGTGGCGAGGATTGAATGTTTTGCCAAAAAGAGCCATAGTAGAAACTAGAAAGTTCAGAAAATCGCTTCTTTCCCAAAATAACTGTTTATAAAAAAAAATTTGGAATGAAAAAAACACAGTAAAATGAGAGAATTTATTAACAAATAAGTGGGCCTAGTTTGAAGAGATGCGTCTCTCCAGATAAAAACTACTCAAATCGGTTCAAGTTCTCAAATGAAAAGTCAGGTCGTTCTGACCAAAAAATGAAAAGCCAGATATTTCCAGTTCAGGTCCAAAAGAAAATTCATATTTTAGGAGGAAAGTCTCGTCTTTTGTTTATGGATAAATCTACTTTTTCCCTCGATACGCAAAAAACATCCTCAATGTTGACAATTGACCACCACGGTCAATTGGGCTGATTCATCCCCTCGCACAATTAAGTAAATTTTTTTTCGAAACAACTCAACATCACCCACACTCAAATATATGCAATTGAATTAATTAGATTATCAAAAAAAATTAATCCTATTTAATTATATTAATAGACCATTAACTCTTAACAATTTTTTTTTATCGAATTAACATAATTCGGCTTAACTCAACAACTTAATATGGTCACCTCTTTCTCATCCAATATTTGTTAGCAATATTCTGTCGGTTAGTTATTCACATCCAATTTGGAAGAAAAACAAAAAACCAAATTTGTCACAAAAAAAAATGAACATAGATTGTTTTGAATAAAGAGTTCCATTTCAAAAAAATTTGCACAAAAGAACAAAAAATTCGCTAAAATAAAATGTGTTCACCGATAAATACTATACATGAAAATGATGAGTCAAGAATTGCATCAAAATGCAATATATAAGTCGTGATGCATATTCAGAGCATACAGTGAACCATGATTCGTAATATCGGCCGAGTTAAAAAAAAACTCGGCCGAGTTGAGTCGGACTCGGCCACAGCCGAGCCGAGTTGCACCCGTATATATCGCATCCGAGTATTCGATTTTTTTTTTTTTTTTTGAGATAATTAATGCATTGCCTGACAAGCCACTAATAGTGTGTGTAACAATGGACGGCCTCACTTGTATCTTGAGTATGAAAATAAAGAGTTAACAATGGAGAAATGAGTATGAATATTAAGTTGGAGCATTTCTGCATATAACCCTATTTATAATGAAAATTAAAAAAATAACCTCTTTTCTAGAAATATTCCAAAAATAACCTATTTTTAAAAAATATTCCAAAAATAACCCAAACCTTTAAATTCTGCCGTAAAAATTTCATTTTTTTAAATTTTTTAAATGTGATATATTTCTCCAAATTTTACCATAACATATTTTATGATATAATTAATAAATTTAATTAAAATAATAACTAGTACATGTTGGCTGTTAACTTAATATATAATTAATATTTATTCGAATTCAGAAATTTTAATGAATATTTAATCATATCTTTTAATTAGCACGTTAATTAAATGTAATTGTTTTATAATGGAGAATTCGGCGGGTATATTTTGGGGAGTGATTTTAAAAAAAAAAAAATGTTACTGACACACGTTTGAAATAAAAATATAAATTTTTTATTGTACACCAAATTGTACCTGCCCAATTCTCCATTATTGAACTATTACATTTAATTAACGTAATAATTAAGATATATAATTAAATATTTATTCAAATTTATTCAAATTTATGAATTCGAATAAATATTAATTATGTATTAAGTTAACAGCTAATATGTACTAGTTATCATTTTAATTAAATATACTAACCGAGCTTATCCAAATTTTACCATATCGTCTCTATGTTCTAATTAGTATATTTAATTAAAATGATAATTAGTACATGTTAACTGTTAACTTAATGCATAATTGATATTTATCCAAATTCATAAATTTGAAAATTTGTAATGAATATTTAATTATATGTTTTAATTATCACGTTAATTAAACGTAATTGTTCAATAATGGAGAATTCGACGGGTACATTTTGGAACGCAATAAATTTTAATATATTTTTTTCAAACGTGTGTCAGCGTCAGTAACATATTTTAAAAAAAAATCACTCCCCAAAATGTACCCGCCGAATTCTCCATTATAGAACATGTACTAGTTATTATTTTAATTAACGTGCTAATTAAAAGATATAATTAAATATTCATTAGAATTTATTCAAATTTATGAATTCAAATATATATTAATTATGTATTAAGTTAACATCCAACATGTACTAGTTATTATTTTAATTAAATTTATTAACTAGATCATAAAATATGTTATGATAAAATTTGTGGGAATATATCATATTTAAAATTTATAAAAAATAAAATTTTTACGGCGGATTTAAAAAACCCGGTTTGGATTATTTTTGAAATATTATGAAAAAAGGTTATTCTTGAAATATTTTTAGAAAATGGGTTATTTTTTAATTTTGATTATAAATAGGGTTATACGTGGAAATGCTCCTATTAAGTTTGAAGAAGATGAGTTAGAGGTCGACCAGAAATGACTATTTCGAGGTTGGAGAAATGAGTTTGTATCAGAGTCATTCTTGAAAATTTTACTTTATAACTTTCCATGTTTGTTTTTATTTTCTAAGCAATCACAAAAGTACATTCTAACATCATCACAATAGATCCAAGAAGAAAAAAGTTCATCATCTTTTATCCTAGCAAGTACAATTTCTGACCATGATACGACACTAAAGTCCAATCCCCAGTTGCTATTAATTTTATTTTTTTTCAAAATAAATAGAAAAAATATAATGAACATTTATAAACTATAGAAAATTTATCTGTATATTATATTATATTAAAATAGCAAATAGTAATTATTGATTATTAATTATATTGTATTAATCCTTATAGTGTGTATATAATAACATATCAATGTTTTATTTTTGGTTGGATTGTTATATTTTTTATCAATAACATATGAATGGCACACAAGCAATAGCCATATTATTAGTTATGTACTCGTGTATTTTTTTGATATAGTAATATGAATTTTATTACTTGAATTTGTTTATGAATGTTTGGCAATTTTTAAAATATTGTTTTTATATTCTTTTCATTTTATCTGATTTTTTTATCAACTGTTCGATTTTTTTTTTGACTTGGCCGAGTTTGGTCCAAGTTGATCGAGTCCTGAGTCGACGGGACTAACCGAGTCCGATATTCAGAACCATGCAGTGAACCTTCCATTCGAATGGAGTCAAGCTTCTGGTCGAACGGAACATATTCCGTAACTGAGTTTGATATATATAATCCTCTTATATTTGTTCACGTAAGCTTTCCGTTCAAATGGAGCCTAACTTCTGTTAGAACGGAAGATCTCTAGAAATTGGATTTTGTATGATTTTATTATACATCCAATGACTCCCACGAACGCATATGTTCGTTCATTTTATACATATATTTTATCTGTTGGTCATAAACTATATTTTCTTCACAAAATGGCTATTGATAGTATCATACTCAAGACGTTTTGATGTGCATCAAGATTCATAAGTTGTAATACAATGAGTTTCTCTTTCTTGACATTTGTGTGACAATAAAATGCATCATATGCAACAACACAAATCTTGATGCACATCCACTAGTTAAAAATTATTGAATACTATTCGATGATTTTATGGAACACTCGGACTAATTTAATTGAGGGGAAAATGTGCATTCCATGAATATGTAGTTCCATGTGCACGCTATCAATAGAAGGACGACCCATGTCAGTTGACTTCTCAATATGAGAGCGCCATTTGAAGTGCATTTGGAGTACTTCCAAGTTACCACATATATTTATATTGATTGTGTGTATTTGTAATACATGCTCATGAAATTTATTAGTCTATCCCTTGTATTAAATAATTATATTGTTTTAAAAAATTATGGGATTCGGTTGATCTTATTATATTTAATATAATATTTTATGTCAATTTGTATATATGTACAATTGTTATCTAGGACCGCTGCGATAGTAAGACGACTCTATGCCGTTCGCTAAACGCTAAATTATACGTCGAAACAATGGTTGCCCGCTACAACTATTTAAAACATTACATAATTCTTATTGGTTTCTCAAAAACCCCCTTGTAGTAAAATAATACAAACAAGTTTCTATTAGTTTTCAAAAATTTCGCAAAAAAACGAAACATGAAGTCTTAACACCTTACAAAAATGCATTATAATATTTATTTAAAACTTGCAAAAATTGATGTCTGATACGAGTAGAATACCCAATTCAAGTTTTTCTCAAAAAAATTATAATTAATCCCGAATAGATGTCTATAAACGAGAAAATTACTCAATTTCCGTGTGTGTGTGTGTGGGGGGGGGGGGGTTGGGTGGGTGTGGGTGGGTGTGTGTGTGTGTGTGTGTGTGCGCGCGCGTGCGTGCGTGCGTGTGAGTGTGTGAGTGAGTGTGTGTGTGTGTGTGTGTAAAACGGTGCTTACGGCTACAGGAGTAGCCTCGCCGTCACAAACAACGTGACAAATCTCATATAATAGTTCTGATTGCAAAGGTTTTTCAAGGACGTAGAGCATTAATAACGATTAACTAGCTCTACAAAAACAACTATTCAAGCAGTCACATGATCACTCAATATCGCTCTCAAGGTTAAGGTGCCTCCCCTCTCCGGTATTTCAATAATGCTGGAATGACAAATCTGACAAATCGTTCAAATAAAAAAACTCAGGGTGCCGAAGTGAGAGATAATCTATCCAACCAAATTTGGCATAGTCTAATTAGAATTTATATTTGAAGGTCAATTATAATAATTTGACTAGAATGTGTTTGAGCAGAAATGTTGTAATTTTTTCATAAACAAATATGTTTTTCTCAATGATTTAAATTGCGGCGCAATTGCGCCGCCATACCGCAAATCGCAATAAATATTTACAAAACGCAATGCCGCAACGTAATAAATAGCGCCACAATATGTCGCAATATTGCCGCCATATCGCGCAATATCGATAATCATATGTAATTTACAGTCCAAACGCAATAGACCGTTATATCGCAATTTAAAACATTGGTTTTTCTTATTAATTTAACTATATAATTATCTAATATACGCACATCTATCTATTATACATATTATTAATGTGGTGTTCGTTTTAATTCACGTCCATTCAAAAATCACTGAATCGTGATATTAGGTTTAGAAGATATTTTGTGTAAAGAGCAAAGTATAATTGGGTTTAGTTTTTACAATAAAATTATTGTCTGCATAATGCGATTATAATCTGAGTATAAAATAATATGAACTTGATTGCTTGACTGAATATTTTTATGTTTTGCGGGCATGTATAAATTAGAAATTAATTGGTTCATTGTAAATTTGTCAAAACAACACTAGGAATATCAAAATTTAAAAATAATTATTTTGGTATTTTCGAAATTTCAAATATTCTTATACATTAACCGTACATTTAAAATATTAAAATATTTTTTCCAAAACAACACTAGGATTATCTCTTTCAAAGGAAAAAAAACTACAAAACTATTTATTTTAAGAAAAAACATTCTCATAATATTGCTCCGTTGATAATATCATGTCATCTGAAGCATTTTGCCTAACATCATTTTATTAATCTAAATACAAAATATAATTAGTGCATTACATGCTGATAATATTAGCAAATGGTAATATGATTATTGCACAAAACATAGTATTCTGAATCGAAATTTACAATAAATGTAGTCAATTTTATAACACAAATGATATAAACGATAAAAATATTAATTCCATTTCCACCCAAAACGAGAAAGACGTCTCTTTAGTACAACGCAAAATAAAAATTCTCAACATAACACAAATGAAAGGAAATATATTTCTCATGTTAGTTTCGCATTGTACATCACATTACATTTTTCATTTTTTCTTTGGATTAGATACTACATACAAATGAGAATTTAGAAACGACCACAACTAAATTTAGTCAATTTAGTGAAAACCCGATCCAGTTTCGATAAGAATCCTGACGACCTTGTAGAAGGCATGTGCTTTTCTTCGATAATAACTAGATTGTCACTTCAAACTATTTAAATCATTCGTCAAACTCGGTGAATTAACCTATGTTGCACGGATACGGGTACGAGTATCGTATTCGATACGATACGGATACGACGATACGACATTTCTTGAAAATTCTAGGATACGATACGTCATATATGTATATTATTTAATATTATTTTAATATAATTAATATATATATTTAAATAATTTTGTTAAATTATTATAAAAATTAAGATGTAATATCGATTTGGATATTTTACGAATAAATAAAATAAAAAATATGTGATGTAAAATACTATTGAATAGTAAAAGTATTGGGTATTTTTAAATTGGACAAAAAAAAAAAAAAATGGGTCATCAGCTGTGTCGGAACCGTATCACGTCGTATCGGAACCGTATCCAGCCATATCGGAAACGTATCGTACCGTATCGGAAACGTATCAGTTCATATTTATATACTAAAATAGTCCGATACGCCACGTGGCGTATCGGATACGTATCGGTACCGTATCGGTGGCGTATCCGTATCCGATACGTATCCGATACGGGCACGGTTCGTTTTTTGAACGTTTTTTGAAGTATCCGCGCAACATAAGAATTAACTCTATCTTTCGATCTATCCTCCAATATCCCATCAAAAAGTTTAATATGTAATCTTAGATAACTTGTGTTTGAATTAATTAATTAAAAGACAAAAAAAATTAAGGATCTTTCGAAAGGAAACTATAAATTATGAAAATGAAGCATGTGATAATATACGATATATCATGCTTAACCAATGCAGTAAAACATTTTTGACATGAATGAATCATTAAGTTGACCTTACTAACCTTCTTTTCCTTTAAATAAATATTAAATGATCTAAAAATATTTATGTAATGCACACTTTTTGACAGATATTTTATTCATTCGAATCCACGCGAATGGCACGTCCAACCTTTTCCTTTATGATATACTAGCATGACCCCCGCGCAATTGCGCGGGGTTGTTCGGGTTTATAAGTAATGTAGTTGAAGAAAATTGTTGTCGTGAATTTTTTTTTGTAATCATTATTATATGTGTAATTTAGTGTGTTGTGTGCGAGTGAAATTTTGTAGCAAAAATCATTTGAATATTTTAAGAGCCGGATTTCTTGAATAATTCAAACGGTTATTGCTAAAAAAATTATCTATATTTTATACATCATAAGCAAAATAAGGAAAAAGAACGAATGAGTCGTCATGAAATTTATTAAGAACATAATAGATCAGAAAACATTGCTGAAAAAAGAGTGTTCTTAATTTCACAAATCCTTAATTTCGCTACATATTTAGCACAAATATTTTTCGCCCTTTGTGTGGTCGGCCAACAACCAAGTGTCACGATGTCATCGCTAACCGTTTCGTTCGAACCTTTAATTTAAATTATGTCATGATTATTCGCACATCCGTGATTTGGTATATTTTTAATCCCCTAATTTTTTTTGGATATTGTAAAAAATCCTCTATCTTTTCGTAAACTCCAAAAAAAAAATTCTTTACCAAACTTTTATTTTAAAATACTCCTTATGGATGATATTAATTTTTTTTTTTTTCAAAATACCTTCCAAATCTCATATGTAATAATTAAAACTTATTTTTGTTATTTTTTATTAATTTTAAGAAAATTCATAAACACTTCTTAACATATAGTGATTTAAAAAAATTTAAATTATTACATATTTTGTTTATATAATTTTAATATTCCATTCTTTATTCATAAAAAAACTAACATTAAATAATAATAAATAAACATCTTGCAAATATATTCATAGAAAATATCTATTTAAACATCTACTTTTTATTTTAGTTTTCCTTTTATGTATTTTTTAATAGTTTTGTGATATTTTATTTTTAAATATTTGCAAGATGTTCTTTTATTAATATTGTTCAACTTATTATAATTTTATTTTAGTTTTTCAAGAAAAATAATACATAAGTTGAATATTTGTAATGAATGAAATATTAAAATTATATAACATATAACATATAGTAATTTTTTTTTAATTATTATGTATTAAAAAAAGTTTAAGAATTTTTTAAAATTAAAAAAGCATTTTTTTTAAATGAATACATATGTAAATTAATTTTTTTGTACAATATCTAAAAATTTAAGGAGTCTTTTGAAAAAATTTCAAGTAAAGTGGTGATAGGGAGGCATAATAAGGTGTTGATGTGGACGCATGAGATGAGAAAAATTATTAATAATGTAAAAAAGGACCGAAATTTAAATTAAAAAGGACCAAAATGTTAATAAAAAGTACTAAAGTGTGAAGTAAAACTGAAAAGGACCAAGATATAATTAAAAAGGACTATAATATAAATTCAAAATTGTAAAAAAGGATGAAGATGTAAATATGAAGGACCAGAATGTAAGTTTCTAAACTCAAAAGGACAAAAATGTAAATAGAAAGGATCAAAATATAGTTTTTTCAACTAAAAAGGACCAAAATGTAAATAAAAATGACCAAAATATAAATAATTTTTTTACAAAGAGGCTCCTGGACCAAAGTTTAATTTTTCAAACTTGAAAGGACTAAATGTAAATAAAAAGGACCAAAATGCAAATAAAAAAGGACCAAAATGTAAATAAAAAGGACCAAAATGTATTTTTTTTTCAGAAAAGTACCAAAATGTAAATAAATTATTTTTACAAAGAGGCCCCTGGACCAAAATATAAATTTTAAAACTTCGAAGGATCAAAAAGCAAATATAAAGGACCAAAATGTGGAAAAAAGGACCAAAAGTGTAATTTAAAAAAAAAAATAGGACCAATTTGAGACCCCTGGACTAAAATGTAAATTTCAAAACTTCGAAGGACCAAAAAGCAAATATAAAGGACCAAAATGTAAGAAAAAAAGGATCAAAATGTAAATTTGTTTCAAAAAAAAGACCATTTTGTAAATAAAAAAGAACCAAAATGTAAATTTTTTTTTTTTTTACGAATAGGCCCCTGGTGACGTGGCTGCACCAGGGGGCTGCAAATCCCCTTGAATTAGTATATAGATAGATAGATTTGATATTTCGAAAGAATATACATGAACCGTAAATTTAAATTATTAAAATATTTTTGCCATGAAATCACCATGTTGATATATTGATATTTATGTAACGCCTCTTCTCCATTTCTTTCTCCCTGTTGCATACCATGAAAATGAAATCACCATTCCACTTTTCTTTCTTATTTCCAGATTCACAAGTGAATCGATCTCTCTAGCTCTTTTCAGAAGAGAAACCAATTTAATTCTCCAAGTGTCTTTCTTAAGGTATACTTCGCGGAGGCAAAAAGAAAGAAAGAAAGAGAGCTTCATGGGGGAGGGACAGAGAAGAGACCTTGGAGATAGGTCTGATAAAGCGAACTAACAAATGATTAAGTATCTGATCGTATTCTTCAACTGAGATCAGGTTATTTTCACAGGGAAGGTCTACCAAATTTTTGGTTAGTCGCACAATATGATTTAATTTGTTCAAATTACGTTCGAATTTGTTGAATTAGGTTCGAGCGTGTTCAATTTAGGAATGTACCGAGACATGTGAAAGACTCATCTCTTCATGATTTGTTCTTATCATTGTGCGAGTCTATGTCAACGTGTTATAGTTTTAACAATACATATAACATAATTAATTGATTTAGCAGTTGAAGGCTTTTTTGAAAAGAATTTGAGTTTTTTCAAAAATTTAGGTTCTGTTGCAAATGTTGTCACTTTGATCGGGTATTTTCATAATTTTCTATAATTTAGGTTGTATTTTAAAAATATTGCATTTTAGGAGTTTTATTTTGCATATTTTTGGTTACTTTCATAATTTATTTGCAAAAAAATCAACAATTTATGCCAATTTGTGAAATTGTCCTAATTTAAGTTTTTTTTTTTTTGTGCAGATATTTGGGATTTGAAGTTTTTTTTGCAAAAAGTAAATCATGAATTTGGGGATTTGAAGTTTTTTTTGCAAAAAGTAAATCATGAATTTGGGGTTTTACAGAAATTTAGGGGTTCTTTTGCAAAATGTTGGCTATTTTCATGATTTTCTATGATTTAAGACTGTCGGAAATATTGGAATCTAGAGGTTATAATTTGCATGTGTATCTTCATTTTTTTTATTAAATTGGGATTTGAATGTGAATTTTTTGAATTTCAATTAAATTTGTATACTACATGAATGCAACTCAAATGTGATCCACTGACGGTCTTAATTACAATTTGCAAGTCTTCTTGTGGGGATCAACTAACATTCTGTTTATAAAATTTCATGAATTTAGGACAATGCGAGCTCATTAAAGCCACAAATCGAGCAACAAAAGAGCATTGTTGAGAACCTTGCTTCAAATTAGAAGAAAGATGTACTCAAATGGAAAAAAATGAGAGTTGTGAGTCTTGTGACCTGGCAGAACAACAGGCAAAACCTTCATATATGATGATATTGAGAAGGAGTTGATCGAGCTTCGAAGAAAGGCTAGAGAATACTAAGTGATATAATATCGAAGATATCGATTTGGAGAGTATTATGATAGATCCATTTTCTTATCATGGGCTCATTTTTTTTTAAAAAAAAAAATTCGAATATTTGTGAAATAATGTTAATTTTTGTAAGATTCTAGTGTATATTTATCATTTAATTTTATTCAAAATATAAATTTTGTAGAATTAATTAATAAATAGCTAAAATTCTTAAAATAATTTTTTGAAAATGGGTCCATGATAAGAAAATAAGTCTATATAACACTCTCCTTAATATATTTGTATCAATGCATATTTTTATATTGTGCACAACTTATTGTAAAATTATTTTTATTTGGACACTTTTTTGTTGAGTTATAACTTGTGATATATCCTATTATTTTTTTTGATGTAGGTTGTTCATTTCATTGTTTAATCATACTTTGTTGAATTAGGTTAACCTTTTCCTATTATTTTTATATATCCTTGTGATATATACTTGTGATATATCCTATTATTTTTATATCAAACGTTTGAATTTATTTTCATACTGTTTGCACTAGCAATTCTTAAAAATGCAATCACATAACAAAAGTAGGAGTGCTAAATGCTAATACTAACAGATTTACGATAGGATATACATGAACCGTAAATTTAAATTATTAAAATATTTTTGCATATTTTTTGACAGATAAATCTAAAAATATTTATATGAACCGTAAAAATTCAATCACATATATCTAAAAATATTTATGTAATGCATATTTTTTGACAGATATTTTATTCATTCGAATCCACGCGAATGATACGTCCAACCTTTTCCTTTATGATATATTGATATTTTGAAAGGATATACATGAACCGTAAATTTAAATTATTAAAATATTTTTGCCAAAACAACAGTCTCAAAGGAAAATACAAGAATGAAAAAAACAGAAACTACAGAACTATTTATTTAGAAAGAGCCACAAGTAAATTTGGTGAGTTTAGTGAAAACCCGAGCCACCTTCGATAAGAATCCCGAGGACCTTCTAGAAGGCATGTGTGTTTGTTCGTAAGATCTCAGTTCAGTAGCTAAACATGAGCCAAATTTCAAATTATCTAGGATCAAAGTTTTTGCGCACCCCACATGAAATTGTGCCTTGCCATCCGTAGTAACATACCCCAAGTCTGCCATATTTCTCTTTATATCACGGCAATAATGACAATACTTTATCTTTTTAGAAAATTCTAGCACCGAGTCCTCGCCATTTTTGATGTAGCGCGGAAGATCCGCACAAAGAGGATGGAGATTGATATTGCAATTCGCATGAGTACAATGATACGAGTAGCCGTCGATAAAGTCATTACATACATTACAGAGAGTTGCTCTTGCTCTCGGCTTGTCTGTGAGAACTAAGTTGCAATATTTGAACTCTCGAGAGCGAAAGTACGTGCCGAAATCTTGGGAGCATTCTGCGTGAATAAAGAAGTCGCATGGCTTGCAAATGTAGCCCAAGTTGCACCCGAATTCCCTGCACCCATCACATTCGAAATAGCCGAGGTCAGTTCGGTACTGAAGGACATGGTCGTGCTTCTCGTGAACCTTTAAAAACAAATTTGGAAGAAATTTTATTCGATTAGCAACTAATAGAATTCAACTAATTTAGTGGCAGAGAAAAGTTTTACAATTACCTTAAATTGTTGCATACTCGGACTTGGAATAATCAGTGCCATTAGGTTGTGTTTTGGTTTGTGTTTGGGGGGAGAGAGAGAGAGAGAGAGAGAGAGAGAGAGAGAGAGAGAGAGATGATTTGATGAATTTAAGATCTGACTGTTATATTTATTTATGGAGGTATTTATATATGGAGATTGAAACAAGTTGAGTAGTTACAAAATAAAAAGATCCGACTGTTCATTCGGAAAAAGAAAAGATACGACCCCTTAATTAATGTTTTTACAGTGAAAAGATACGATCCAGTTCAATGGATTTTGAAGGCTACTGTTCATTCGGAAAAAGAAAAAAAATGGACGCTTAACCCTATCCGGACTTGAAATAGACGCTTAACTAAGAATAAATATTTTGAAGGCGACTTTTCATCAGAACCAAAAAAACACCGCACAACCTCCTCTTCCCTCGTCTCGCACACAAAAAAATACCGCACTGTCGAGAAGCACAGATTCGAAGGCGATTACAAAGCGATTGCAGCCCATTTTCAAGGCCAGTACGTGAGATTTCATTTTTTTTGTAGATTACGAGTTTTTTCCGAGTTTATTTCGTGTTGTGCTGCTATTACGAGCCCCAAATCTCTCACATATTAACCCTAGCCCACCGTTCGACCCAATTTTCAGTCCGAAGCTTGGTATGTTTATTTCGTGTTTTTTCTTTTGCGGGATTGAATGGATCGTTCTTGTCAGTATTTGATAGAATGTAGTTTTAAAGATTTTTTAGTTATTTATAGATCACGCCTATTATGTGTTTGATGAAATTCCTACTCATAGTTTTGACAGAAAACGAGTATACATGCTAAATAAATATATATTATAACGCATTTATGAGAATTTGTTGAAGAAATTTACACGATGACTAGATTCATTCCAAATATGTGTTAGAAATTTGAACTTTTGGAGACAATTTGTTTTTGAAAATTTGAAATCAAAGATTTTTTTTTTCTGCTTAAGAAGAAAATGTGAGGACAATGCCTTTGCTGTTAAACAGCACGGTTTCATTCCAGCTCTACAAAAGTACTTAACCAAATTTTTGCGTAGGCCCCTTTCGACCGAAATTTCTGGCCCTTCTTTAACAAATAATCTTTGTTTTCCTAAACTAAAAACCCTCATTGATGAAGGGTATTTTGGTAAATTAAAGGTATTTTTACATTGACCGAAATTTCTGGCCCTTCTTTATCCCCTTTCGTATGTACAAATTTAAATTGAAAGATTGAAGTGACTCTTGTGCATTTTTATTTCGTATATATCCTTAAAATATCGTATTTCAGTTTATGCCATTTTTTCGTTTCTTCTTTCGTTTAGGCATGCTATGAATAAATCTGCAGATTTGGAAACAGCGAGGCATGTAAAAGAGAAGTTATGTTACTTGTGGTGAGTATTTCAGTTTTTTTCAGTATTTACGATTATGACCCTGGGATATTTATGATTATATCATTTAATTTTCAGCTATAATTGTGGGCGCGAATATGAAGTAGGACTTGGAGCAACCATTACGAGGTGAGTATTTCATTTTTTCAGTATTTACGATTTTGCCCCTGAAATATTTATACTTATATCATTTATTTTTCAGCTACGATTTTCGGTGCGAATATGAAGTAGGACTCGGAACCCCCATTTTGTGGTGAGTATTTCAGTTTTTTTTCCGTATTTACGATTTTGCCCCTGAAATATTTATGGTTATATCATTTATGTTTCAGCTATGATTGTCGACTTCAAATATGAATTAGGACTAGGAAACCACCATTTGTAGAAAGTAGACATTGAGACGTCATGATTAAGAAAAGTTATTTTCTGCAACTTTCTTTATCTAGACATCATTTGTGTTTTGGTAAATAGAAAATAAGTTTGGATATAAATTTGGTGCTATTACCATATTGTTTTTTTTTATTAACTGCTATTACCATATTGTAGAATGATGGAACTTTTTAATTTACATTGTTTAAGTAACATGATTATCTGTTTTTTGTAGAATAATGCAAAATAAAACTAAAGTATTCGTGGCTCTGTTAACAATTTTTAATTATTTATTATCTATATAGTGTAGAATAAATTATTGCAAAATATAGTTATTAAGTATTTGTGGCCCTATTATCTTTAGTTGAGTTACAATTTCATTCAAGCAAAAAAGTGTGCATTATGCATTGTTATTAGAAATAAATACATGTGCTATTAAAATAAATACATGTGATGTTATTAAGAGATAAATGTAATTATTTATTTTAATGATCATTCATATATGAAGTATACAAACACATACCAATGGCGCACTAAAAACATGAAAGAGAACAAAAAACATGAAAGAGAACAAGAGAAACCATTGGTTATTTGGTTTGAAACATTATTACGTGTCCACTTTTTGTTACATGAGCTAGGCTATGGTTTATATTTTATAGTAGATTCTTTAGTTGTGAGATAATTATAAAAAGAGAGTTTATGTATATAATTGGAAATATCAGGATAATTTTTTATGAACCTGGAATCAATTTTTACCACGTACTCACTTTTTGTTAATGTAATTTTCTACACTTACATAATCAATAATTCAATATACTTTTCATTATCATCTTATATCACTAAATATCTGATGAATATTTGGATATTCGTGTTAGAAGCCAGAAGTGAAGCGAGAATAACAATATCGAATAGGAAAACCAACAACTTGATAAACAAATTTCCATGTAGCAATGGCGAATATCAAACACTAATTTACAAACTGCAAAACGAAATTTCATCATCACCAAAGATAATAACAATACTATCCGCAACATCCGAGCTATAAAAATCAAACTATCTACAGAAATTTCATCATCATCAAAAAATTACCACACTTCTATTTACACAACGCAAACTCGGGTTATAATCAGAATTACTGCTAAAATAATCAAACAATCTAAAAACTAACATTATCATTTGCCAGATAACAATCTCGGCTTAATAGCTCGGTACCTCACCCCCAACGCTGACGCAATGAACGAAACAAAACGAATTTTAAATCGTTTCCATAATCCATTGTGGACTTCTTTGGCCTTTTGGTCCAGACGGACGACCGGCAGTCCACTGTTTCGGGTATGCTGGTACGGTATTTGATCTTCTCCCTGCGACGTCAAGAGTTTCCAAACACACTTGACGTGGAGTTCCACATCTGGGGATACGTACGCCCACAACCCTTTTCCACGAGATTTCGCGTCTTTGCAATTGAAGCAATTTATGTACTTGGATCGTTTTAATTCCAATACAGCATATCCCCGATTCGTTTGGATAAAAGTGGGTAAATTTGCACATGTAGGGTGCACATGTACCTTGCAGGACCGGTCGGTACACTGGTATGCATAACCAATTATCGTACCGCCACAAACCTCACAATCTTTAGGCAATGACGTGGAAGAAGTTAATAATTGAAACTTACACGGAAACCATTTCGAGGTGATGGCTTTCGACTCGAGGGGTTTGAAGCACTCGTCATGCCACACGAAATCGCAACGTCGACAAATATGACCAAAATCAAATCCAGTCAACTTGCAACCTTCACACTCAAATGGACCCAAATTTTTCTCGTATTTGACAGAATGCTCGTGAAGATCGACAATCTTCTTTTTGCCGAACGTCGGCATATCTAAATATTACAAAATAAAAAAAAACAGTAAATAAGAGATTATAAAATTAAATGGGACATTAATTCTACTTATGGGTACAGAGAATTCAATCAAAAACCAAACTTCAGTGAATATAATGGGATCAGAAAAGTACCTTTCTAAGGTAGTGGAATAGCCCAATTTCTACAATTTCAGTGCTGGATTCAACCGCCAAAGCTGTAATATAGATGATATCAAAAGCTTCAATCAATTTGAGTGATATTTTTCAACATGAGAAAAACCAAAAAAGACAATTTCGCCAAAAATAAACGATTCTAAAGTTACCTTAATTTGAGAGAAAAAACCTTTAAGATCGATTAATTCTTCAAAAGTGGACGAGAGGCAGTTAATTTCTGAAGAGAGAGGGGGAGAAGGACTTGAGAGGGAAGCCCTCAATTTCTTAAAAAAGAAAATGAAGAAGTGGGCGGTTCCAAGAAAAGGAGGGACATGTGAAGGGAATTTTTTAGAAAGAACCCTTAGTTTTACTCAATTCGTCAATAATTAATTTCAACAAAAATAATTTTCTATACTAACAAATATCATTATACATATTTATAAGTAATTTAGAAAATATACAAGGTATAAAGAAAAGTCTGGCCCATCAGACTTTGTGGAATTTGAGCTGAACTGGAATATATGGGTCTAGTTCCTACTTATCTAACATTCAAACTATAATAATGGATTTTTTTTATCAAACATTTATCATATTTTAAAAAAATATCATAATTATTATTTCAAACAAACAAAATACTCAATTTTCCAATTTTTCTCAAAAAACAATAATTCCACAATTGAAGACTACACAAGAATATTTTTATTTATTCAAAATATTCACAAAATGAAAAAATTAGGTCAAACGTTTTCAAAAAATTGCAAAAGTAATATCTGCAAAATATTTAATTTTGATATTGTCCTGAAAAACTTCGTAATCGAAAACTACCAAAGACGAATATTTATTTTCTCCTAAAATTCTTCAAAAATACAAAAATGATGTCTAATTAACACCTTTAAATACTCTCTCTTTCTCTCTAAAGTACATGTCCATATACACTACCGAAATTTCAAGGTATTCTTTTGCGAATATCAGGTCTAGATGATTTTTGTGATTTTGGATTTCGAGTTTCTATAAAGGGGATTAGTCGACGCTTAATTTTGGATAATTCATAGCGATTGATTTGGTGCTATTGTTGGATACTTTTCATGTATCACACATTCGGGTGATATTTTTCAACATGAGAAAAAACCAAAAAAGAGAATTTCGCCAAAAATCAGCGATTCTAAAGTTACCAGAATTTGAGATGAACTTTTTTTAGGATCGATTCTATAGTTACCTGAATTTGAAATGAATTTGAGGAGAGACGGTTAATTTCTGAAGAGAGGGGGGAGAAGGAGTTGAGAGGGAAGCCCTCAATTTCTTAAAAAAGAAAATAAAGGAAAATAAAGGAGTGGGCGGTTCCAAGAAAAGGAGGGAAATGTGAAGGGAATTTTTTAAAAAGAACCCTAAGTTTTACTCAATTCTTCAATAATTAATTTCAACAAAATAATTTTCTATACTAACAAATATCATTATACATATTTATAAGTAATTTAGAAAATATACAAGGTATAAAGAAAAGTCTGGCCCATCAGACTTCGTGGAATTTGAGAGGAACTGGAAAATATGGGTCTAGTTCCTACTTATCTAACATTCAAACTATAATTATAATGGCTTTTTTTTTATCAAACATTTATCATATTTTAAGATAACTTCGTGAATTTTAGATATTACACACCAGTGGTGAACAAGATCAACATTATTCGCACCCATACGAGAAAATATTATAAGATAACTTGTGACTGGCACTATTGATTATAAAAATTGAGCATGTTTTTTTTTTTGAAAAACTAAAGAGGCGAAGCCTCTTTTAATATATTAAAGCAGAGTTTAATACATTGGTACGATTTTACATGATAAATGTAAAAAAGTAGTTTCGCAAAAATAAATTATAATTGCAAAAGTAAGATACATGCCGAGAGATGATGCTTTCGGCTATCCTTAGACGAACGCAACATCTCTCTGCCCTCGGTTTGCCACGCGAGCTCTGATTGTCATCGAAGCTGTCACCGTCGCTGTCGCGGCCCGTCGCTCTCGGACTCGCCCCTAGACTCGCCCCCGACTCGGCCGTCGCTCTCGGCCTCGCCCTAGACTCGCCCCAGACTCGTCCCAGTCTCGCCCCATACTCGGCTCCAGCCTCGCGTTTTTTCGATTTTCCTTTTTCCTTTCCCGCTTTTTCCTTTCGTCGCCCTTTTGCCTACACCCCAAATCGGCCCGAGTTTTTGCTCTTCGAGGAGCTCCAAAATCGCCTCGATGGCGGCTAGGGTTTCGCCCCGTCGTCGTCAGTCGCTGTGGCCAGTTGGCGCCCCCTTCCTCCCGTCGCCAGTCAGCACCTGTCTCCAGTCGCCAGTCGGCACCAGTCGGCGCCCCTACCAGTCGCCTCCAGTCGCCTCCAGTCGCCTCCAGTCCAGTCGCCTCCAGTCCAGTCGCCTCCAGTCGGCAGTCGGCGCCAGTCGCCAGTCGGCAGTCGGCGCCAGTCGCCAGTCGGTGCCCCAGTCGGCGTCGGTTTGCCTCCAGTCGCCTCCTCGCCCTCACAGTCGCCTGGCGATCGCCCTCGGTTCACCCTCGATTCGCCGCCGTCGGACGCCGACGCCTCGCCTCCAGAGTCGCCTCGCCTCCAGAGTCGCCTCCAGAGTCGCCTCCAGAAACCCTAGGTCGCCCTCCGCCTCGCCTCCAGAGTCGCCTGGCGTTTGCCTCGCGAAACCCTAGCCGCCAGCGCTCTCTCGCGAAACCCTAGCCTCGCCTCCAGAGTCGCCTGGCGAGTCGCCTCGCGAGCTCTCTCGCGAAACCCTCAACTTGTTTGAGACCAGGAATCTTTCACTTGAAGAGAACTTAAAAACACAGAAGAGTAGTAAATTTGAAAAAAAAGGCTGCAACTCAAAAAACCAAAATTGAGCATGTTATAAGATACAAAACATCATGTTTAACAAATACAGTAAAAACATCTTTGCATGAATCATAAAATTGGTATGACTAACAACTATTGTTCAACAGAAAATACACTTTCTGAAACTTGAAACTGTGTGCAACTATTCACTAATCCTTAACAACTATTGTTCAACAGAAAATAGATCTCCACGAAAGTTGAATATACTATATTATATAGAGTAGTGATGTACATCCCCCCAAACTATAATGTATCCGACCCTATTTGGCATAGCTTAATTGGAGTTCTGATGTAAAATTTATGACAATTTTACTGATTGTGTGTAAAATCGTGACATCTTTTCGCTATTTTATTAATACGAAAATAATAAACCGTTCAATTGAAAAGACTTAGATGACTAAAGTGATGAATAATCTAATTTTCTATCCGACCTAATTTGGTCTAGTAAATTGAAATTTATTTTTTTACATTTGTAGCAATTTGGCCATGTGTTTCTTCCGAAATGTTGTGATTTGTTCATAAACATTGAATGTTTGTCTTATTATTTTTTTAATACATGTCTTTCGGAAAACACTGAATCGTGATATTAGGTTTACAAGATAGTGTGAAGAGCAAAATATAATTGGGTTTTAGATTTTACAACAAAATTACGGTCTATATTAGATTTTACAAGATAGTGTGAAGAACAACACTAGGAATATCAAAATTTCAAAATAATTATTTTGATATTTTCGAAAGTTCAAAATATTCTTATACATGAACCGTACATTTAAAATATTAAAATATTTTTTTCAAAACAGCACTAGGAATATCTCTTTCAAAAGAAAAAAACAGGAATAAAAAACTACCAAACTATTTATTTTAACAAAAAGCATTCTCATAATATAGCTCCGTTGATAATATCATGTCATCTTAAGCATTTTGCCTAACATCATTTTTTTTTGAAGCTAGCCTAACATCATTTTGCTAATGTAAATACGAAATATAATTAGTGCATTACGTGCTGATAATATTAGCAAATGGTAATATGATTATTGCATAAAACATTGTATTCCGAATCGAAATCGACAATAAATTTAGTCAATTTTACAACACAAATGGTATAAACGATGAAAATATTAATTCCATTTCCACCCAAAACGAGAAAGACGTGCCTCTTTAGTACAACGCAAAATAAAAATTCTCAACATAACACAAACGAAAGGAAACATATCTCTCATGTTGGTTTCGCATTGTACATCACATTACATTTTTCTTTTTTTCTTTGAATTAGATGCTACATACAAATGAAAATTTAGAAACATCCACAACTAAATTTAGTCAGTTTAGTGAAAACCCGAGCCATTTTCGATAAGAATCCTGACAACCTTCTAGAAGGCACGTGTGTTTCTTCGATAATAACTAGATGCGCATTCCTAGACTGTCACTTCAAACTATTTTAAATCATCCGTCAAACCGAATACAACATGCAATTGGTGCGGCAAGAGAATACAACGATATGTTTATTGTTGCGTAGACACAAATTGTACATGCTGTTTACATTCGTCGTGTGCTTGACTGCCTAATAATATATATATAATAATAAATAATAATATTTGTATATAATAATATATATAATAATAAATAATAATATATATAATAATATATAATAATATATAATAATAAATAATAATGGTAATAATATTAATATAATAAATATATTGCTTATTGGTACAGGTCGTCCCATTACTCTGGCCGTCCTAACAGATTATAGGGACAGGCCGTCCCAAAACACGTTACTTATTGGTACACGCGGTCCCAAAACACGTGGCCGTCCCAACAAGTATAGGGACATGCCGTTTCAAAACAATTATCAGTGTACTTGTCCTGTGCGTTTGTCACATCATGCATCCATAGGGACTTTCCGTCCCAAAAAAAAATCGTCCCAACAAATTTTTTGGGATGGCCCGTCCCAGTTCAGTACGCCCCTGTTTGGGACGGTGTGTTTGGGACGGCGCACCGTCCCAAAAAGTTTATTGGGACGGTTTAGAGGCTTATTGGGACGGTTTTACCCCGTCCCAATAAGACATAAATGTTGTAGTGATAAAAAAATTGAAAGTACGAAAATGTAAACACGATAAAGTAAGTAAAAAAATAAAAGTACGGAAATGTAAATATGATGAAGTAAACAAGATAAAAATTAAATATGGAAAAGTAAATTACGGAAAGGTAAATACGATAAATTAAATAACATAAAACTAAATACGGAAAACTAAAATGTCGGGTGCGTACAATAGTCGTAGTTACGAACGGATACATAATTTACGGAGAACACAAACAATTGCGGATGGGTGGTTGATAGACACATACAACAACAAAAGGAGTGTAGAAACTTCATGTTGTAAGAAAATAAAATAAATCCGAATAAAAATAACAGAAAAAATAAAGAAATGACACCAAATATGATCACAGAGTTGTGAAAAACGGTGCTTACGGCTACAGGAGCAGCCTCACCGTCACAAACAAAGTGACGAATCTCATATAATAGTTTCAATTGCAAAGGTTTTTCAAGGGCGTAGAGCATTAATAACGACTAACTAGCTCTACAAAAACAACAAACATAACAACTATCCAATATGTCACATGATCACTCGATAACGCTCTCAAGATTATGCTACCTCCCCTCTCCGATATTTCAATAATACTGGAATGACAAATCTGACAAATCGTTCAAATAGAAAAACTTAGGGTGTCTATTAGAATTTATATTTGTAAGTCAATTATAATAATTTGACTAGAATGTGTTTGTGCAGAAATGTTGTGATTTTTTCATAATCAAATATGTTTGTCTTATTAATTTAACTATATAATTATCTAATATACGCACATCTATCTAGTATACATATTATTAATGTGGTGTTCGTTTTAATTCACGTGCATTCAAAAATCACAGAATCATGATATTAGGTTTAGAAGATATTTTGTGTAAAGAGCAAGATATTATTGGGTTTAGTTTTTACAATAAAATTATTGTCTGCATAATGTGATTATAATCTGAGTATAAAATAACACGAACATCATTGCTTGACTGAATATTTTCATGTTTTGCGGGCTTGGTTGATTTTTAATTTGTCAAAACAACACTAGGAATATAAAAATTTCAAAATAATTATTTTGATATTTTCGAAATTTCAAAATATTCTTCTTATACATGAACCGTACATTTAAAATATTAAAATATTTTTTCCAAAACAACACTAGGAATATCTCTTTCAAAACAAAAAACAGGAATAAAAAAACTATAAAACTATTTATTTTAAGAAAAAACATTCTCATAATATAGCTCCGTTGATATTATCATGTCATCTCTTAAGCATTTTGCCTAACATCATTTTGTTAATGTAAATACGAAATGTAATGAGTGCATTACATGCTGATACTATTAACAAATGGTAATATGATTATTGCACAAAACATTGTATTCTGAATCGAAATCTACTGTTGTTTAATTTAGACCTAGAGAGGGGTGAATAGGAAGTCCTACGGTCTAATTTTCGCGATAATGGATACAATTACAATTTTGTGCGGAAGCGTAAATAAATTAGAGAAAGAAATACAATACCGAAACAAATAACACGCGATATTTGTTTACGGAGTTCGGTAGGTGGTTGCTTTGTAGCTTTAACTCACCGACTACTTGCTCAATCGACCGACTCGATTGATTGCAAGTACCTACGTCTCTGGGGTTCCCTTGCGTCTTTTCGGCTTTCGATTGAATACCCAACTCAAACAATTACAAGGTTTGCCTTGAACGATTTACACGAATTTATCGATGAATGGCGGGGTTTACAATTAGTAAATAGCCTATTACAATTTACTACTAACGAACTAGTCGTGATCGGTCACGCAAGTTGGGAATCGTTTAGTAATGGATTCGAAATTGGATCTAATAATCTCTAAGAATGTTTAGATGATTAAGCTCAAGATTTTAAAGCTAAGATTCTCTCTTTTGATTGGGAAAATAGATTAGTTGAGATGATGAGAGAGAATGAGGGAAGAGTTCTATTTATAGAACACATAGACCATTTCCTTAACATGTTTTTTCTGCATAGTCCGTTATAACTGACCTGAGGTCCGTTACAACGGACTCAAAGTCAAACTAGCCGTTACAGGCAATATATTCGAAAATTCCATAGTCCGTTATAACTGAGTTTAGGTCCGTTATAACCGACCTACTCCGTTACAACGGAGTTTAAGTCCGTTATAACCGACATCGTACTGTGATCAGATTTATTCTATAGTCCGTTATAACTGAGTTTAGGTCCGTTATAACCGACCTACTCCGTTACAACTGAGTTTAGGTCCGTTATAACCGACATCTTACTGTGACTTCACTTCAGATTTATTCTATGGTTCCGTTATAACTGAGACTCTTCCGTTATAACGGTTAGTATATGTCCGTTACAACGGATTGGTGATTCCGTTACAACGGTTGGTTGGTTATTCTGAAGTGAGTTCACAAGTCCGTTATAACCGAGTGTAGGTCCGTTGTAACTGACATACTCCGTTATAACTGACATGAGGTCCGTTATAACGGACATGCTCTTATTAACACGGTTACTGTAAGTCTGTTATAACTGACCTGAATTCCGTTATAACTGACAGGATGTCCGTTACAACGGACATGTAGTCCGTTATAACTGACATGCTCTTTTTAACCATATTTATGTATGTCCGTTATAACTGACCTGAGGTCCGTTATAACCGACATGCTTCTGAAAATCTGTTTTGTTATTTCATCATTTTAATGGATTTCGAATATATTTCTTTGACTAATCTTGAGCTTAATAATACATAAACAAGTTTAGGGATACCTATAAGTTGTTTTGGTGATTTATGTGATACCCCAACTTGCGGAATCTTCGATGTCTTGATGTCTTCACTTGATCATGCGTTTTCGTGCCATCGTTTCTTCACCGTCTTGACTTCCGACGTCTTGATTCTTCTTTTGATCCTTTTGTGGGTTACATATTCTATTTCTATAAATGTCACTCCCACATATAGATTAGTGATATCGACATTATTTTGAGATAATCAAACCCTAGGAAATTTGAACCAACAAACTCTCCCTTTTGATTCATTTCAAAATAATGTCGATTTGGAGAGTTGAATCGATTACCGAGTAACTTTCCATATGATTTTCTCTTCTCCCCCTTTTTGAAAAGGATCAAAAGGGAATAGAGCGTAATCATACGAGAAACTCCCCCCTACATACAAGCTCCCCCTAAATCGTTGCTTTTTGCAATTTTAGGATTGTATATAGATGAATTTCGCAAATTGATGTTGAGTTTTTCATTTTGTAAAGATGTATGAAAAGATTTTTTAGTGTAAAATAGGTTTTAACAAAGATTCTCAACATTAGCGATGTATTCAAAAAATAACCGAGAACTTAATAAATTTTGAAACTCAAATGTAATTTTCAAGAGTATGCATACCTAGCTCGAGCCATGGACTCGAGTCTTGATCTAAAACGCACGACTCCTCGAGTGACACTTTTCAACATCCATTTACGTCGAGACATTAGCTCCCTTGATGGTACAAGGTGATGATGTTGAGTTTGGTACGCATATTTATTTAATGTTATTGCGTCTTTCCGATTCGTTTTCCATTTAGCATACCTACATACTAGTCAAAATACCTTTCTCGTCTTTTTGTAAGTGTAGAGATGATTGAATTATCAAGAAAGAAAATGGTCAAGATATTCGAATCAACTAAACCCGAGTTTAGTGATGCGAATTCTTGTATTAGCACTCCCCCTCAAACTATGGCTAAGTTTACACGTGGATGAGGGAGTGCATTGTCCATGACTTAAGTCGCTTTCATACACACCCCATTTGAGGTGGAGGTGCTAGCCATGTTTCGATCTTTTCGAAGCCACAACCAATTGGAATTTGGTTGCGGTTTTCGAAGGGGACAACCCGTGGAAATATGTCCCATATTGCAACAATAGTTGCAAAATGCGCGAGTTGGTTTATTTGTGTTTTTCGAACTCTTGACAAAGTGAGATTTGAAGTGGTTTGAGTAATCTTTCGGTTGGGTTATCGTCTTTGTCGACTTATCACAATTATTAGTTGATTTAGAAAATCGTTGTGTGCTTGTGAAATGTTTGGGAGTACGTTGTTGGTTATTAGCGGCATGTGGTGAACTCACCTTATAGAAGTATCCATTTGATCCCCGTTTGTATAACCATTCGGTTCGTCCCGTATGGTTATCTCTATAAGACGAGTGAGGTGCATAATGATTAACCCTATTATAGTTTCTAACATTTTTAGGTTGGTTAATTTTAGCACTTTTACCCTTATTTGAATCGCAGTACATGAAAGCATTTCCGCGATTCGTATTAGCATTGTACTCCCGTTTACCTTTTTGACCTTGAGATTTTGAAGACACGGGTTTATGACCGTTAGTCTTCTTAAATCCTAGACCCGTCTTATCATTGGGATTTTGTCCCTCCAAGACTTTGTCCAATGAAGGAGTGCATGGTGCAAGAGACACACACGTACTCTTCAAGGACTCATTCACAAATTTCAAATTTTGAATTTCGACTTTTAGAGAGGAAGTCTCACTTTTTAAGGCTTGACATTCGCATTTTGAAAATCCGTTAAATTCGGTTAATTGTGCTTTGTGCGACTTTACCGACAACTCAAGAGACGATACCTTAGCCGTGAGATTTTGAATTGTGCTATCTTTTTCAATCTCACTTTGTCGAAGTCGATTGACTTCTCGCATTAGACTCGTGTAGGAGTCAACTTCTAACTCAATTTCCGATTCATCGGATGAGCTAGAATCTTCCTTTATAGAAATTGATTTAAATTTAGAGTTTAGTTGTACCTCATGATCGGAATCATGCGAAGCATCGATGTTGGAGATATGTGGAATGTCTTGAGGAGGTGCGACACTCAGAATTTTGATTTCTTGCGGTTCCTCTTGTGAAGCTCGTTGAAGGATCAAGGCTTGAATGGCCCGTTCAACCACATCGCCATTTGGAGAGTCGATTTCCGCCATTAATGTCACATTGGTGATTTTGTGCTCGAGATTGCACTCCGAGTCGGAGAATGTGCTCGAGCACTCCATTTCTCTCAATGGATCCGAATCGACAAATAAAGCCTTTGTTTTGCTTACATCTTTCACCTCCCTTTTTCCTTTTGGATTGTCTTCACATTTGTTCCAAGGTGCGTGTTCGGGGTATATGGTCCAACACGTGTCGGTTGTGTGTCCCATTTTCTTGCACTCAAAACACATCGGTTTCAAGTGTTGGCGCTTTCGATCGTCGTTGAATTTGCGCTCCCGGTCCTTCAAATTCTCGTGTCTCCTTGTCAACGAAGACATTTCATTTTCGTATTCGTTCGTGTCGACAACGAATTTGGCTTGATGTTCGGAATATGAGGTGCTTCCTATATTGTTGCTTCGTTGGTTCATGCGTGCCTCGAAATTCCGTAGATAACTTACGAGAATTTCCGGAGTGATGTCTTGGATAGCCATCATGGTTTCCAAGGTGACGAGGAGAGTTTCCCAACTTGACGGCATCGTTCGAATAAGCTTACCTACAACTCGAGAATTTGTTAGTGTTTCTCCTAGAGCGATGAATCCGTTTTTGATATGGGTCATTCGTGAGTACATATCATCTACGGATTCATTCTCGATCATTCGGAAATGATCAAATGATTGTTCGATTCCATTAATTTGGTTCTCTTCATTCTATCATTTCCTTCAAATCGGTCTAGGAGCGCTCGCCACATAGAATGAGATGTGGTACATCCATCCACAATTATGGAAAGTGACCCGACAATATTTGTGAGAATAAGATTTTGAGCATATGTGTCGGCGGTCACATCGAGATCGGTGCCGTGGCATAATTTTCTTGTGGGATCGGTTTCGGAGGTGCTTACCGTATAAACCTCAAAACCCTTTTCTACCACCGATCTCAATTTTTGGAAAGTGAAAACATTTAACATGCATCGCTTCCAAAGATAACAATTATTTCCATCTAATTTATCGGGATATGTAATTTGGTACCTATTACCGATTGAGGCCATGGTCGTATACAAGTTTGTCACTTACCCAAATAGACGGTTTGTATTTTGCTCTGATACCAATTGTTGTTTAATTTAGACCTAGAGAGGGGTGAATAGGAAGTCCTACGGTCTAATTTTCGCGATAATGGATACAATTACAATTTTGTGCGGAAGCGTAAATAAATTAGAGAAAGAAATACAATACCGAAACAAATAACACGCGATATTTGTTTACAGAGTTCGGTAGGTGGTTGCTTTGTAGCTTTAACTCACCGGCTACTTGCTCAATCGACCGACTCGATTGATTGCAAGTACCTACGTCTCCGGGGTTCCCTTGCGCCTTTTCGGATTTCGATTGAATACCCAACTCAAACAATTACAAGGTTTGCCTTGAACGATTTACACGAATTTATCGATGAATGGCGGGCTTTACAATTAGTAACTAGCCTATTACAATTTACTACTAACGAACTAGTCGTGATCGGTCACGCAAGTTGGGAATCGTTTAGTAATGGATTCGAAATTGGATCTAATAATCTCTAAGAATGTTTAGATGATTAAGCTCAAGATTTTAAAGCTAAGATTCTCTCTTTTGATTGGGAAAATATATTAGTTGAGATGATGAGAGAGAATGAGGGAAGAGTTCTATTTATAGAACACATAGACCATTTCCTTAACATGCTTTTTCTGCACAGTCCGTTATAACTGACCTGAGGTCCGTTACAACGGACTCAAAGTCAAACTAGCCGTTACAGGCAATATATTCGAAAATTTCATAGTCCGTTATAACTAAGTTTAGGTCCGTTATAACCGACCTACTCCGTTACGACGGAGTTTAAGTCCGTTATAACCGACATCGTACTGTGATCAGATTTATTCTATAGTCCGTTATAACTGAGTTTAGATCCGTTATAACCGACCTACTCCGTTACAACTGAGTTTAGGTCCGTTATAACCGACATCTTACTGTGACTTCACTTCAGATTTATTCTATGGTTCCGTTATAACTGAGACTCTTCCGTTATAACGGTTAGTATATGTCCGTTACAACGGATTGGTGATTCCGTTCCGACGTCTTGATTCTTCTTTTGATCCTTTTGTGGGTTACATATTCTATTTCTATAAATGTCACTCCCACATATAGATTAGTGATATCGACATTACTTTGAGATAATCAAACCCTAGGAAATTTGAACCAACATCTACAATAAATTTAGTCAATTTTATAACACAAATGGTATAAACGATGAAAATATTAATTTCATTTCCACCCAAAACGAGAAAGACGTGCCTCTTTAGTACAACGCAAAATAAAAATTATCAACATAACACAAAATAAATTTTCTTTTTTTCTTTGAATTAGATGCTACATACGAATGAAAATTTAGAAACAGCCACAACTAAATTTAGTCAGTTTAGTGAAAACCCGAGCCACTTTCGATAAGAATCCCGACGACCTTCTAGAAGGCACGTGCGTTTCTTCGATAATAACTAAATGCGTATTCCTAGACTGTCACTTCAAACCATTTTAAATCATCCGTCAAACCGAATACAACATGCAATTGATGCGGCGAGAGAATACAACGATATGTTTATTGTTGCGTAGACACAAACTGTGCATGTTGTTTACATTCGTCGTGTGCTCGACTGCCTAACTTCATTGAAGTTAACCGCGGAAGACTCCTGCTCAGTAAATTAACTCTATCTTTCGATTATCCTCCAATATGCCATCACAAACTATACTTGTGGAATTAGTTAGTTGAATTATTAATTAAAAGAAAAAATTATGGATCTTTCGAAATACTAAAAATGAAGAATGTTATAATATACGATATATCATGCTTAACCAATGCAGTAAAACATTTTTGACATGAATGAATCATTAAGTTGACATGACTAGCAATCTTTTCCTTTAAATAAATATAAAATGATCTAAAAATATTTATTTAATGCATCGTAAATTTCGAAAGGATATACATGAACCGTAAATTTAAATTATTAAAATATTTTTGCCAAAACAACACTCTCAAAGGAAAATACAGAAATGAAAAACAGAAACTACAAAACCATTTATTTAGAAAGAGCCACAACTAAATTTAGTGAGTTTAGTGAAAACCCGAGCCTTTTTTCGTTACAAGAAACATGAATATTCATCTCTTGTGTGGTATAAGTTATAACCCAATTGCTCTTTGTATTGGGACACCTTTTTTCGTTACACCAGAAACATTTCGACTTTATTTTGTCATCTAGCATCAACACCGGGCCTTCTGGACGCGTTCTAACTCTCTACGGCAACCTTGCGCATGGAGGATGAACCATAACCTTCTCCTTCTATATATTCACTAATAAGCTTCAAGTTATTGAAATATTTGATAAAAAAATATATAAAACTAAAATTTGTATTAAACCCCGCTGCCGTGAATATGTAGATTTTTATGAAACACTTGGACTAATTTTATTGAGGGGAAAATATGCATTCCGTGAATATGTAGTTCCATATGCACGCTATTAATAGAAGGCCGACCCATGTCAGTTGACTTCTCAATATGATAGCGCCATTTGAAGTGCATTTGGAGTACTTCTAAGTTACCACATATATTTATATTGATTGTGTGTATTTGTAATACATGCTCATGAAATTTATTAGTATATCTCTTATATTAAATAATTATATTGTTTTAAAAAATTATGGGATTCGGTTGATCTTATTATATTTAATATAATATTTTATGTCAATTTATATATATGTACAATTGTTATCTAGGACCGTTGCGGTAGTAAGACGACACTATGGCGTTCGCTGCTGTCAAATGCTAAATTATACGTCGAAACAATGGTTGCCCGCTACAAGCTATTTAAAACATTACATAATTCTTATTGGTTTCTCAAAAACCCCGTTATAGTAAAATAGTACATACAAGTTTCTATTAGTTTTCAAAATTTTCGCAAAAAAACGAAACATGAAGTCTTAACACCTTACAAAAATGCATTATAATGTTTATTTAATACTTGCAAAAATTGATGTCTCATACGAGCATAATACCCAATTCAAGTTTTTCTCAAAAAAATAATAATTAATCCCCAAGAGGCCTCTATAAACGAGAAAAATACTCAATTTCCGTGTGTGTGGGGGGGTGGATATGTGGGGTGTGTGTGGGTGCGCGCGCGCACGCGCGTGTGTGCATGCATGCGGGTGGGTGTGTGTTGGTGTGTGTGTGGGTGTGGGTGGGTGTGGGTGTGTGTGGGTGGGTGCGTGCACGTGTATGTGTGTGTTCTAATATTTATCAAATTCATGTAGTTTTTTGATCTATTCGTATGTAAGCCTTTGGTATACTTGGCTTATACCGGTAGATTGTCGCGCCTATTTATTTCGGGATGTGACAAATCGCAAAAAATGAAAATTGTCTCACGAAAAGATGTGACAAATCCTAAATTTCTTTAAATAAGAAAACTGAGAATGTAAATCCCGTCTTCTCCAAATCATCTCACGAAAAGAAGCCAAACAATGGCTCCTCACGTACAGAAGCATAGCTTGAAGTTTCATGTTTGGACAATAACATTTTCTCGTCGAAATCAACGACGATGCCTCGTGATAAAATGGAAACCACCGTTCCACCTGAAATTGAGCAGAGAGTGTGAGAGAAAGTACAATTTTGCCAAAGAACTTTTCTTCCTCTCTAAATCGAACGATCCGTTTATGACCCGTTTCGTTCAAAACTTGAAATTAACCGAAAATAATCAAAATTGGACGAGAGAAATCGCGCTTAACACTATATACTTCGTTTCTCTTCCATTCAAACCATGATTCAACATAGTTTCGCTCTGATACCAATTGTTGGGACGGCGGCAACGATCCGGCACCGCCCCTTGAATAAAATAATAAATTTGCCCGTACAAATGGACCGTAATAACTATGTGAATTCAACCGAATAAACTTAATCAAAATCGTACCTTACCGTATGCGGAAGCGTATGAAATCCGTTCGAATTGATGTCGCGTCATCACCGTTGTTGCGTTCAATGAAGCCTTAATTGCAAGAATGGATTACAAGTAATTTATGATGTCCAATTTAGAGTTCTTTTGATTTTCTCTAATGGATCTCTCTTTCATCTTAATGGGGCAGATTCAAGAATGGAACATTATTATCATCATCATATGTACTTGAGACCAAATTGCTTATATAGTCACAAGACATTTTTTCACAAAGACATGCCTTTTGGGCTCCTAATGTGGATCTTCTAATTCAGCCATCATAGAAAATAGAATCACCACCCACAATATTCTACACATCAAAGACTCACAACTTAATTGACACATTTAATGCTTAATTTTATAACTAAAATTGATCACTATATTATAAACATATAAATGACAATATTACAACACATAATATTTTACATATAAGTCCAATGTTGAAATAATGTTCCAACAGGTAATATAACCGAATCTTTAACTCAATTATCTTTTATCGCAATTATAACATCTCAACATATCATGGTTGGAAAGAACGATTAATGCGTTATGGCAGCTAAATTTAAGAAACATAATAACCTACTATATAATTTATAACATAAATGAAATAAATAACTAGAAATGAAATTTTGAGTTGTATTGGTCGAATTGAATTAAGAAGAATTCTTAACTACAAATTCATAAATTAATTTGTACTCTCGGATTATTCAAAGTGTCTATCCGAACCCGACCAACCAACTGATGAATTTATAAAAAATGATTCGGATTAGGTTCGGTGGGTTGGAGAATTATTTTGCATGTACATTCCTAGTTCTACTTAGATAGTATTTAATCTTGACAGATGGATATGACAATGAAATCTTGGTGAAGTACCTTTAACTGAGGTGCGAGGTAAGAAATTTAGAATGATTATGAAAATGAATTCCTTTCTTTTATGAATAATTTAGGATTTTCATTTAATTCGAATTGATTTAGCAAAGTGTCCTTGACAAAAAATAGTTTCAAACAATATTGGGTTTGTATTCAAAATTGATTAGAACTTGTGCTTTTATCTAGATTCTTCTTCAAAATTCATTTTAATGTTAATAAAAGTATGGCCCGGAGAACTCGGATCCGATTTTTTTTTTTTTTTTTTTTTTTTTAAGATTGTTATATCAAAATGAATTGTAATTATATAAAAATTGTCTTTATTTTACTCCTAAATTTATGAAAATCGAATAAAAAAAACTAAAAGTTTTAAGGATAGGCTTACAATTTACAAATATACATACATACCATCTAGATTCGAATGATATTTTGAATATGAGATGTGATTTTTTTTTTTTAAATTGTTATATTAAAATGGATTGTAGTTGTATAAAAATTGTCTTTATTTTATCCATCCTTCAATTTTATTTTTACAGTGCATAATGATTTTACAGTACATACTTTATTTCAGCCATACAGATACTGGCCATACTAGACATACTTCATTTTACTGTATAAAAATTTAGGTTTTATTAGTTGAATTTGTGTGTATTATGTTTATGAATGGTTATCTATTTTTAAAATAATTTTTTTTATTTTTTTTTATTTTTTCCGATTTTTTTACTAATCGTCCGAGTTTTTTTTTTTACTCGTCCGAGTCGTCCGAGTTCCGAGTCTCAGGAGCCAACCGAGTCCGAGTCCGAGTCCGAGTCCGAGTTTCAGAATCATGAATAAAAGTTAGGGTTTATATTGTAACAATGCTTCTGTACAGGTCATCGGTCTATTTTATGCTCTTTCGAGCAGACTTTCGTGGTTTTCAAGATGAATTTTTTTTAATTCAATAATCAATATAAAGTTGCAATTTTATATTGAAATCCATATAAATGAATAATATATAATTAAGTACTTACAAGATTAAAAACATTAACTAATTATGAAATATCCAATGTATCGACCAATCATTATGCATTTACAAAATATATTTTAATCCTATCCTAATTTTTCGATATATCCTCCAATATCCCATCAAGAAGTCCAATATGTATTCTTAAAATAACTTGTGAAATTAGTGGATTGAATTCATTAATTAAAAGACAAAAAATTAAGAATCTTTCGAAAGACTGGCACTGCAGGTTATAAAAATGGAGCATGTTATAATATACGGAATATCATGCTTAACAAATGTAGTAAAACATCTTTGACATATACCATGAAATTGGCATGACTAACTACAAACGAATTTTTTTTTCTTATATCCCTACTAAACTAATAAATTACATATTTATCTCTCTTAAATTATTAATATCATATTTATTCCTACTAAACACAATTAGTATCTAATTTATCCCTACTAAACTTATATAATATCAAATTTATCCTTATCGTGAAGTTAACATGTGTTATATTACGCAAAATAATTTTGTTTGCCATAAGATAAAATAACATAATCTTGCCATGTCGGTCCTCGCTACATATATCATAAAATGTATATGTTATTTGAATTGTCTTACTAATTTCATATTTTCTACAAATTTTTTTTGTGATAATAAATGGAGAAATATCATATGTCCTCCATTCATTGATGTCAATGAGGTTCCAACCCACATAACTCTACTCCTAAGCGCTAGGACAGGAATCTATTGACTTTGCTGTTCACTCGCCAGTTTCATCAAATACGTGCCTAGTAGCTAGGATGGATATCTCGTATCGGAAAACTAGCAGTTCGACTCATTAATCCTCTAGCACCCAAATAACTCCATTTTCGCTCATGAGCTACTTGTGCCAATGGAGACCTGTGTGAATAGTAGCCGGCTCTTTTATACTTCTGATGAGCACCGCCCTCTCGTGGGACTTCGATCTGTGGTATCACAATTAGGCGACCCGGTAAAAGAAGACTTTGAGGTCTCCGATGTCTCACAAGAAAGGTATGAGCAAGCTGATCGGTAAAAGAGATTTGGAACTTCCTCAAAGTGCTACATCTTTGCCTTCGGCCTCTGAAGCGTATCCTTTGAATAAGATGACCAATACCTAATCTATCATGGAGCTTATCCCAATGGCATCTCGAGCCGAGTGTTGATAAGTATGATGGAACCTCTCACAACAAATGATTTTTTATGTCTCACACTCAACCAAATTGGGATTATGTTCAAATTGAAAACAAAATAATGTATTATTGTGGAGAAATAATATTCAAAATAAAATTATATTATATATATAAACGATCTATTATGTTACAAAATCTTGGCTTTCCAAAATAGTTCTATTCAATTGTATATTGAGTCGACTTTTATTCTTTTTCGAAATGCTGCCAATCGTTCTTATGTAGTGTATATATTTGAATATTCTTGTAATATATATATTTTAGAGAACTTCATATATGTTCATGTGTGACTTAACATATAATATTTTAAGAATGAAAAAGAACGATATATAATAAAAAAAAATTGCTTTTTCTAATTTGTAAAGAAAATGGTATCTAAATTAAACTCATAAACCTCTATTTTTCACGTGTTACATTTTTTAATTGAAAGCCTAATGAGAAGCCTTTACGGATGTCAATGGGGCGAACGGGGTCAGGGCAAGTACTCCCCATATCAGTCCCGCCTTTCGCGGGAATTCCCCGCTCAAAACCTCGTTTAATTCACGGACAAATTTTATGCCCCATTCCCGCTCCGTGGGGATCCCCGTCTCCGTTGGGAACCCCATGACCCGCCAAATTGACATAAAAATCGAAAATTTATTTTATTTAATACTTAAAAATAATTACTCGAATCTAAAATATTATAGAAATTATAATTCAAATAAACATAAAAAATAACAACCAAATATAATTTTTTAAACTATTCAATATGTCATGCAAATTTAATACAAATATTACTCAAATCCTAAGACATAAATGTCTTTTGAAAATTTTACTCAAATCCTAGAAATAAAAAAGAAAAGTTGACCTCCAAATAACTTACTCATATCTATATTTATCCAAATTCCAATTCAAAAAAAATATTCATGAAAAATTTACTCACATTCAAACCTCTGTCTAAAAAAGAAAATTGTAAACTAATTATTGATGTTAGGGTTTATGAAAAAAATCAATAGAGAAAAGAAACAGAAATAATTTAAATTGAAAATTGATAATATAAAAATTATCGATAATATGAAAAGTAAAAAGATATAAAGTAAAATTTTAAAGGACAAGATATAATTTATAATTTTTTAAAGAGCAAATAGATATTTAGAATTTTTTAAACTATCAATTTATAATTTAAAAATATATTTACAATTTTAAATTCGGTACTCCGCGACGCATGTTACGGGATAACCCGTGGGACACGGGGCAAGGTAACCCGTGGGACGGGGCTATCTATCCTCATACCCACCCCAACTCCGCATTCGGGGCAAACTCCTCACCCTATCTCCATCTCGAGAGGCAAATAATCGGAGATTCCCCGTCCCATTCGGGTCGGGTCCCCACGAAGATGGAGATTCCCCACCCCATTGCCATCCCTAGAAGCCTTACCGACTCTTTTTCAACCACTTATTAAGTGGATCCTACATAAAATAAACATCTAAACCGGAAAGGCTCAAACGGTAGGAAAATCTGAAGGGAACCAAAAATTTAGTCATTTTCATGTTAACCTTGTATATTTACAATTATTATTCTTAATGCATATTGTATGAAAATGTAAATTATATGTACAAATATTTTAAAAGTGAATGTTGAAAATATAATATAAATGATGTGTATAAACATTTAACAAGTTAATTATTAATTATAGAAAATGTTTAAAAATGATATTAAATAATACTTTGTTACGAAATATAAAAATAAATTCGTTTATACACACATTTACTTGTAGTTTAAAAGTTCTATGAATTATTTAATAGAAATTATTCATATGTTATCATAGTTGGCACAATTTTATTTTTAACATAAATTAATTTCTTATTTTTTGTTTAAACCCTTGATAGTTTATAAAATCTATGAATTACACAATTAAAAATAAATTGTTTCCCAACTATAATGTATACTGATTTTACAACATTTCTTCTCAACAATAAACAAATTTAAGTCTATTACTTTTTATATAACTAGGAGAATATTCGCGCTATGCGGCGAGGATGTTAATTATTTTTTTCATTGTAATATAAAGTACTTATAAATATGGTGATATTAATAATATCATTTCATAATATAATTATTTAATTAATTTGTCTAAGATTATGTATAAGTTTTTCAATTATTTTACATTATGATGACAAAATATTTCATTTTCTTAATCAAGTAATAACAAATATTATATAATTGACGTTCACAATATTTCATACAATATCAAATATAAAAAATAATAAATCATAAAACATACATAGTAACATATCATTAATTATCAAATACTAATAATTCATTATTAATTCAAAATGCAATGGAAATTACAAATAATATCAAACTTAATAGAGAAAGTAATTCAATAAACAATGTAAAAAATTAATTTAGCACAACATAAATATAAATTAGGGATAATTTCTTGTATGTCCTTCCAAAGAGTTGAAATATCAAATTTGTCCCTCTAAAATTACAAATATCAAATTTAACCTTATAACATATAAAACATATCAAATTTGTCCTAATTAATTTTTATAGTTAAAATCAACAATAAATATTATAAATTACCTTCTTACCCCTTATTTCTACCCCATTAACTCTTCTCTCTCAACAGGCTACCCATACTAAAACCCCATCCTGTTTTACGTTTTATATTTCTCAGTTCGAACTTTTTTTTTACTCATCCCACAAAATTCATCCAAATTAAAAATATTTTCTTTCTACATTCCCCTGTTTTTCTGTCTGTATTACAAAAAAATTCTAATTAATACATCGAGGTAGTCCAGTGATTGCCGTTTAATAAACTCTCAGTAAATAAATTAGTGATTGTTACTCATGGTTTTAAGGGGAACAAAGCTCTTCGGTTACAGTGAATTAAATTAGATGAAGATTGTTATTCTATTTCATTTCTATTGAACTTGAACTCTTGATAATTAGTATATTCCATTTTTTAAATCATTTATTCGCTCAAAAAACACATTTTTCTTAAATCAGTTGCTGAATTTTTCCTTCAAACCCATTTTTAATCACAAATCGAAAGTAAAATATCCCTGTACTACTCAAATCGCATGAGTGATAATAGAGGTCAAACAAAAATATGATGGGTGAAGGGGCATATAATTAGTGCTCCTCGTTTATTTGGATGAGTAAAGAAATGAGGTTAAGAGGTTTTACTTTTCATCTAAATAAAATAGATACTCCTCCGATAATGTCCTCTGATAATGGGTTGAAGTAAGAGCAAGGGTATTATGGTCAACATAAATTATATCTACTAAGTTAGATAGTGTTTAAAATATTAAATAATCATAAAGTTAACAGATTAATGATACTTTGGACAAGATTGATATTTGGTATATTTTAGATGTATAACTATGATATTTTGTAAGTTTTAGATGTATAAATTTGATATATTTCAAATTTTAAGAGCACAAATTTGATATTTGTAATTTTAGAGGGACAAATTTGATATTTTAGAATTTTAGAAGGACATACACGAAATTGCCCCTATAAATTATTTTATGTTATATGATTTTTGTTAAGTTTATATTTTAAAAATAACATTACTATTTTGTAAGTGTTTATAAATTTAAGAAATTTTTTCGATGGATAAGATTTTTTTATTTCTATTAGTTTACAAAGAAAATAATATTAAATTTGTTTCATTAAAAACAAGAATATAATCAACTTAGTTTTATATGATATTAGTATAGTTGTAATTTCTAAAAATAAATATTAATATTTAGAATTCTAGTATATATATAAAATAATTAAAATTATATTTTATAAAAAATACATTTTGGCATGGTATATTTTACATAATATTTTTATAAATCCAAACCATGAAAAATGGTATGTATGACCTATGCTAATATGGATGTCAAAATAAATACAAAGTTAAAATGAATATATTTGATGAATTTTTAAAATTTAATTCTGAAAATAATGCTAATATATGTTGTATGTTTATAATATTAGTTATTAAGTTATTAGTATTTCATATTTTAACCTTTCATCTTTCATTGCATTCACATTTGATCATGTAAATTTATGTGAAATGGTAAATAATTGAATAAACTTAGTATAATATAAACATAACAAATAAAAGTAGTCCACGTCATTAATATATGATGATGTGGTTTTATAAAAATCCTTAAAACATAGTGTGAAATAAGGGACACTTAAATGCCTACAAAGAAAAAATATTTATAAACAAAATCAATGATTAATCAATGGTATAAATTTTGTCACATGTCATAATCAATGGTAAAAGAAAAGTCATGATGTTAAAAAAAAGGTGATAATGTGGCACAAGAAAATTGCACAAAATTGGAAAAAAAATAAGGGTGTGGGTAAATACCGGACAATTATGAAATAATTAATCCACATGCTATTGTTCGTGAATAATAAAATAGTATATAAAAATACCTATTTATTTATTACTGAAAATTATTGTATTGACGTCAAGGTGCGCAAACGGTTCGATTAATTTGGGAACCGAATCAAATCGGGCCGGAAACGATAATTGTTTCGGTTTATTGGTTTATTCGATTCGGTTCAGTTTTGTTTAAAAATTAATATTATTTGGTTTTTATTCGATTCTCTTTCATTTTGGTATTTTGGAAACTGTCTTAACCAAATCGACCAAATTACATCTTATTTTTCATGATTTTTCATTACGCTAATATAAAAGTACAAATGTAGTGTCAATGGGACCATAACCTAATTGGTTGAGTGTGAAACACAAAAATTCATGTGTTGTAAGAGATTGTGGGTTCGATCCCCATTGACAAATGGAAGGAGGACATATGAGACTTCTCCATTTATTATAAAAAAAATGTACAAATGTACTTTTCTCTTCTAAATCAATATATTTGTGTCTTTATAGTTTAAATATACTGCATTTGTTGCATAACTCTACAAGTCATATTCTCTCCAATTGTAGTTACATGAAAATTATGCTATATAATTCAGTTAAATTCTTTATATTTTTACAGGTTCTATACGTAATGCATATGACACACTTTTGCTTAGCTACAAGTGATATATTAGTATTTTATAAGGGTTACATATTACAATAGGCCATATAGGATTAGCGCAGTACAATATACTATCGATCATGCATATAACCTGTTTATCTATCATGCATATAACGTGTTGAGTCTAATAAAACTTGACATGTAGTTAGCATGTGTTTGTATTTTAAATTACTCCTATTTTAAATTCATGTGTCTGTCTGTTTTATTCTTTTTGAAAGGTAATTTGCTTAATTTGCTAAATTAAAAAAATATAGCACTTATGATTTAATTTATTTAATTAGATAGTATCTCAACGGTAAAATGGTCATTAACGAAAAATAGTATCTCAAAGTTAATATATAATGGACAAATTTAACGGTAGGAGGTTATATAAAAAGAAAAGTTTGAGATAGGGGCTTTTTTAAAATATCAAGAAGTTGAGGTTTTTTTAAATGTCAAAAAAATAGAGGGAGTCTTTTTTAAAAAAACCCCAAAAAGGAAGAGCAACGTTGGCTCTCTGTGGTATGCCCTTTCCATTATAAATTTAATGGGAGGGGTTGCTAAATTAAAAAAATGCAACGCTTAGGATTTAATTTATGATTTAATTAGATAGTATCTCAAGGGTAAAATGGTTATTAACGAAAATAATATCTCAAAATTAATATATAATGGACAAATTTAACGGTAGGGGATTATATAAAAAGAAAAGTTTGAGATAGGGATTTTTTTAAAATATCAAGAAGTTGAGTTTTTTTTAAATATCAAGAAAATATAGGGAATTTTTTTTTAAAAAATGCCCAAAAATAAAGAGCAACGTGGCTCTCTATGGTATGCCCTTTCCATAGTAAATTTAACGGTAGGGGTAAATCCTACATAAAATAAACATCTAAACCGGAAAGGCTCAAACCGAAGGAAGAAATGAAGCGAACTAAAAACTGAATAATTTTCATGTATAACCTTGTATATTTATTATTTACAATTATTGTTCATAGTGAATATTGTATGAAAATGTAAATTATATGTAAAAATATTTAACAAGTTAATGTTGAAAATATAATATAAATAATGTGTATAAACATTTAACAAGTTTATTATTAATTATAGAAAATGTCTAAAATGATATTAAATAATACTTTGTTACGAAATATAAAAATAAATTCGTTTATAAAAACATTTACGTGTAGTTTAAAAATTATATGAATTGTTTAATAGAAATTATTCATATGTAATCATAGTTGGCACAATTTTATTTTCAATATAAATTAATATCTTATTTTTTTATTTAAGTCCATTTAAGTCCTTGATAGTTTACGAAATCTATGAATTATATAATAAAAAAAATGGTTTCCCAACAATAATGTACACTGATTTTAAGTCTATACTTTTTATATATAATGGCTTCTCGACAATAAAAAAAAATGGTTTCCCAACAAAAAAAATGGCTTCTCAACAATAAATAAATTTAAGTCTATACTTTTTATATATAATATCGGACAATTAAGAAATAATTAATCCATATGCTATTGTTCGTGAAATAATAAAATAGTATCTAAAAATACCTGTATTATTTATTATTGAAAATTATTGTACCGAAGTTAAGGTGCGCAAATGGATCGATTAATTTGGGAACCGAATCCAATCGGGTCGGAACGATAATTGTTTCGGTTTCTTGGTTTATTCGATTCGGTTCGGTTTTGTTGAAAATTAGTATTATTCGGCTTTTATTCGGTTCAGTTCGGTTTTAGTATTTTGGAAACTGCTTTAACTAAATAGATCGAATTACATCTTATTTTTCATGCTTTTTCATTACGCTAATATAAAAATACAAAGGTACTTTTCTGTTCTAAATTAATATATTCTTGTCGTTATAGTTTAAATATACTTCATTTGTTGCACAACTCTACAAGTAATATTCTCTCCAGTTGTAGTTACACGAAAATTATGCCATATATAATTCAGTTAAATTCAGTTAAATTCTTTATATTTTTAACTATACATAATGCATATGATACTTTTGCTTAGCTACATGTGATATATTAATATTTTGTAAGGGGTACATATCAAAATAGGCCATATAGGAATATCACAGTACTATTTTGTAAGGGGTACATATCAAATCGATCATGCATATAACCTGTTTATCATGCATATAACGTGTTGCGCCTAATACAAATTGACATCCAGTTAGTATTTCTTTGTATTTTAAATTACTCCTATTTTGTTACATAACTCTAAAGGCATAATTCCATCTGCTCCAATTGTGCCATACAATTCTGTTAAATCTTTATATCTTTGAAATGAAGTATATATGATATTAGATGAAACTGAATATTAACGACGAGTATTGTAAAGTTAGGAGTATTGTAAAGTTAGGCGATGTTGAGGAAGAAGTTAGCATCTCTAAAGTTACGCGATGTTGAGGAAGATGTTTTAGCATCTCTAAAGTTAGGCGATGTTGAGGAAGATGTTTTAGCATCTCTAAAGTAAGGCGATGTTGAGGAAGATGTTTATCATGCATATAACTTCAGTGAAGTAATTCTATCTTTTGATCTATCCTCCAATATCCCATCAAAAAGTCTAATGTGTAATCTTAAATATAAGATTAAATGATATAAAAATATTTATGTACTGCCCACTTTTTGGCAAATATTTTTTTTCCAATCCTTTTTCCTTTAGGACAAGTTTGGAGGAGTGAAATTAGAGTAAAATTAGAATTTCAAGATGAGACAAAACTTAATTTTTTCTTTGATATGTGAAATTAGAGGTGAATTTCAAAATGGAGGTATTCTTTTTCTTGAGATAAATTTGATTTCATGAAAACTTGGAGTGCCAAGATGATGAAAAACTCAAATTCAATTAAGTCAAACAATTAATCAAATAGTTATAATTAATTTCATTATAACTATAATGAAATTTTGCCATAATGAATTTTGTTGTAATAAATAAATTTTGTTGTAATGAATTAGGGCATGTTTGTTAAATAAATAAAAAATTTGTTGTAATAAATTAATATTGTATCTCATATATTAATTATTAATATAATTGGTATGTAATTGTTAATATATAATAATTAATTGTATATTACGATAAATAATACAAATGTTATATCCATATAATTAATTTGAACAAAATAATTTTCTAAACTAACAAATATCATTATACATATTTATATAAGTAATTTAGATAGTATGTAAGGTATAAAAAAAGTAACAATAAAAGCCCACGAGTGGAAGTCTGGCCCATCAGACTTCGGGGAATTTGAGCGGAACAATAACATGTGAATTATCTAACCAAATCCAAACTATCATATTTATCATAAGAAAAAAATATATAATATTTAATTGTGATGTCGAGTTTCATATTTCTTGCAATTTAGACTTTTCATATTTCTTGAACTTACAATGTAGATTTTTCATATTTCTCGCAAACCTCCTCCAGAAAGACAACTTTAGATGATGTTGAGTTTCGATCCCTATTATATGCAATGTCATGTATCAATTCAATACAAATCTGAGCTTAATAATATTTAATTATGTATGACAAAGGGCAAATATTGGAAATGTTCCCACACAAACAAACAAACAAACAAACAAACAAACAAGGATATAAACAGTATTTCTCATGTTTTGTGGGGGTATACATGATATTTCATATTTTCAGGGGCATATCCGGTATTTTCAGAATTTTCAAGGACAATATCTGAAATTGGGCCAAAAAACACTTACATTGTACATATTACCGCTTTAATTAATTTGTAGTTCGACTCTTTCAGTAAGAGACATTGGAAGTAGCAAGATATGCTAAACTGTCAAAAAAATTACAAACAATTTAATCAGTTATAATTTACCTTTTTGACGGTTTGAGTCTTTTGGAAAGGTTAATTTAAAACCTAAAATCCTTTAAAAAAATCTGAAAATGAAAAAATGATAAATTTTGAAAGAAAAAACTCTTAAATTTTCATGAAATGAAATACTTAATATTTCTGAAGAGTGACTTGAACATTAACAAAAAGATTACAAAATGTTGAATACTAAAAAAAATACACTGAGGGGGGCTGACAGAAAATAATGTGGAAAGATAATGCTCGTCAACAATGCAATTTCTTCCATCTTGTGGTTGTATAGTAAACAAAAAATATTAAAAAAAAAAAACTGAAAAATTTATATAATTATTTTATTTATTTTATTTATTTTTTGCCTTACAATATTACTTAAATTTGTTGTAGTAAAGACTATCAGCGAGAATTAGCAAAACACGCCTCTTCTTAATTGAAAACCACTGCAATTCAACCACATTGCACAATTAAATTGCCAATTTCATATTCAATTAAAAATCAAATCATTTTAATAATTCACAAAATGAATTAAATTAAAAACATGAGCGCCATTTTTAAATTGAGATTCTTTGATTTGGCAATAAGTCATTTGAATACCTTCCACTTCAGTGTGGTCCCGGATCTTGAAAACTAAAAAATTTAGGAGTGTTTTTCAAAATGTGCTCATAATTATTTATACTTCAATTAACTGAAACAAAATAGATAATAATTTTGTAACGATCAACATAGCTGAGATTCAAACTATAAATACATGGGTCTAGTTCGTATTTATCTGACATTCAAACTATCATAATGACTTGATTCCACAATTGAAGACTACACAAGAGCATTTCTATTTATTCAAAATATTCACAAAATGAAAAAAAGTTAAAAGTCAAACGTCTTAGAAAAATTATTTATCATATTTTTACTAGAAAATTGCAAACAAAAATGTCTGCAAAATATTTAATTTTGATATTGTCCTGAAAAACTTCTTAATTGAAAACTACCAAAGACTAATATTTATTTTCTCCTAAAATTCTTCAAAAATACAAAAATGTATGTCTAATTAACACCTTAAAATACTCTCTCTTTCTCTCTAAATAAGTACATGTCCATATACACTACCGAAATTTCAAGGTATTCTTTTGCGAATATCAGGTCTAGATGATTTTTGTGATTTTGGATTTCGAGTTTCTATAAAGGAGATTAGTTGACGCTTAATTTCGGATAATTCATAGCGATTGATTTGGTGCTATTGTTGGATATTTTTCATGTATCACACATGAGGCTGCGAAACATGCATTGATCATCCAAAACTTAAAATATCGTTTCGACGTTTACGTGTACGAAATGAGGGTTATCGGGATATACCTCACTGAATCAACAGTGTATGAAGGGTTGAAGAAATAACCTTCCGTCTTGATCTTCTTCCCCGATCGAATGACTATTCTAAATCATTTTCCCCCCTCACTTGCAAACCTTCCATTGATCAGTTAGTCTCCTAACTCGGACACGTCTACACCGTGATTTTGTCTTCTCAAAAGTTTGTTTGATTGTGGAAACCTTCTCAAGTTTTCTCTCTTCTCTAAACAAGTTTTTTTGGTGTAGAATGACTAGATTATATATATATATATATATATATATATATATATATATATATATATATATATATATATATATATGTGTGTGTGTGTGTGTGTGTGTGTGTGTGTGTGTGTGTGTGATTTCATGAAAATACACTTTCTCAAATTTGAAACTGTATGCAACTATTCACTAATCCTTAAAAACTATTGTTCAAACAGATAATTGAACATACTCTATTATCTATTATGTATTGGGTTTACAAGATAGTGTGAAGAGCAAAATATAATTGGGTTTTAGATTTCACAACAAAATTACGGTCTGTATAATGAGATTACTATCTGAGTATAAAATATACATTTCTCCTCTATTTCATCATAGATTATTATCGGAACATGAAATTGATTGCTTGACTGAATATTTTCATGTTTTGCGGGCATGTATAAATTAGAAATTAATTGGTTGATTGTAAATTTGTCAAAACAACACTAGGATTATAAAAAAATATTAGATAAGAGATTATAAAATTAAATGGGGCATTAATTCTACTTATGGGTACAGAAAATTCAATAAAAAACCAAACTTCAGTGAATATAATGGGATCAGAAAAGTACCTTTCTAAGGTAGTGGAATAGCCCAATTTCTATAATTTCAGTGCTGGATCCAACCGCCAAGGCTGTAATATAGATGATACCAAAAGCTTCAATCAATTTGAGTGATATTTTTCAGCATAAGAAAAACCAAAAAAGACAATTTCGCCAAAAATCAGCGATTCTAAAGTTACCAGAATTTGAGATGAACTTTTTTTTAGGATCGATTCTATAGTTACCTGAATTTGAGATGAATTTGAGGAGAGAGTTAATTTCTGAAGAGAGGGGGGGAGAAGGAGTTGAGAGGGAAGCCCTTAATTTCTTAAAAAAGAAAATAAAGAAGTGGGCGGTTCCAAGAAAAGGAGGGAAATGTGAAGGGAATTTTTTAAAAAGAACCCTAAGTTTTACTCAATTCTTCAATAATTGTGGGCGCGAATATGAAGTAGGACTAGGAGCAACCATTTCGAGGTGAGTATTTCATTTTTTCAGTATTTACGATTTTGCCCCTGAAATATTTATACTTATATCATTTATTTTTCAGCTACGATTGTCGGTGCGAATATGAAGTAGGACTCGGAACCCCCATTTTGTGGTGAGTATTTCAGTTTTTTTTCCGTATTTACGATTTTGCCCCTGAAATATTTATGGTTATATCATTTATGTTTCAGCTATGATTGTCGACTTCAAATATGAATTAGGACTAGGAAACCACCATTTGTAGAAAGTAGACATTGAGACGTCATGATTAAGAAAAGTTATTTTCAGCAACTTTCTTTATCTAGACATCATTTGTGTTTTGGTAAATAGAAAATAAGTTTGGATTTAAATTTGTGTGCTTTTACCATATTGTTTTTTTTTTTTTGATTAACTGCTATTACCATATTGTAGAATGATGGAACTTTTTTATTTACATTGTTTAAGTAACATGATTATCTGTTTTTTTGTAGAATAATTCAAAATAAAACTAAAGTATTCGTGGCTCTGTTAACAATTTTTAATTATTTATTATCTATATAGTGTAGAATAAATTATTGCAAAATATAGTTATTAAGTATTTGTGGCCCTATTATCTTTAGTTGAGTTACATTTTCATTCAAGCAAAAAAGTGTGCATTATGCATTGTTATTAGAAAATAAATACATGTGATGTTATTAAGAGATAAATGTAATTGTTTATTTTAATGATCATTCATATATGAAGTATACAAACACATACCAATGGCGCACTAAAAACATGAAAGAGAACAAAAAACATGAAAGAGAACAAGAGAAACCATTGGTTATTTGGTTTGAAACATTATTACGTGTCCACTTTTTGTTACATGAGCTAGGCTATGGTTTATATTTTATAGTAGATTCTTTAGTTGTGAGATAATTATAAAAAGAGAGTTTATGTATATAATTGGAAATATCAGGATAATTTTTGATGAACCTGGAATCAATTTTCGCCGCGTATTCACTTTTTGTTAATGTAATTTTCTACGCTTACATAATCAATAATTCAATATACTTTTTCATTATCATCTTTTATCATTAAATGGATATTCAGGTTAGAAGCCAGAAGTGAAGCGAGAATAACATTATCGAATAGGAAAACCAACAACTTGATAAAAAAGTTTCCATGTAGCAATGGCGAATATCAAACACTAAATTACAAACTGCAAAACGAAATTTCATCATCACCAAAGATAATAACAATACCATCCGCAACATCCGAGCTATAACAATCAAACTATCTACAGAAATTTCATAATCATCAAAGAAACTACCACACTTCTATTTACACACCGCAAACTCAGGTTATAATCAGAATTACTGCTAAAATAATCAAATAATCATCTGTCTAATAAGAATCTCGGCCTAATAGTTGGATCTCTGACCCCTAATGCCGAAGCGACGAAAGATACAAATCTAATTTTTAAAGTTTTACAAAAGCCATCTTTGACTTGGTTGGCGACTCTCGGCAGATAAAGAACTGGTAATTCTCTAGAGTTCCTGTGCTGGTATGACAGTCTTGACTTACCTTGCGCAGTCAAGAGGTCCCACACACAGCCAACATGCAGTTGCACTCCCGAGGAGATGAACCCCCAATGGCCTTTCCTGCCAGGAAGTGTAGCTTGATTGCATGAAAAACAATTGACTTTTTTTGTCTTGCGTAAGTGTAGCACCACATTTTCGCGGTTGGTTGTCAGCGAATTTGGTAAATTTGCACAGGTAGGGTGCACTTGTACTTTGCAGAACCGGTCGGTACATCGATACAAATAACCCGTGATAGTATCGCCACACACGGTACAACATTGAGGTGATGATGATGAAGATTTCAGTAATTGAAATTTACACCGCAGAAATGACGATGTGATATCTCTCATCTTGAGGTGCTGGAAGCACTCGTGATGCAACACGAAGTCGCAATGTCGACAGATGTGACCGATATGAAAGCCAGTCAAATTACAACCATCACACTGAAACAACCCCAATTTTTTCTCGTATTTCAGGGAATGCTCGTGGAGACCCGCAATTAACTTTTCTCCAAATGGTGCCATCTCTAAATATTAAAAAATAAAAAACATTAAATAAGAGACTACAAATTTAAAAGGGACATTAATTATAAATGACACAAAAGAGAATTCAAACATTATGAAGTACCTCTAATCTAACAATTGAAACTTCAAAAATTACCTGAATTTTGAGATGAAAAAGTTTATAGGATCGATAATTCTTAAGAGAAATGGAGGAAAGGCACTTAATTAGAAGAGGAAAGGGGAAAAAAAGAAGTTGAGAGGGAGCACTTAATAGTAAATAAAGAAGTGGACGGTTTCGAAAAAGAGGAGGGAAATGTAAAGGAAAATTTGTAAAAGAAACCCTAAGTCGTACTCAATTTTTCATTTCGGGTCTAGAAAATTGTAGTTGTCTCTACTTATGGGTACAAAAAAGTCAATCAAAAACCAAACTTCAGTGAATATAATGGGATCAGAAAAGTACCTTTCTAAGGTAGTGGAATAGCCCAATTTCTACAATTTCAGTGCTGGATTCAACCGCCAAAGCTGTAATATAGATGATATCAAAAGCTTCAATCAATTTGAGTGATATTTTTCAGCATAAGAAAAACCAAAAAAGACAATTTCGCCAAAAATAAACGATTCTAAAGTTACCTTAATTTAAGAGAAAAAACTTTTAAGATCGATTAATTCTTCAAAAGTGGACGAGAGGCAGTTAATTTCTGAAGAGAGAGGGGGAGAAGGACTTGAGAGGGAAGCCCTCAATTTCTTAAAAAAGAAAATGAAGAAGTGGGCGGTTCCAAGAAAAGGAGGGACATGTGAAGGGAATTTTTTAGAAAGAACCCTTAGTTTTACTCAATTCGTCAATAATTAATTTCAACAAAAATAATTTTCTATACTAACAAATATCATTATACATATTTATAAGTAATTTAGAAAATATACAAGGTATAAAGAAAAGTCTGGCCCATCAGACTTTGCGGAATTTGAGTTGAACTGGAATATATGGGTCTACTTCCTACTTATCTAACATTCAAACTATAATAATGGATTTTTTTTATCAAACATTTATCATATTTTAAAAAAATATCAAAATTATTATTTCAAACAAACAAAATACTCAATTTTCCAATTTTTCTCAAAAACAATAATTCCACAATTGAAGACTACACAAGAATATTTTTATTTATTCAAAATATTCACAAAATGAAAAAATTAGGTCAAACGTTTTCAAAAAATTGCAAAAGTAATATCTGCAAAATATTTAATTTTGATATTGTCCTGAAAAACTTCGTAATCGAAAACTACCAAAGACGAATATTTATTTTCTCCTAAAATTCTTCAAAAAATACAAAAATGATGTCTAATTAACACCTTAAAATACTCTCTCTTTCTCTCTAAATAAGTACATGTCCATATACACTACCGAAATTTCAAGGTATTCTTTTGCGAATATCAGGTCTAGATGATTTTTGTGATTTTGGATTTCGAGTTTCTATAAAGGAGATTAGTCGACGCTTAATTTTGGATAATTCATAGCGATTGATTTGGTGCTATTGTTGGATACTTTTCATGTATCACACATGAGGCTGCGAAACATGCATTGATCATCCAAAACTTAAAATATCGTTTCGACGTTTACGTGTACTAAATGAGGGTTATCGGGATATACCTCACTGAATCAACAGTGTATGAAAGGTTGAAGAAATAACCTTCCGTCTTGATCTTCTTCCCCGATCGAATGACTATTCTAAATCATTTCCCCCCCTCACTTGCAAACCTTCCATTGATCAGTTAGTCTCCTAACTCGGACACGTCTACACCGTGATTTTGTCTTCTCAAAAGTTTGTTTGATTGTGGAAACCATCTCAAGTTTTCTCTCTTCTCTAAACAAGTTTTTTGGTGTAGAATGACTAGATTATATATATATATATATATATATATATATATATGGGAAATTCTATCATACACCCTTTTACAAGGATATTTTGGGTATTTTAGCAATTAATTATATTTGTAAAATGGTGTATCATAAAATTTATCTTTTATGAACATTTTTGTTTAAATGAACAACAAAAAATACCAATTTAGCCAAACATTAATTGATAAATATATTTGAGATCTTACCTTAAATATTCATAAATGGATAATTACTCCAAATATCCTTGAAAATGGATGTATGATAAGAAAAATGGTGTATGATAGAAGCCCCCCCTATATATATATATATATATATATATATATATATATATATATATATATATATATGTGTGTGTGTGTGTGTGTGTGTGTGTGTGTGTGTGTGTGTGTGTGATGAGATTTCATGAAAATACACTTTCTCAAACTTGAAACTGTCTGCAACTATTCACTAATCCTTAAAAACTATTGTTCAAACAGAAAATAGATCTCCACGAAAGTTGGACATACTCTATTATCTATTATGTATTGGGTTTACAAGATAGTGTGAAGAGCAAAATATAATTGGGTTTTAGATTTCACAACAAAATTACGGTCTGTATAATGAGATTACTATCTGAGTATAAAATATACATTTCTCCTCTATTTCATCATAGATTATTATCGGAACATGAAATTGATTGCTTGACTGAATATTTTCATGTTTTGCGGGCATGTATAAATTAGAAATTAATTGGTTGATTGTAAATTTGTCAAAACAACACTAGGAATATAAAAATTTCAAAATAATTATTTTGATATTTTCGAAATTTCAAAATATTCTTCTTATACATGAACCGTACATTTAAAATATTAAAATATTTTTCCAAAACAACACTAGGAATATCTCTTTCAAAGGAAAAAACAGGAATAAAAAAACTACAAAACTATTTATTTTAAGAAAAAACATTCTCATAATATAGCTCCGTTGATAATATCACGTCATCTCTTAAGCATTTTGCCTAACATCATTTTGTTAATGTAAATACGAAATGTAATTAGTGCATTACATGCTGATACTATTAACAAATGGTAATATGATTATTGCACAAAACATTGTATTCTGAATCGAAATCTACAATAAATTTAGTCAATTTTATAACACAAATAGTATAAACGATGAAAATATTAATTCCATTTCCACCCAAAACGAGAAAGACGTGCCTCTTTAGTACAACGCAAAATAAAAATTCTCAACATAACACAAACGAAAGGAAACATATCTCTCATGTTGGTTTCGCACTGTACATCACATTACATTTTTCTTTTTTTCTTTGAATTAGATGCTACATACGAATGAAAATTTAGAAACAGCCACAACTAAATTTAGTCAGTTTAGTGAAAACCCGAGCCACTTTCGATAAGAATCCCGACGACCTTCTAGAAGGCACGTGCGTTTCTTCGATAATAACTAGATGCGCATTCCTAGACTGTCACTTCAAACCATTTTAAATCATCCGTCAAACCGAATACAACACGCAATTGGTGCGGCGAGAGAATACAACAATATGTTTATTGTTGCGTAGACACAAACTGTACATGTTGTTTACATTCGTCGTGTGCTTGACTGCCTAACTTCATTGAAGTGAACTGCGGAAGACTCCTGCTCAGTAAATTAACTCTATCTTTCGATTATCCTCCAATATCCCATCACAAACTATACTGGTGGACTTGGTGAAAAAAAATTAAGGATCATTCGATTGTCTTGACACTATAAATTATAAAAATGAAGCATGTTATAATATACGATATATCATGCTTAACCAATGCAGTAAAACATTTTTGACATGAATGAATCATTAAGTTGACATGACTAGCAATCTTTTCCTTTAAATAAATATTAAATGATGTAAATATTTATGTAATGCATATTTTTTGACAGATATTTTTGCATGTGAATTATTTGTATTTCAATTAAATTTGTATACTACATGAATGCAACTCAAATGTGATCCACTGACGGTCTTAATTACAATTTGCAAGTCTTCTTGTGGGGGAACTAACATTCTGTTTATAAAATTTCATGAATTTAGGACAATGCGAGCTCATTAATGCCACAAATCGAGCAACAAAAGAGCGTTGTTGAGAACCTTGCTTCAAATTAGAAGAAAGATGTACTCAAATGGAAGAAAATGAGAGTTGTGAGTCTTGTGACCTGGCAGAACAACAGGCAAAACCTTCATATATGATGATATTGAGAAGGAGTTGATCGAGCTTCGAAGAAAGGCTAGAGAATACTACGTGATATAATATCGAAGATATCGATTTGGAGAGTGCTATGATTGACCAATTTTCTTATCATGAACTCATTTTTTTTTTTTTAAATTCTAATATTTGTGAAATAATAATAATTTTGTAAGATTCTAGTGTATTTTTATCATTTAATTTTATTCAAAACATAAATTTTGTAGAATTAATTAATAAATAGCTAAAATTCTTAAAATAATTTTTTGAAAATGAATCCATAATAAGAAAATTAGTCTATCATAACACTCTCCTTAATATATTTATATCAATGCATATTTTTATATTGTGCACAACTTATTGTAAAATTATTTTTATTTGGACAGTTTTTTGTTGAGTTATAACTTGTGATATATCCTATTATTTTTTTTGATGTAGGTTGTTCATTTCATTGTTTAATCATACTTTGTCGAATTAGGTTAACCTTTTCCTATTATTTTTATAAATCCTTGTGATATATACTTGTGATATATCCTATTATTTTTATATCAAACGTTCGAGTTTATTTTCATACTGTTTGCACTAGCAATTCTTAAAAATTCAATCACATAACAAAAGTAGGAGTGCTAATACTAACAGATTTACGAGAGGATATACATGAACCGTAAATTTAAATTATTAAAATATTTTTGCATATTTTTTGACAGATAAATCTAAAAATATTTATATGAACCGTAAAAATTCAATCACATAAATCTAAAAATATTTATGTAATGCATATTTTTTGACAGATATTTTATTCATTCGAATCCACGCGAATGATAAGTCCAACCTTTTCCTTTATGATATATTGATATTTCGAAAGGATATACATGAACCATAAATTTAAATTATTAAAATATTTTTGTCAAAACAACAGTCTCAAAGGAAAATACATGAATGAAAAACAGAAACTACAAAACTATTTATTTAGAAAGAGCCACAAGTAAATTTGGTGAGTTTAGTGAAAACCCAAGCCACCTTCAATAAGAATCCCGAGGACCTTCTAGAAGGCATGTGAGTTTGTTTGTAAGATCTGAGGTTAGTAGCTAAACACGAGCCAAATTCCAAATGCTCTAGGATCAAAGTTTTTGCGCACCCCACATGAAATTGGGCCTTGCCATCCGTAGTAACATATCCCAAGTTGTTATTAGTCTCTGCCATATTTCTCCTTATATCACGGCAATAATGACAATACTTTATCTTTTTAAAAAATTCTAGCACCGAGTCCTCGCCATTTTTGATATAACACGGAAGATATGCACAAAGAGGATGGAGATTGATATTGCAATTCGCATGAGTACAATGATAGAAGTAGCCGTTGATAAAGTCTCATTACATACATTTCAGAGAGTTGCTCTTGCTCTCGGCTTGTCTGTGAGAACTAAGTTGCAATATTTGAACTCTCGAGAGCGGAAGTACGTGCCGAAATCTTGGGAGCATTCTGCATGAATAGCGAAGTCGCATGGCTTGCAAATGTAACCCAAGTTGCACCCGAATTCCTCACACCCATCACATTCGAAATAGCCGATGTCAGTTCGGTACTGAAGCACATGGTCGTGCTTCTCGTGAACCTTTAAAAACAAATTTGGAAGAAATTTTATTCAATTGGCTACTAATAGAATTCAACTAATTTAGTGGTAGAGAAAAGTTTTACAGTTACCTTAATTTGTTGGATGCTTGGACTCGGAACAATCAACGCCATTGGGTCAATGGATTCAGGTGTTTTGTTTTGTTTTGGGGAGAGAGAGGGGGAGAGAGATGATTTGATGATTTGAGGGTTGAATTGACTTAATTAAGCCAATTATGTTTTTTTTTGAAGTAAATTCGGAGAGGGCTCGAAGTCCCGCATCCAAACATTTTTTATAAATATTTAATGTTTTTTTCTTTACAAACCAAGCTATCAAAATAAAGAAAAAACTATAGTAGCTAACTTATACACATTCATTTCAAATTAATAGCAGAGCAAAAAAAATAGTTTTGTTTCTTGGGCTATATCCTCATCCTTCATTTCAGTCCACTATCTGACGCTTTCTCACTCTATCTTCTTCACATGACCGACCCCACTCAGCAGCACGAGTACATTACGGGGCCGTTTGATGTAAAAGACTTTGAAGGATATTGAAGGATTTTTGTATTTTCTAGAGAAAGTGAAATGAGGGTTAACTATTTGAAGGACATCATTGTCTTGCATGTGTTGTTTGATGTGATAGAATTTGATAATGGAAAATGAAATCCATTGTTTGATGTGAAAGATAATTGAAAAGTAGTTGTGAAGGATTTAAGATATATGAGGTATGTTTATTTGAAAAATTAAAGATGAATCAATTTTCTTAGTACCAGTACAGGTACAAGTGCTTCAATTTGAGCAATAATCAATTTTCTTACAATTAAGCCAATCAGGGCAATTAACTCAATTAGGGAATTCTCACAGAAAATTTTCTTCATTGTACCCAATCAGGTCAATTAACCCAATCAGGATATTTTCAGGGTATTTTCTTACAATTAACCCAATCAGGGTATTTTCTTCACTGTACCCAAAGAGAGAGAAGGGAGAAAGAAAAGGGCTCACCACTGTACCACTGTACCGACGAGAGAGGGAGAAAGAGAGAGGGAGAAAGAGAGAGAGAAGGGAGAAAGAGAAGGGCTCACCACTGCCACTGTACCGACGAGAGAGAGACTGCGCCCAGAAATGCCAAGGAAAGGTGTATCGACGCGAGAGAGAGAGAGGCTCGAAGAGGGCACTGCCAATGTGCCGACGGAGAGCGAGAGAGAGAGGCTCGAAGAGGGCACTACGAGGGCACTGTATCGACGCGAGAGAGAGAGAACAGCGCCATGGAAAAATGAAAGACTGTGTTTTCTCGTTTAATTTGCGAGACAACAGACGAAGGAAAAGAAGCGCAAATGAAGCATGACGGACATCGAAACGGGAATTGAAATTCCATCATTTTCTTTCTTATCAAACACCGGACATTACCCTTGTCCAGGAAATGAGTGTCCTTTTCTTGTATTATCCTGCTAAATCCCTTGAATCAAACGGCCCCTACATTTAAACCCCTAGAACACAAGTACTTTCTTCGTGTTTCCCTTTTTCTTCCTTCTCCATTATTCTTCTTCGCCATTATTTTTGTGCTTGACCAAATTCCATTCTCTCATCACTTCGCCTACAAATTCCGATCCCTACATTTTCTTCTCTGAGAAAACTCTGGAGCACCTTTCCCGCCAAGTAACAAAGAGGAATAACGCAACCAAAGTTCTGCTCTCGATGGAGACCTGATTGTTTGATAGCGAATCCGCCATGATCTCGAAGGAATTTGATAGATCCGAGATTGAATTGATCTCCCCCACCACCTCCATCCAGTGTGTAGTCAAGAAAGGGCATTCCTTTAAGAAATGGAACACCGATTCAGCTCCACAGCAGCATAAAAACAATGTTATTGGAGACCTGATTGTTTGATAGCGAATAAGCCAATTATGTGATATTTATTTGTGGAGATCGAAACAAGTTCGGTAGTTATGAAAAGAAAAAATACGACTCTTCAGTAGTTAGTTACCGATCCAATTAAATGAATTTTGAAACCAAACACCAAATCAAATGTTCATCACATCTCGTCCATCCAACTTTGGATGATACGAGGGGTCCATTTAATTAACATGTTATTGAACACGTGGTATTTTTAATATTTAAAAGAACATACCGATCCAGATAAAAGAATATACCGATCCAATTAACATGCGATGAATTAACAATTCTTAACAAGTATTTTTAATATTTAAAGATTATTAATTATATATTTTGTATATATTAATTAAACATTAAAATTGAGGGTGTTTTGTTGAAATTTGGGGAAAAATATAATTTTCTTTAATTAAATATTAAATGATATAAAAATATTTATGGACACATTTTATCTGACTTTAATTAATATTTAAGTATATATTACACATGATTTAGATAAATTTGTTTATTTCTGAAATTATTTACAACTAGCTTTATCCCCGCGCAATTGCGCGGAATGTTTTTTATATAATTATTTAAATAGAATTAACGCGTGTGCGAATTAACGCGCATGCGTTTGAACTAAATTAATCTAATCACGACATATTTGCAAATATCATGATGTCAATTAGGTTCACGAAATTAGTCTATCACGAATATTATTTTCTAATGTAATTTGTATAAATAGCATTTGCTCAGGTGTTTCTAAATTCGATTAATATAATCAGGACATATTCACAAATTTTAATATGTATGTAAAATAGGAAATAAAGACCAAATGTAAAATAAGAAAAAAATGATAAAAATGTAAAAAAAGACCGAAATGTAAATAAAAAGGACCAAAATGTAAATTAAAACAAAAAAGGACCAACATATAAATAAAAAGGACCAAAATGTAAAAAAGGACCGAAATTTAAATAAAAAAGGACCAAAATGCTAATAAAAAGGACCAAAGTGTAAACTAAAACTAAAGAGGACCAAAATATAAATAAAAAGGACCAAAATGTAAACTCAAAAATGTAAAAAAGGACCGACGTGTAAATAAAAGAGGATCAAGATGTAAATAAAAATGACCAAAATATAAGTTTTTAATCTAAAAAGGACCAAAATATAAATAAAAAGGATCAACATATAATTTTTTAAACTAAAAAGGACCAAAATGTAAATAAAAAGGACCAAAGTGTAAATTAAAAAATATTCTTTTACACAAAGGCTCCTAGTGACGTGGAGGAATGTAAAAAATGACCGAAATTTAAATAAAAAATGACCAAAATGTTAATAAAAACTACCAAAGTGTAAACTAAAACTAAAAATGACCAAGATATAAATAAAAAGGACTATAATGTAAATTCAAAAATTAAAAAAAGACCAACATGTAAATAAAAAGGATCAAGATGTAAATATAAAGGACCAAAATGTAAGTTTTTAAACTTAAAAGGACCAAAATATAAATAAAAAGGACCAAAATATAATTTTTTGAACTAAAAAAGACCAAAAAGTAAATTAAATTAATTTTTTTTTACAAAGAGGCCCCTAGTAACGTGGAAGCACATATTTCTTCCAATTCTTTTACTTTATACATAAGAAGAATATGATTAGTCGTAATGCATTATCACGTTAATGATGTCTTGTATAGAAAACAGTAACACGTGTTATATTATGCAAAATAATTTTGTTTGTCATTAAGATAAAATAATATAATCCTAACATGTTGGTTCTCACTACATATGTCATAATATATATATTATTTGAATTGTCTTAATAATTTTTTTGACAAAAAAAAGTTTGGGACAGAATTAGGGTCTAGGATGTCATGACATTTTAAAGTTTTTTTCATGAAGATGCTTTGTTTGATTATATATTTATTTAGACATTTTTGTGGGTAGATTATGCGGATATGTTAGACTGATTGTTAGGGCTATTTTTCGCTGATTTTTTGGACAGGTTTAGGGTTTAGGGTATTTATCGAAATAATATTAGGTTTTTTTGAACTGATTATTTAGGTTATTTTAGACTGATTTTTTTGACTGATTTTGGACTTGATTATTCAAGTTTTTTCGCAACAAATTTTTTGACTGATTACTCAAGTTTTTAACACTACTTTTCGAAATAATAGGTGCACATCCTTTTTTGTAACATATTTTGTTAATTTGTTATATTTGGACTTGATTTAGACTTGATTATTTATTTTAATTGTCAACAGATTTTGCCAGAGATCTGGAATAGGTTTGGAACAGATTTTGCAAGAGACTCGGCAACATATTCGGTACATATTTTGCTCGATTTAGAAAATATAGTTTAATTTTCGGAATTATAATTTTTATCAGATTTTGGTCAGATTTTAAGTGCAACAGTTTTTAATTTTTATTGTAATGTACTTTAGGAAAATAAAGTTGGAACAAGTTCGATGATTCATTCGGTCAATTGACGGGAGCAAGAGCAAGTTGTTGGGGGCTTTCGACAGAGTGAGGCGGCTCAATCTTTTGCATCGCAGGTTAATGATATTTCATTTTATAAATTATTGTTGTATGTAATTGTAGAAATAAATTGTATATGTTGAAATCAAAATAGTGAAGTTTTCTTATAGATTGTTAAAAATAGTCTTAGTATTTGGATTGCTAGATAGTTTGACATAGTGCTAAATTTTAGGTTAAAAATTTATTTTTTTATGAATCGAAAAAATGAATAAATTCTTTTATAAATTTACTTTTTAGAAAATATGAATTTCTAGAGTTATCATTTGCGCGTGCTTGTGTGTTTGGTAATTTGCATGTTGTATTTGTGTGTTTGTGTTGTCTTTGCGAAGAATGTTTATGTTGTCGGATTTGGTCTTTTGCGTGTTTGTGTGTTGTATTTGTGTTATTGTTTATGTCGTAGGATTTGGTTGTATTGCGACTTTGGATTTGTTTGTGTGTTTTCTTTGATGTATCTTTGAATTTTTGCGTGAGTTTGTATCTTTCTAATATGTTTAATTTGATTATTTAATTATATGATTATATATATAATTATATAATTATATATGTAACTATTTAATTATATATAATTATTTAATTATATATTTAATTATATAATTTTATATTTAATTATTTAATTATTTAATTATATATTTAATTATTTAATCATATATAATTATTTAATTATATATAATAAATAATAATAAATATATATAATAATCAGAAATATTAATAAATATAAATAATAATAATATTTGTATATAATAATATATATAATAATAAATAATAATAAATAATAATGATAATAATATTAATATAATAAATATATTGCTTATTGGTACATGCCGTCCCATCACTCTGGCCGTCCTAACAGGTTATAGGGATAGGCCGTCCCAAAACACGTTACTTATTGGTACATGCCGTACCAAAACACGTGGCCGTCCCAACAAGTATAGGGACATGCCGTTTCAAAACAATTATCAGTGTACTTGTCCTGTGCGTTGTCACATCATGCATCCATAGAGACTTCCCGTCCCAAAAAGAAACCGTCCCAACAAATTTTTTAGGATGGCCCGTCCCAGTTCGGTACGCCCCTGTTTGGGACGGCGTGTTTGGGACGGCCCACTGTTCCAAAAAAATTATTGGGACGGTTTAGAGGCTTATTGGGACGGTTTTACCCCGTCCCAATAAGACATGAATGTTGTAGTGATAAAGAAATTGAAAGTACGAAAATGTAAATACGATAAAGTAAGTAAGCAAATAAAAGTACGGAAATGTAAATATGATGAAGTAAATAAGATAAAAATTAAATATGGAAAAGCAAATTACGGAAAGGTAAATACGATAAATTAAATAACATAAAACTAAATACAGAAAACTAAAATGTCGGGTGCGTACAATAGTCGTAGTTACGAATGGATACATAATTTACGGAGAACACAAGCAATTGCGGATGGGTGCTTGATAGACACAAGACAACAACAAAGGGAGTGTAGAAACTTCAGGTTGCAAGAAAATAAAATAAATCCGAATAAAAATAATAGAAAAATAAAGAAATGACACCAAATATGATCACAGAGTTGTGAAAAACGATGCTTACGACTACAGGAGTAGCCTCGCCGTCACAAACAATGTGACGAATCTCATATAATAGTTTCAATTGCAAAGGTTTTTCAAGGACGTAGAGCATTAATAACGACTAACTAGCTCTACAAAAACAACAAACATAACAACTATTCAATATGTCACATGATCACTCGATAACGCTCTCAAGATTAAGGTGCCTCCCCTCTCCGATATTTCAATAATACTGGAATGACAAATCTGACAAATCGTTCAAATAGAAAAACTTAGGGTGTCAATTAGAATTTATATTTGAAAGTCAATTATAATAATTTGACTAGAATGTGTTTGTGCAGAAATATTGTGATTTTTTCATAATCAAATATGTTTGTCTTATTAATTTAACTATATAATTATCTAATATACGCACATCTATCTAGTATACATATTATTAATGTGGTGTTCGTTTTAATTCACGTCCGTTCAAAAATCACAGAATCGTGATATTAGGTTTAGAAGACATTTTGTGTAAAGAGCAAAGCATTATTGGGTTTAGTTTTTACAATAAAATTATTGTCAGCATAATGTGAGTATAAAATAACATGAACTTGATTGCTTGACTGAATATTTTTATGTTTTGGGGGCATGTATAAATTAGAAATTAATTGGTTGATTGTAAATTTGTCAAAACAACACTAGGAATATAAAAATTTCAAAATAATTATTTTGATATTTTCGAAATTTCAAATATTCTTCTTATACATGAACCGTACATTTAAAATAATAAAATATTTTTTCCAAAACAACACTAGGAATATCTCTTTCAAAAGAAAAAACAGGAATAAAAAACAACAGAACTATTTATTTTAACAAAAAGCATTCTCATAATATAGCTCTGTTGATAATATCACGTCATCTTAAGCATTTTGCCATATATATATATATATATATATATATATATATATATATATATATATATATATATATTATTTGAATTGTCTTAATAATTTCTTATTTTCTACAAAATATTAGTTTCTATATTATCTAATTGTACTAATTCATAAATTAATTTGTACTCTTGGATTATTTTGCATGTACATTCCTAATTCTACTTAGAGAGTATTAAATCTTGATAGTTGGATATGACAATGAATTCTTGGTGAAATTATACCTTTAACTGAGGTGCGAGGTAAGTAATTTAGAATGATTATGAAAATGAATTCTTTTTCATATAATTCGAATTGATTTGGCAAAGTGTCCTTCACAAAAAATAGTTTCAAACAATATTGGGTTTGTGTTCAAAATTGATTAGAACTTATGCTTTTATCTAGATTATTTTTCAAAATTCACTTTTAATGTTGATAAAACTTAGGGTTTATATTGTAACTATGCTTCTGTTTCTGTACATGTCATCGGTCTATTTTATGCTCTTTCAAGCAAACTTTCGTGGTTTTCAAGATGGATTTTTTTAATTCAATAATCAATATTAAGTTACAATTTTATATTGAAATCCATATAAATAAATAATATATAGTTAAGTACTTAAAAGATTAAAAACATTAACTAATTATGAAATATCCAATGTATCTACCAATTATTCTGCATTTACAAAAACTATATTTTATTCCTATCCTAATTTTTCGATATATCCTCTAATATCCCATCAAAGAGTCCAATCCGTATTCTTAAAATAACTTGTGAAATTAGTGGATTGATTTCATTAATTAAAAGACAAAAAAAAATACTTTCGAAAGACTGGCACTGCAGGTTATAAAAGTGGAGCATGTTATAAGATACGGATTCATGCTTAACAAATGCAATAAAACATCTTTGGCATGAACCATGAAATTGGCATGACTAGCTACAATGGGAAATTTTTTTCTATATCCTACTAAACTAATAAATTACATATTTATCTTTCTTAAATTGTTAATATCATATTTATCTGTACTAAACACAATTAGTATCTAATTTATCTCTACTAAACTTATATAATATCAAACTTATCATTATCGCGAAGATAACATGTGTTATATTACGCAAAATAATTTTGTTTGTCATAAGAAAAATAACATAATATTGCCATGTTGGTTCTCACTACATATATCATAAAATGTATATGTTATTTGAATTGGCTTAATAATTTCTTATTTTCTACAAAATATTAGTTTCTATATTATCTAATTGTACTAATATTGGGATTAGGTCAAATTAAAAACAAAATAATGTATTATTGTGGAGAAATAATATTCAAAATAATATTATATTATATATAAACGATTTTTTATGTTACAAAATCTTCGTTTTCCAAAATAGTTCTATTCAATTGTATATTGAGTCGACTTTTATTGTTTTTCGAAATGCCGCCAATCGTGCTTTTTGTTTTGTTTATTATACTAGTTGTGCGGATATTATGCATGCGGATGTTGTCTCACTTTTGGAAGTTGATTATTTTGGCATTTGAAAAAAATGACCAATATTAATGGTTTCTTAACAAAATTTCAAAGCAACCTTCTTTTAATTATTTTTAAAATATTATTTTCTAGTTTCAAATGTTTTTTATGATTTCCGTCGTCTCCGAAAAAACTAAACATGTCTGTATTATGTCATAATTTATTGAATTGAAATAACATTTAATTCTTATAATATAAATTTGAACATTCTAATGCTTGAAAATATGATTTAAAAATAAGTCTACCAGCTTATGTACTGTATATATTTGAACATTCTTGTAATATATATTTTGGAGAATTTCATATATGTTCATGTGTGACTTAACATATAATATTTTAACAATTAAAAAGAACGATATATAATAAAATAATAAAAAAATAAAATTTTTTTTTGTAAAGAAAATAATATCTAAATTAAACTCATAAACCTTTATTTTTCACGTGTTACATTTTTTTTAATTGAAAGCCTAATGAGAAGCCTTACCAACCCAACCACTTATTAAGTGGACTAGGAAAACCTCCGCGCTTCGCTACGATTTGTTCATTTTTTGTGATAGCAATAACGCAAAAGTCATATAACTATTATAAATAAATACAAACAAGATATAAAGAAGACAAGAAAAAGAAGAAGAAAGAGAGAAGCAAATTTCTATTCAAGAATGAGTTCCCTCATAGTACATAGATGGTCTATATTTATATGGAATGGAAATCCCTAAACAATATATTAATTACATTTAATCATATTAAATAAGAATATCAAAATTTATATACAAGTGCATGGATATTCATGCATTTATTAATATTAATATTCATAACACTCTCCTCAATATATTTATATCAATGCATATTTTTATATTATGCACAACTTATTGTAAAATTATTTTTATTTGGACACTTTTTTGTTGAGTTATAACTTGTGATATATCTTATTATTTTTTTTGATGTAGGTTGTTTATTTCATTGTTTAATCATACTATGTTGAATTAGGTTAACCTTTTCCTATTATTTTTATATATCCTTGTGATATATACTTGTGATATATACTCGTGATATATCCTATTATTTTTATATCAAATGTTTTGAGTTTATTTTCATACTGTTGGCACTAGCAATTCTTAAAAATTCAATCACATAACAAAAGTAGGAGTGCTAATACTAACAGATCTACGAGAGGATATACATGAACCGTAAATTTAAATTATTAAAATATTTTTGCATATTTTTTGACAGATAAATCTAAAAATATTTATATGAACCGTAAAAATTCAATCACAGAAATCTAAAAATATTTATGTAATGCATATTTTTTTGACAGATATTTTATTCATTCGAATCCACGCGAATGGTACGTCCAACCTTTTCCTTTATGCTATATTGATATTTCGAAAGAATATACATGAACCGTAAATTTAAATTATTAAAATATTTTTGCCAAAATAGCAGTACTCTCAAAGGAAAATACATGAATGAAAAACAGAAAGGACAAAACTATTTATTTAGAAAGAGCCACAAGTAAATTTGGTGAGTTTAGTGAAAATCCGAGCCACCTTCGATAAGAATCTCGAGGACCTTCTAGAAGGCATGTGAGTTTGTTCGTAAGATCTGAGTTCAGTAGCTAAACATGAGCCAAATAACAAATTCTCTAGGATCAAAGTTTTTGCGCACCCCACATGAAATTGTGCCTTGCCATCCGTAGTAACATACCCCAAGTTGTTATTAGTCTCTACCATATTTCTCTTTATATCACGGCAATAATGACAATACTTTATCTTTTTAGAAAATTCTAGTACCGAGTCCTCGCCATTTTTGATATAGCGTGGAAGATCCGCACAAAGAGGATGGAGATTGATATTGCAATTCGCATGGGTACAATGATACAAGTAGCCGTCGATAATGTGATTACATACATTACAGAGAGTTGCTCTTGCTCTTGCTCTCGGCTTGTCTGTGAGAACTAAGTTGCAATATTTGAACTCTCGCGAGCGGAAGTACGTGCCGAAATCTTGGGAGCATTCTGCGTGAATAGCGAAGTCGCATGGCTTGCAAATGTAACCCAAGTTGCACCCGAATTCTCCGCACCCATCACATTCGAAATAGCCGATGTCAGTTCGGTACTGAAGCACATGGTCGTGCTTCTCGTGAATCTTTAAAAACAAATTGGGAAGAAATTTTATTCAATTGACTACTAATAAAATTCAACTAATTTAGTGACAGAGAAAAGTTTTACGGTTACCTTAAATTGTTGCATACTTGGACTTGGAATAATGAGTGCCATTAGGTTGTGTTTTGTTTTGTGTTTTGGGAGAGAGAGAGAGAGAGAGAGAGAGATATGATTTGATGAATTATTATCCGACTGTTATATTTATATATGGAGATTGAAACAAGTTGAGTAGTTACAAAATGAAAAGATCCGACTGTTCATTCGGAAAAAGAAAAAATACGACCCCTTAATTAATGTTTTTACAGTGAAAAGATACGATCCAGTTCAATGGATTTTGAAGGCGACTGTTCATTCGGAAAAAGAAAAAATAGACGCTTAACTTAACCCTATCCGGACTTCAAATAGACGCTTAACTAAGAATAAATATTTTCGTTCAAATAAACGCTCAACTCTTGTTCTTTCCGTTGACACTCTCTTCTACTATCGCACGAAGAACAAGTCTCTCCGTTCACAGCACAGATTCGAAGGCGATTACAAAGCGATTGCAGCCCATTTTCAAGTCCAGTACGTGAGATTTCATTTTTTTTGTAGATTACGAGTTTTTTCCGAGTTTATTTCGTGTTGTGCTGCTATTACGAGCCCCAAATCTCTCACATATTAACCCTAGCCCACCGTTCGACCCAATTTTCAGTCGGAAGCTTGGTATGTTCATTTCGTATCTATATCCATCTATTGAATCTTTTATTTTTTCTTTTGCGGGATTGAATGAATCGTTCTTGTCAGTATTTGATAGAATATAGTTTTAAAGATTTTTTAGTTATTTATAAATCACGCCTATTATGTGTTTGATGAAATTCCTACTCATAGTTTTGACAGAAAACGAGTATACATGCTAAAGAAATATATGTTAGAACGCATTTATGAGAATTTGTTGAAGAAATTTACATGGTGACTAGATTCATTCCAAATATGTGTTAGAAATTTGAACTTTTGTGGACAATTTGTTTTTGAAAATTTGAAATCAAAGATTTTTTTTTCTGCTTAAGAAGAAAATATGAGGACAATGCCTTTGCTGTTAAACAGCATGGTTTCATTCCAGCTCTAGAAAAGTACTTAACCAAATTTTTGCGTAGGCCCCTTTCGACCGAAATTTCTGGCCCTTCTTTAACAAATAATCTTTGTTTTCCTAAAATGAAGGGTATTTTGGTAAATTAAAGGTATTTTTACATTGACCGAAATTTCTGGCCCTTCTTTATCCCCTTTCGTATGTACAAATTTAAATTGAAAGATTGAAGTGACTCTTGTGCATTTTTATTTCGTATATATCCTTAAAATATCGTATTTCAGTTTATACCATTTTTTCGTTTCTTCTTTCGTTTAGGCATGCTATGAATAAATCTGCAGATTTTGAAACAGCGAGGCATGTAAAAGAGAAGTTATGTTACTTGTGGTGAGTATTTCAGTTTTTTTCAGTATTTACGATTATGACCCTGGGATATTTATGATTATATCATTTAATTTTCAGCTATAATTGTGGGCGCGAATATGAAGTAGGACTTGGAGCAACCATTACGAGGTGAGTATTTCATTTTTTCAGTATTTACGATTTTGCCCCTGAAATATTTATACTTATATCATTTATTTTTCAGCTACGATTTTCGGTGCGAATATGAAGTAGGACTCGGAACCCCCATTTTGTGGTGAGTATTTCAGTTTTTTTTCCGTATTTACGATTTTGCCCCTGAAATATTTATGGTTATATCATTTATGTTTCAGCTATGATTGTCGACTTCAAATATGAATTAGGACTAGGAAACCACCATTTGTAGAAAGTAGACATTGAGACGTCATGATTAAGAAAAGTTATTTTCAGCAACTTTCTTTATCTAGACATCATTTGTGTTTTGGTAAATAGAAAATAAGTTTGGATATAAATTTGTGTGCTATTACCATATTGTTTTTTTTTATTAACTGCTATTACCATATTGTAGAATGATGGAACTTTTTAATTTACATTGTTTAAGTAACATGATTATCTGTTTTTTGTAGAATAATGCAAAATAAAACTAAAGTATTCGTGGCTCTGTTAACAATTTTTAATTATTTATTATCTATATAGTGTAGAATAAATTATTGCAAAATATAGTTATTAAGTATTTGTGGCCCTATTATCTTTAGTTGAGTTACAATTTCATTCAAGCAAAAAAGTGTGCATTATGCATTGTTATTAGAAATAAATACATGTGCTATTAAAATAAATACATGTGATGTTATTAAGAGATAAATGTAATTATTTATTTTAATGATCATTCATATATGAAGTATACAAACACATACCAATGGCGCACTAAAAACATGAAAGAGAACAAAAAACATGAAAGAGAACAAGAGAAACCATTGGTTATTTGGTTTGAAACATTATTACGTGTCCACTTTTTGTTACATGAGCTAGGCTATGGTTTATATTTTATAGTAGATTCTTTAGTTGTGAGATAATTATAAAAAGAGAGTTTATGTATATAATTGGAAATATCAGGATAATTTTTTATGAACCTGGAATCAATTTTCACCACGTACTCACTTTTTGTTAATGTAATTTTCTACACTTACATAATCAATAATTCAATATACTTTTCATTATCATCTTATATCACTAAATATCTGATGAATATTTGGATATTCGTGTTAGAAGCCAGAAGTGAAGCGAGAATAACAATATCGAATAGGAAAACCAACAACTTGATAAACAAATTTCCATGTAGCAATGGCGAATATCAAACACTAATTTACAAACTGCAAAACGAAATTTCATCATCACCAAAGATAATAACAATACTATCCGCAACATCCGAGCTATAAAAATCAAACTATCTACAGAAATTTCATCATCATCAAAAAATTACCACACTTCTATTTACACAACGCAAACTCGGGTTATAATCAGAATTACTGCTAAAATAATCAAACAATCTAAAAACTAACATTATCATTTGCCAGATAACAATCTCGGCTTAATAGCTCGGTACCTCACCCCCAACGCTGACGCAATGAACGAAACAAAACGAATTTTAAATCGTTTCCATAATCCATTGTGGACTTCTTTGGCCTTTTGGTCCAGACGGACGACCGGCAGTCCACTGTTTCGGGTATGCTGGTACGGTATTTGATCTTCTCCCTGCGACGTCAAGAGTTTCCAAACACACTTGACGTGGAGTTCCACATCTGGGGATACGTACGCCCACAACCCTTTTCCACGAGATTTCGCGTCTTTGCAATTGAAGCAATTTATGTACTTGGATCGTTTTAATTCCAATACAGCATATCCCCGATTCGTTTGGATAAAAGTGGGTAAATTTGCACATGTAGGGTGCACATGTACCTTGCAGGACCGGTCGGTACACTGGTATGCATAACCAATTATCGTACCGCCACAAACCTCACAATCTTTAGGCAATGACGTGGAAGAAGTTAATAATTGAAACTTACACGGAAACCATTTCGAGGTGATGGCTTTCGACTCGAGGGGTTTGTAGCACTCGTCATGCCACGCGAAAACGCAACGTCGACAAGTGTGACCAAAATCAAATCCAGTCAACTTGCAACCTTCACACTCAAATGGACCCAAATTTTTCTCGTATTTGACAGAATGCTCATGAAGATCGACAATCTTCTTTTTGCCGAACGTCGGCATATCTAAATTTTAAAAAATAAAGTACATTAAATAAAAGATTACAAAATTAAATGGGACATTATTTAATATTTAATAATTAATTATTGTCTGCCTCGAATCGTTACGAAAAAAACTCTCAAACCGAATAAAATAAGATACAAGGTTGAAGTTTTAATCAATTCGAACTCGATTAATCAAAACTCATTCAAATGGTGGCATCTCTAAATATTAAAAAAAAAACATTAAATAAGAGACTACAGATTTAAAAGGGACATTAATTATAAATGACACAAAAGAGAATTCAAACATTATGAAGTACCTCTAGTATAAGAATTGAAAATTCAAAAGTTACCTGAATTTTGAGATGAAAAAGTTTTTAGAATCGATGATTCTTAAGAGAAATGGACGAAAGCCACTTAATTAGAAGAGGAAAGGGAAAAAAAAGAGTTGAGAGTGAGCAGTTAAATAAAGAAGTAAATAAAGAAGTTGTATTGTCTCTACATGGGTACACAAAAGTCAATCAATCCAAAGCCAAACTTCAGTAAATACAATTGGATCAGAAAAGTACCTTTCTAATGTAGTGGAATAGTCCAATTTTACAATTTCAGTGCTGGATCCAACCGCCAAGGCTGTAATATAGATGACCCCAAAATTTTCAATCCAAAATTCGCCAAAAATCAACGATTCTAAAGTAACTAAATTTGTGATGAACTTTTTTTAGGATCGATTTTATAGTTACCTGAATTTGAGATGAATTTGAGGAGAGACGGTTAATTTCTGAAGAAAGGGGGGGAGAAGGAGTTGAGAGGGAAGCCCTTAATTTCTTAAAAAAGAAAATAAAGAAGTGGGCGGTTCCAAGAAAAGGAGGGAAATGTGAAGGGAATTTTGTAAAAAGAACCCTAAGTTTTACTCAATTCTTCAATAATTAGTTTCAACAAAATAATTTTCTATACTAACAATTAATAAATATCATTATACATATTTATAAGTAATTTAGAAAATATACAAGGTATAAAGAAAAGTCTGGCCCATCAGACTTCGTGGAATTTGAGCGGAACTGGAATATATGGGTCTAGTTCCTACTTATCTAACATTCAAACTATAATAATTAATGCCTTTTTTTTTATCAAACATTTATCATATTTTAATAAAAAGGGAAATTTTCAAAAAACCCCTTTACTTTTTTGGACATTCTGCAAAAATCCCTATCTTGGAAACTCCAAAAAAACCTTCTATACCAAACTTTTATTTTCAAATATCCTTCATTTTACATATTAAGCAATTAAAATAATGTTTTTATTATTTGTATTAATTTTTAAAATGTCCTAATTTTTTTCTTATAATAATTTTTTTAAAAAATTGTCATATGTTATATTTACATAATTTTAATATTTCATACATTACATATATTCGACTTTCATAACTATTTATTGAAAAAATAACATAAAATAATAATAAGATGAACAACAATACTAAAATAACACCTGCAAAAATTTAAAAATTAAAATATCACGAATTTATTAAAATCATACATAAAAGAAAAACGAAAATAAAATTAAAATAGATGTTTAAAGAAATATTTTTCTTTCATTATATTTTCAAGGTGTTTATTTTATTATTACCCGATGTTAGTTTTTCATGAATAATAAATGAAATATTTAAATTATACAAACACACCATTTCACAATTTTATTTTTGTGAAACCGTTGTATGTTAAAAAATATTTATGAATTTTTTTACATATACTAGGTTCAGGTGTGCGTGCGTGCGTGTGTGCCGTGGGCGTGGGCGGGAGTGGATGTGGGTGGGTGGGTGGGGGTGTGGGGGTGTCTAGGTGGGTGGGGGTGGGGATGGGGGTGGGCGTGGGCGTGGGCGGGGGCGTGCGTGTGGGCGGGTGCGGGGGCGGGGGCGTGTGGGGGGCGGGGGCGTGGGCGTGGGCGTGGGCGCATGTGCGTGTGGGCGTGGGCGGGGGCGTGGGCGTGGGCGTGGGCGCGCGCATATTTCATGAAAATACACTTTCTGAAACTTGAAACTGTGTGCAACTATTCACTAATCCTTAACAACTATTGTTCAACAGAAAATAGATCTCCACGAAAGTTGAATATACTCTATTATCTATAATGTATCCGACCCTATTTGGCATAGCTTAATTGGAGTTTTGATGTAAAATTTATGACAATTTTATTGATTGTGTGTAAAATCGTGACATCTTTTCGCTATTTTATTAATACGAAAATAATAAACCGTTCAATTGAAAAGACTTAGATGACTAAAGTGATAAATAATCTAATTTTCTACCCGACCTAATTTGGTCTAGCAAATTGAAATTTATTTTTTTACATTTGTAGCAATTTGGCCATGTGTTTCTTCCGAAATGTTGTGATTTGTTCATAAACATTGAATGTTTGTCTTATTATTTTTTTAATACATATCTTTCGGAAAACACTGAATCGTGATATTAGGTTTACAAGATAGTGTGAAGAGCAAAATATAATTGGGTTTTAGATTTTACAACAAAATTACGGTCTCTATAATGGGATTGTGATCTGAGTATACTGTATAAAATATACATTTCTCCTCTATTTCATCATATATTATAATCGGAACATGAAATTGATTGCTTGACTGAATATTTTTATGTTTTGCGGGCATGTATAAATTAGAAATTAATTGGTTCATTGTAAATTTGTCGAAACAACACTAGGAATATCAAAATTTCAAAATAATTATTTTGATATTTTCGAAAGTTCAAAATATTCTTATACATGAACCGTAGATATAAAATATTAAAATATTAAAATATTTTTTCCAAAACAACACTAGGAATATCTCTTTCAAAAGAAAAAACTATTTTAAATCATCCGTCAAACCGAATACAACATGCAATTGGTGCGGCGAGAGAATACAACGATATGTTTATTGTTGCGTAGACACAAACTGTACATGTTGTTTACATTCGTCGTGTGCTTGACTGCCTAACTTCATTGAAGTTAACCGCGGAAGACTCCTGCTCAGTAAATTAACTGATCTATCTTTCGATTATCCTCCAATATCCCATCACAAACTGTACTGGTGGAATTAGTGAGTTCAATTAATTAATTAAAAGAAAAAAAGTATGGATCTTTTGAAAGACTAAAAATGAAGAATGTTATAATATATGATATATCATGCTTAATCAATGCAGTAAAACATTTTTGACATGAATGAATCATTAAGTTGACATGACTAACAATCTTTTCCTTTAAATAAATGTTAAATGATCTAAATATATTAATTTGGGGAAGAATATAATTAAACATCAAAATTGAGGGTGTTTTCTTGAAATTTGGGGAAGAATATAATTTCCGTTAATTAAATATTAAATGATATAAAAATATTTATGGGCACATTTTATCTGACTTTAATTAATATTTAAGTATATATTACACATGATTTGGATAAATTTGTTTTTTTCTGAAACTATTTACTATATGATTATTTGTAATGCATTATCACGTTAAGATGTCTTGTATAGAAAACAGTAACATGTGTTATATTACGCAAAATAATTTGGTTTGTCATAAGATAAAATAACATAATCCTAACATGTTGGGCTCACTACATATATCATAAAATATATATTATTTGAATTGGCTTAATAATTTCTTATTTTCTACAAAATATTAGTTTCTATATTATCTAATTGTACTAATATTTGGATTATGTTCAAATTGAAAACAAAATAATGTATTATTGTGGAGAAATATTATTCAAAATAAAATTATATTATATATAAACGAGTTATTATGTTACGAATCTTCGTTATCCAAAATAGTTCTATTCAATTGTATATTGAGTCGAATTTTTTTCTATTCGAAATGCCGCCGATCGTGCTTTTTGTTTTGTTTATTATACTAGTTGTGCAGGTATTATGCGGATGTTATCTTAATTTGAAAGTTGATTATTTTGGCATTTAAAATAATGACCAATATTAATGATTTCTTAACAAAATTTCAAAACAACCTTCTTTTAATTATTTTTAAAATATTATTTTCTGGTTTCAAATGTTTTTTATGATTTCCGTCGTCTCCGAAAAAACTAAACATGTCCGTATTATGTCATAATTTATTGAATTGAAATAACATTTAATTCTGATAATATAAATTTGAACATTCTAATGCTTGAAAATATGATTTAAAAGTAAGTCTACCAGCTTATGTACTGTATATATTTGAACATTCTTGTAATATATATTTTGGAGAATTTCATATATGTTAATGTGTGACTTAACATATAATATTTTAACAATGAAAAAGAACGATATATAATAAAATAAAAAATAAAAAATTAAATTTGTAAAGAAAATAATATCTAAATTAAATTCATAAACCGCTATTTTTCACGTGTTACATTTTTTTTAATTGAAAGCCTAATGAGAAGCCTTACCAACTCTTTTTCAACCACTTATTAAGGACTTGTTTGGATGTCTAGGAAAAAAAGGTTTAAATGTAGGTTAGGAAGAAAATACTACAAAATCCTTATGTTATGTTTGGATGTGTTTTTAAGAAAACTCTTAACGCATAAAAGTGTGTGCCTCTTTGTTCTTCCTTTAATATTTTCTAGACAAATTTCTAAAATGAATCCAAACATGTATTTATGTTTTAGGGTCACTTTCCTTATTCCTTGGGAATGCCCATTTTGCTATCCTAATCCCTATAAATATACTTTCCTAAACTACGAAATACTTGTGCATCCAAACAAGCCCTTAAGTGGACTAGGAAAACCTCCGCGCTTCGCTGCGATTTGTTCATTTTTTGTGATAGCAATAACGCAAAAGTCATATAAGTATATTTTTCTAATAGAAATGGTTTGTTCATTATTTTTTTGTATGCACTATTTCTTTAAGGCATGTTTTAGCAATGCCTAAACCTAATAAATTATTATGCCTGTTTAGCACCAAATTTTAAGATCCGTATCAAATAGTTTTATCATCACAAAGTCATATACCATTATCTAGACAAGTAGGGGGGGGGGGGGGGGGGGGGGGGGGGGGGAAGTATGGTAAATATCATCATTGAATTGTTAGGAAGAAAAAAACAAGGGAAATTTTTTTAAAAAAAAACCCTATCTTTTTTTAACCCTCCTCATAAAAAAATCGCCTGGTTGTCCATGTAAAAAGCGAAATATAGTTTCCGATGAAGACCTTACATGGATGACAATGTCAGCGATTCAAGTTAGCTTGTGGCATCTTATGTAAATTATGAATGATGTTATATAATTATGAAAATTCATACATTTATGTTTGTCTGTCTGTTTTATTCTTTTTGAAAGGTAATTTGCTTAATTTGCTAAATTAAAAAAATATAACACTTATGATTTAATTTATTTAATTAGATAGTATCTCAACGGTAAAATGGTCATTGACGAAAAATAGTATCTCAAAGTTAATATATAATGGACAAATTTAACGGTAGGGGGTTATATAAAAAGAAAAGTTTGAGATAGGGGCTTTTTTAAAATATCAAGAAGTTGGGGTTTTTTTTAAATGTCAAAAAAATAAAGTGAGTCTTTAAAAAAAACCCCAAAAAGGAAGAGCAACGTGGCTCTCTGTGGTATGCCCTTTCCATTGTAAATTTAATGAGAGGGGTTGCTAAATTAAAAAATGCAACACTTAGGATTTAATTTATGATTTAATTAGATAGTATCTCAAGGGTAAAATGGTTATTAACGAAAATAATATCTCAAAATTAATATATAATGGACAAATTTAACGGTAGGGGATTATACAAAAAGAAAAGTTTGAGATAGGGATTTTTTTAAAATATCAAGAAGTTGGGGTTTTTTTTTTTAAATATCAAAAAAATATAGAGAATTTTTTTTTAAAAAAATGCCCAAAAATAAAGAGCAACGTGACTCTCTATGGTATGCCCTTTCCATAGTAAATTTAACTGTAGGGGTAAATCCTACATAAAATAAACATCTAAACCGGAAAGGCTCAAACAGAAGGAAGAAATGAGGCGAACCAAAAACTGAATAATTTTCATGTATAACCTTGTATATTTATTATTTACAATTATTATTCATAGTGAATATTGTATAAAAATATAAATTATATGTAAAAATATTTAACAAGTTAATGTTGAAAATATAATATAAATAATGTGTATAAACATTTAACAAGTTAATTATTAATTATAGAAAATGTCTAAAATGATATTAAATAATACTTTTGTTACGAAATATAAAAATAAATTCGTTTATAAAAACATTTACTTGTAGTTTAAAAATTCTATGAATTGTTTAATAGAAATTATTCATATGTTATCATAGTTGGCACAATTTTATTTTCAATATAAATTAATATCTTGTTTTTTTTTTATTTAAGTCCATTTAAGACCTTGATAGTTTACAAAATCTATGAATTTATATAATAAAAAAAAATGGTTTCCCAACAATAATGTACACTGATTTTACAACATTTCTTCTCAACAATAAATAAATTTAAGTCTATACTTTTTATATATAATATCGGACAATTAAGAAATAATTAATCCATATGCTATTGTTCGTGAAATAATAAAATAGTATCTAAAAATACCTATATTATTTATTATTGAAAATTATTGTATCGACGTTAAGGTGCGCAAACGGATCGATTAATTTGGGAACCGAATCCAATCGGGTCGGAACGATAATTGTTTCGGTTTCTTTGTTTATTCGATTCGGATCGGTTTTGTTGAAAAATTAATATTATTCGGCTTTTATTCGGTTCAGTTCGATTTTAGTATTTTGGAAACTGCTTTAACTAAATAGATCGAATTACATCTTATTTTTCATGCTTTTTCATTACGCTAATATAAAAATACAAAGGTACTTTGTTGTTCTAAATTAATATATTCGTGTCGTTATAGTTGTTGCATAACTCTACAAGTAATATTCTCTCCAATTGTAGTTACACGAAAATTATGCCATATATAATTCAGTTAAATTCAGTTAAATTCTTTATATTTTTATAGGTGCTATACATAATGCATATGACACTTTTGCTTAGCTACATGTGATATATTAATATTTTGTAAGGGGTACATATCAAAATAGGCCATATAGGATTATCACAGTACAATATACTATCGATCATGCATATAACCTGTTTGTCATGCATATAACGTGTTGCGCCTAATACAAATTGACATCCAGTTAGTATTTCTTTGTATTTTAAATTACTCCTATTTTGTTGCATAACTCTAAAGGCATTATTCCATCTACTCCAATTGTGCCATATAATTCCGTTAAATTATTTATATTTTTGAAATGAAATATGTGATATTAGATGAAACTGAATATGAACGACGAGTATTGTAAAGTTGAGCGATGTGATATTAGATGAAACTGAAATATGTGATTTAACATCTTAATTTATGATTCAATTTATGATTGAACATATAATTAAAATGTTAAATCTAGAATTAAATTGTTAATTTTTAAGGTGTTAAATCATATCCACCTCATCAAGGATTTGAGAGGAGAGTTGGGGGTATGTCCAACATTTTTCTATTTTTATAGGTGCTATACATAATGCATATGAGACACTTTTGCTTAGCTACATGTGATATATTAATATTTTGTAAGGGGTACATATTAAAATAGGCATATAGGACTATCACACAATAAATTGTCGATCATGCATATATCCTGTTATCATGCATATAACATGTACTCGACATGTAATTAGTATGTCTTTGTAGTTTAAATTACTCCCATTTTGTTGCAACTCTAAGGCATAATTACATCTGCTCCAATCGTGCCATATAATTCTGTTAAATTATTTTTATTTTTCAAGTGAAATATGTGATATTAGATGAAACTGAATATGAACGACGAGTATTGTAAAGTTAGGCGATGTTGAGGAAGAAGATGTTTGCATCTGAAACTTACATCGCAAAAATTTCAATTCGAGACATCTCTATGAATTCGAGGCGCTTGAAGCACTCGTCCTGCAACATGAGAGCAATGACTTATCATATTTTTGTTATTTTGTACTCATGATTATGTTTTTCTTTTTTTTTAGTACTCAAAGTTCAAGGACTAATCAATAAATATTAAAATTTTACATTTGCAAATATGAAAAGTTGAAGGAAATAAAAACAAATCCCCGATAAAGTGAACAGACACCGAACATTTGCAGTTTAGTCCCGAATCTTGAAATTTCCAGAAAAGAACTTGATTGCTCAATGAAACTATTTCTGAAGAATTTTGATGAAATATGATTTACATGTGTATATCCAACATTTTCATGTATAGATCATTTATTCTGTGATAATCCTATATGGCTTATTTTCATTTGTAGCCTTACAAAATACTAAAATATCACCTGGAGCAAAAGTGAAAAATGTCACATGCATTATGTATAACACCTAAAAAAATTTAAATCTATCATATGACCATAGAAAGTGAAAATATCATGTAAAATCCTACAAAGCCAGAGAAATATTTTTCATACATTATTTATTTTATCTCATTGCAAATTTGCAATTAGAAGGTAATTTTTTTTTTTGCTCATAATAAAATGTAAGAGAACTGATGGTGGTGGTGAGGATTTTCTGAAGCAAATTAACAATAAGGTAGATAAATATTATAAATTCTATGTTTTATAGGATTATTGATAATATTTCATTTCTGTGGGGTTATTACTGAAATTCTCCAATTTGGAGAGGTGCATATGATATTTTAATATTCTCAATGGATATTTATGATACTCTTTTTTAACTAAAATATAGTATTTATGATATTTTGAGATTTTCAAAGGACGTACATGAATTGTAAATTTCAAATATTGAATTACATTTTGCCGAAACAACACAATGAATATCTCTCAAAGCATTAGAGAAAGAAAAAGAAAACATGAATTTTGACCTAATCCAGGACATATGACGAAAAGTACTGATAAATTTGCTAAACTCTCCCGAATTGTGATGAAATTGCAAGATAAGAACATCACAAAAAAAATTACATAACTGTTTCATTTTCAGGCTATCATTCTCAGAAGGAAAAAGTTCAACATACCCTCAAACTCTCCTCTACAAGGTTTGATGACGTGGATAAGATTTAACACCTTAAAAATTAACATCATAATTTATGATTTAACGATTTTATGAGATGTCAAGCCATAAATTATCATCATAAATTAAGTTCAACATCCTCTTCTCGTTTTATGGATCGCACAACACAGTATATATATAGGTTACTAACTCGGTGTTCGTTGAGAATGGAGAAATACATTCAACTAAGAATTAGAGTAATCAGAAAATAAAAATCCTAAATCTAAATCTAAATTATAGTTTGTAAATGAATTCCTTTATAGCCCATTTGGCCGTTAATATCGGAGTAGGGCCGTAATATATTTTTGGGTTCGGAGATGGTGTTACGCGCAAACGCTAAAATTTGTATTTTGCAAATCAACACCGTTCATCATAAATAAAATCAGATAGTTGATAAAAAGAATAGTTACTTTGCCGTTTGATTATAAACGAAGGAATCCATTCTCAATTTCTTGCATTAAATTATTTTACCCTTTTTTTTCCAGAACATTTAAGGAAAAGATAAATTTAGATAATTAAAATATTATGATGTCTCATCTGAGTCATCTCACACACCCGAATTAATTTAACTATAATACTTTCATGCACATTAATAATATGATTCTTCATATGCACATTTATATTATGAATTCTAAAAAAAAAATTGGTTGGATCTAAAGAACGCGCAATGCTTGATTTTTTATATAAACTTTTTGATTTTAATAATTTTCACTTAAATCTAGTGTATAGTCATCCTCTTCTGTAATTATTATTTAATTAATTTTCCTTTTGAGAGAAAGAATAAAGAGAAAAACAGTGGAGTCAAGCTAAAAGGTAAATTAAGAATTGATTATTTTCATTTATAATCAAACCGCGAAGTTAATGTCATTGACTCATTTATCAACGATATTTTTTATAAAGAGAAAAAAATTCAGTATACATGTTCAACCAATATTTTCTTTTAATTTTCTTAATACTCAAAAAAAATCACTCATTTTCGATCCACACAAACCGCGATCATCATTACTCGAGAAATATTTTGCCCCCGAAACATTCGAGTCGTACAATTCGAGTTGCTTACGAACCCATGGTGGGTCAGTATGTTTAACCCACAAGGCTTCGCGAGAACTCATGTTTTTAAAATCAGGGTAATTTATACTTGGTTTATTTTCTCTACAGTCCTTCCATTCTCGTGGATTTTTAAAAAATATTTGCCATAGGATTAGCCTCTCTTTATTTCTTTCTTCGTAATTTACATCATGTGAACCTGAATCTAAAAATTAAAAAAAAAAACAATATATTTAATTTTATATATGAACCAAAATATTAGGGTGTAGGGCTTACTGGCATTTGAGGTTTCACTGAAGGGTTTATGTGTCCATTCGTTTTCCTTATTCTCACATTGTACTTCATTTCGATTATTATTCATTCTAATATAATTCAATTCGCATACTTCAACCTGTAAAAAATAAATCAATATACCGATTATTGAGATTGAAATTTATCGATAATAACATTTGTTGAGAACGGGATAAACCTTGTAAAATATATCACGGCCCCCACTCGTCATATTGACCTTGTTGTAAGAGCTTAAATGGCCAAAGACATAAACAAATTGTTTCGGTTTTAGATACTCGAGAGACACCTCTGCCAACTCTCCTCTCATCGAAATTAATATTCTGTTCCATAAATTTATAATTTAAACCTTTTTTTCTTGGTACGAAGAAAGTGGGAAAATTTCAGAGATTTAACGATTCTGAATCAATTTAACATATCGAAAGGGGCAAATTGACAATACAAAATGACAGAATTTACATAATAATCCTCAAAACATGAAAAATCACAGTATTAAGAGGGTAATTCGTTCAATAATACAAGTATATTAACCCAAAAAAGGTATAAATTTCACTGTTTCACTGGAATCGCGCAAAAATTGATGAGGAAAGGGATGATCAGTTAATAATATACTTACTGTAAAGGAGAGGACTTCATGGTATGATTCGCAAAGGGTTTATTAATCTCAAGAAAAGTGTAAACACCAGAATTATGTCGTTCTTTCCCTGTGAAGAATCTCACTGGAGATCGTATTTCTCCAATCAGGCAGCACTTATTCCTAGAATCTCCATGTTTCCTCACGAACTTCGGTGGCTTAGGAGGCACCGGTGATTTCCTTGATTGGATTAGGCGAGCAAAGGCGGAGGGTTGAGGGAAGGATCGCCGGAGAGAGCCCATTGTATGCAAGCCGCATGCTTTTCTTCATTTCTCTTCTTTCTCGCCCGAACGGAGGGGGGAGAATTTCGGGTCGGATCGGGAATTTTGGGCCGGGTTTAATTATTGCTGGGTTGAGATCCACTAAGAGGCTACTGAGTTTTTTTTTACACCGCAAGATCAAGATCTAACGGTCCTTAGAAAGGGGTTCGTAGTGTGTAATTGTGACCTTATTCACCACTGTTTTCTTTTCCTGTTTTCCATTGATGAATTGGTATTTTTATTTAAATTTTAATAATTATGATTTAACTTCCAAAAATAAAACAAACGTACAAATTATAACTCAAATTTTAAAATCTAAATAAAAATTAAATCTAATATTGGACTCTAATACATAACACACTCTCTCTCGAGAGAGTGCGTCCATCCAGAAATTTTTTAAAGTCTTTCACAGAAAAAACTAAGCAAACTAATTAAATAATAATATTACATTAATTTTTTTTGCAAAAAAAAAAAATTATTACATTAATTTAACCACAAAATTTTCTCAAATACGAAACTAATATAAAATATAGTCAAAATGATTACATGACAAAACAATTATCTCTTAAATATTTTTTTTTTAATACTAATAGGTCCTTTTTGAAATCATTATTTACACTACGTATATATTAAAAAATATGGGATTCAATTTTTTGGTGGATCATCCCAGACGAGTCGATAAAATGATAGATCATTTTCTTCTTCTTTACTCGTAACAAAAATATGTGAGAAAGTAAAGATAAATAAATTTAATTTCTTAGGTTTTGCATTCGGTTTGCATTTTGTGTCAAATCGGCTATAAATAAAAATTGGTCCAAAAATAATTTAAACCCGATTATTCGATAAAAACCCATTCAAACTCGGTCAAGAGTCGGTCAACTATTTTTTTGAAATTAGGAACAAAAATATCAAAAATATCTAACTAAAGAAAACAAATTTACAAACAAAAAAAAGACAATGTTTTGACAAAAATCTAAATCAATTTAAACAACCATTCCTTAACCAACTTAGGTCTTCCAATAAACCTCCCCGCATTATTCCTATCCAATCTCATCGGAGCATCCATCAAAACCCTCGAAACCAAAACCCTAACCGTCGATTTCCCTCTCACGCTATGTTTTCCCACCCCACAAACAACCGAAATTTCTCTAGCCATCACCGTCCCCTCTACACCGAGTCGCGATCTCATCTCATCCATCCATTGAAGCAAGATAATATACGCAGAAACAACCGAAAATCCATGCAAGTCTAGTTTAACGTCCGATTCGGACCAATCTAACGCTTCCTTCATAACCGAAGAATCTTTAATCAATTCCTTGACTATCATAGCTTCAATTTGGGATGACGAATTGTTATTCTCTAGTTTCTCAATTAAATGTTTTAATGAAAGAGGAAGAGAATCGCATTTGTTTATCATGTCGACTAAAGTTTGGCACGAATTGAGACACGTGTTAAATGTTCTTAGACAAAAAGGAATGCATGAGTTTGTCATCTTTTTAAGCCAAGAAACCATTTTGTCAAATTCGGCGTGATCTCCGTAACAAGAGAGAATCATGTTTGCACAAATGGTATCGATTTTCAACCCTAATTCTTCCATTAGTTTGATAACCCGTTCCATTTCTGAAAAAGAATTTAATTTTCCGTAGCTTTGTGCGATTATAACAAACTCGAATCGAGAAGGATGGTAGCCCGACGAAATCAACTCTTTTAATTTCGACTCGGCTTCGATTGGGTTACCCATTAAGCAAAGAGACTTGATTGTGAGTTCGAAAGGCTTTCGTCCCGATAATGGCATTGATTGTAATTTCGAGTATATTATATTTGCCTTCTCGGTCAAACCGTGACGAGAGAGAGACTCGATTAGGTTGGAGTAGAAGACGCAGAGATCCTTGGGGGATTTATCTAGCCTTGATATTGAGTCCAGAATTAGGGTTTCGGCTTGAGAAGCTTCGTCTTGTAATTCGAGAAGCGTGGCGATTGATGCAGCCGTTTTTGGGTTCCATTTGAACCAATTGGTCTTACTAATTCTCGAGTATATCTTCATCAAACATGTTCCAAATCATAAACCATATTAGAAATCAAAATTAAGGCATAAATGCAATTCTAAAGCAATTCTTAATTTTGCCAAAATGTACAATGCTTAATGAGAGAGAGACTAACTGGTAGGGCGTATGGAGAAGAAATGGAGAGGAGATAAGAGAGCGTGCCGAGAGAAATCGACTTGGACGAACCAGCTACGTACTTCTTCACCATCGCTTCTGTGGAGGCTCTGTCGGCTGCGCCATGGAGCGACCCTAGTAGCCTTCTCGCATTCTTAACGCCGCCGTCGGCTCGGACGGACAGACATCGCGGCGGAGCCGGCGATGTGAACCGTATTTGAGGAGTAGATAGAACGGCTAACATTGGTATCAGGCCAGTGTTGTTTTCTGTTTCTTATGGCAATTTTGCATATATCACCTTCGATAAATATGGGTATTGGATATATCATTTTATATTACTTGTGGGTTCTTATGTATAAACAATTTTATTTATTTATATTACTTGTGGTTTTTTATGTATAAACAATTTTATTTATTTACTTGAGATACATTTGGGTTGATATACCTTTTCAATAAAATGGGTCTGATAGTTTCTTTATGGAGGAAAAAAATTTGATTATATTGAAACATTGCTCTTTACACAAGGAAATCAATTTTACAAATAAATCACAAATAAAATAAGTAATATACAATGTAAAAGAACCAAACAAATCAACTCGATTAAAAAACAAAAAGGATCGATACTGAAAAACTCTATCGATTACTCGTTTCGATTTCGTCTGAAAGATAAAAAACCGCGTGGCGTTTTCGGCTTGCCATCTGAATCAACCTATAATAATTCACATACATTTCATCTTGATTATAAACAACTCAATTAGTTCACATATTTTTAAAACATTATTTATTGAAAGTAAAAAATATCATACTTGTTTAGCAATGCATTGTAAAGTATCCAAAATTTGTGAGAAATCAGGTCTCAAACTCGGATCTTGTTGCCAACATTTCTCAAGCAATTCCACGAGCTTCGAATTCGTCCCTATTGGAATCGTTGGTCTCAATCCCTAAATAATTACAAATTTTAATAAATAAGAAATTTAATATTTGAGATAATAAAATAGAAATTTAATATTCCAACCTTTTGGACTACGCCAATTGCGGCTTGTAAAGGTGTCATGTCCTCATATGGTACCTGAAATAAATAAAACGTAAATTAATAAATCGTAATTTTTTAAAAATAAGAATTAAACTTAATTACCTTGGCAGTGAGGAGTTCCCAAAGAACGATCGCGAAGCTAAACACATCGGCCTTGTGATCATATTTCTTGTGCTCAATCACCTAAAATAATTAATGTAATTAATATAATTGGGGGTAAAATGGTAATTGACAAGTACGTACCTCAGGAGCCATCCAACGATACGTTCCTGTTTCCGCAGTCATGATTCCTGATTGCGCTTTTACACGTGCAACCCCAAAATCCGCGACTTTTACTACCTATAAAATATACCCAATGGCAATTCTGTAAATAATCGAGTTTTATAATGTCGAATTTGTAAAGAACAACACTTGCCTTGTTTTCGTCCATGAGAAGATTTGCGGTTTTTAAATCGCGATGAATAATATTATTTTGGTGCAAAAAATTCATCCCTTTGGATACATCAATTGCGATTCGTAGTAAATTTGGTAATTTCAGTATTCCATTTTGTTTGTGTAAATAATCATATATGCTTCCTCCAGACATGAATTCTGCAAAATTCAAAAAAAAAATATTGCATTAGATTGAAATGTCGGTACAAATTTTATTTCTTTTAATTGTTGTACCTGTAACGATACAAAGTTTAGGAGGTATCGTGCATGCACCGATAAATTGCACCACGTTCTTGTGACGAATCTTCCTGCCAATTTATCAAATATAAAATACTTTAAGCTACCAATTTGAAAAATTATAATTTTACATGTTTCTTTTAATAAATGAATGAATGAACTACCTCATGATATAAACTTCGTGTCCAAATTCGCGGGTTACATCTTCGGTTACTTGTTTTGATTTTATTACCTTAATTGCCACGTCTTGGCAACAATATCCGCCTCTATATCTGTAAATTAAAAATAATAAATTTGAAACTATGAGCGTTTAATTAGAGAAAAATTGTGTTGATTAAAAAGTAAAGTAGGAAATAATCGACTTACAAATCTCCATAAGTTCCTGATGCGATTTTATTTCCAATGCTGAGTAGTTTAAAATCAATTTCCCATACCGAGTTTTCGTCTTTTGGTATCGGTACGTGTCCCCATCCTAATTTCTGTACCGGTTTCTCTTCCTCCACTTCGGATCCCTATACAACACGATTAAATTTAATCATTTAATGTTTCAAAATTACAGAGAGAGAGAGGAGAGTAGAGAGAGAGAGGGACCTTAATTTTACGAATTTTCTTCTCGAGTGCTTGTTTTAATTCGTCAATTTCCTACATATATTTAAAAAAAATTTGAGTATACCATAAGTTTCATATAATCAAAATAATATATCAAATATTATTACCTCGTAATGCCAACCAATAACAACAAATATTTCCAAGGATAAACCATCGTTAGTACAAAATGCATGTGCCTCATGTATGTCAAGTCCAAGTTCGCCAAGTAAAGATGTTAACTACAAACACCGTTTTATTTACCACTTAATATTTCATTAAAAATTACCCAATTAATTAATTATAAATTGTTGGATTTATTATAAATTTGTAATTACCTGATTAAAAACCTTTGGTTTGTCATCAGCTGCAAATGTTATCTCGTGCATCGCCCTAAAATATTTATCATACTTAATTAATTAATTTTAATTTTAAGAAAAATAAGATAAAAAAAAATGAGAATAAGCTAACCTCGCATGGTGTCGAACTGTGTCTTCGGCATTTTTATTTATATCAAGCGCCTCGAGATTAGTGTTTGATCCAAATGGTGGAGGTGCATGAGCCCTATAAAAATAAAATAAAATATTTTCTTACAATTGAAACAAATTAATCAAAAAAATCAAATTATTATGGTGTGTATGCTTTGAGAGAATCCAATGAAAATATACAATAAGTTCAGAAAAAAATCAAAATAAATTTAAAAATAATGACGATTTTGGTCCTTAACTTATTGATTGGTTTCATTAGATTTTCAAAGTATGCATCACAAAAATTTCAAAAAGAAAAAAAAATACTTTTGTCTAGTGAAGAAATTAGAAGTAACTTCGTCCTCGGCGGTGTTTTCATCGATAGCTCTATGTACCTGTAACAAAATATCTAGTTTAACATTTAATGTTAATAGTTAGAAAACATTATACTAAATAAATTAATGACTTATTTTAATTCGCAATGGATATTTCTTTTCGTGTTAAGTGTTGTCACCACTTGAAATTATTTAAATAGGATGGAGAAGTTAGACTTTTGTTAGGGTAGAAACACATGATTTTAATTTGAGGCCCCAGCTTTAAAATAATTGTTGATATTTGTTGAAAATATTTAAACAAAGTGAAACTCCAATGAGATAAAACAATTTGCAAGTGGCCATAATTTTGTATTCATCCAATAGAGATCAATACTCAACAAAAATAAATCAAGATAGGAAATAGGAAATTGCCAATGACCAATAATAAAATATGTTTCAAAGAAATATATGATAATCAAGCTAGCAAATTGCCAATGGCATATTTGTTGAAAAGAAGGTAATTTTTAGACATTCTCTTGAAAATTAGGCAAGAATGGGCATTGATGATATTTCGTATATTTTGTAAGAAGAGCATGCATGATATTTTACATTTTATTCCGCCAATAATAAAAATAGCCGAATGAACTCTTTCACCACAATGATATACAATTAACATGTTAATTTTGTTAGTTAACATATTAATTATATGTGAATAATTATGTTGTTACGTACCTGAACTACGCGCACGGAGACAGCAGGGCAATTGGCCGGATCACGAGCCGCCTCGAGCAAGTTCGCATGCATTAGCAATTCTTCGGGCCTTTCAACATTCACATCCTTTGCATATCTACAAACACCAGCATTTCAACAAACACATTAAGTGCATGAACACACATGAACAAAATCATATATTTACGAACTTAGTGGGAAGACGGTTCAAATGAGCCCAAACAGAATCCTCGAGATCGGAACAAATCACCGCCTTGTTATTATCCGCGAGATTCTTCATCACTTCGTTGTAGGTATTAAGTTTGGTCTTCCTTTTTCTCGCTGGAGAACCCGATAAAGATCTCTGCATACTAACCTTCGCTTCACCGTCGTTTGATGCCGCAGCCTCTATTGCCATTGATTAGGGTTTTGAGTGAATTGGGTTTGTTTTTAATTTGATAGAGATGTGTTTGGTTTTTGCAATTGAGAGAGAGAGAGAGAGAGAGAGAGAGAGAGAGAGATAAATATTGTATCTTCCTTTAAAGTTGGATAAATATGAAGTGTTTGGCTTTTGCAACTTAGTGGAGGTGTATATATATAGTAAGTGGAGGGGTTTTTCTTCTTGATCTTGACCGTTGGGAGTTTGAGAGGAAAGGAGGGCGATTTGGGGTGGGATATGAGAGAACCCAGTCAAACAAATGGCATGTAATCATGTTCGAGTTTTTTTTTTTAATGAAAATTGGGAAAAAATAATAATAAAATGAAATAAAAAATTACATATATCATGACGAAATTAAAAGTATCTGTATCATGACGAAATTGTAAAAAAAAAAAAGGGCGTTTTCTAATAGAGAATTTGTATTGGTTGTAAAATAACACGGTTAGCGTTCTTACTACATAATATTTATTTATTTATTTTTGTATTGGAGGGTCAACATGACGGGCGGGTCGGGTACGGATATGTCTCTCTCATATCCATATGCATTCTCATATCCGAGCCCGTAAGTAAATATGTATCCATGAATATACCATATGAATAAATATTATCATTAATTCAAATATTAATCCATAAAAATAAAAACTCCAAATAATGCAAATATTATAAATATCTTCAATACCACATAAAACATCCGACATGTTTAAAACATGGTTCGTTGAGTCACAAAATAATATCATTAGTTCAAATGTGACAATGCACATACGTGGGATCTTTTGCAAAATTTAGTTTATAGTTTTGTGCGTTTGTGTATTTTTATTGCAAATGAAGCAATGACACCCAATATGTCACAATAGAATCACAAAATATTACATAGAACACTTATCGCTTTTTATTCTCCCGAAAAATCTGTAAAAGAAAATTTGAAAATTAATAAAACAAGTGAGAAAAATCAGAAAGAATACTCAAGAGAAGATTTTATTTCTTGAATTGTTATGCTTAATATCGCTACAATTGAACGAGGATGGGCATACGTTTTTTATCCACACACCTACACATTTACATATATGTATCATGACATGAAATATACATGAGACATAATATATACATATGTAACATGACATACTTTAACGTAGGAAAACACATACATACACATGCAGCAAGTATGTTGTATATAATTAATTCTACGAAATAAACATAAATGCATTTATATTTATAATAAGACCAAGTACAAGTCTCATTTCATAATATAATCATTATCTTTTTTGGGAAAAGAATATAAAAAAATATTTGGATGCCATTTTTTAAATATTAATCATTATCTGTAATTACTATAATTCTTAAAATGAGATATTTTTAGATGACATTTTTTTGAATATTTTTTTAGTCATTATAAATTTCATTTCATAAATATTATCTTTTTAAAAAATATTATATATATATATTTTTTATTTTATAACATTTTTTTTTTATCAAAATTCGATTTTTTTTTTCCAAATCGGCCGAGTCCCGAGTCGATTTGGTTGTCCGAGTCCAAATTTGATTCCGACATTCAGAATCATGATTCAAACTACTAATAAAACATTTAGCTAATTTAAATATCACAAATAACTCGTAAAACATCGAAATAACTAAAATAAAATAAATATTAAATCAAGCCATAAAACATTTAAAATGTTCAATTATCCATAATAATAAAAAAAAAATCCAAAATATTGTTAACATCACATATCCTGATCTTCTGTGATCTTCCGTGATTCAAGAATACTTTTAACTACAAGATCAGAGTTTGCAAAATTAGTTTTATTTTCAATTGCGAAATCAATAAACAGTAAATTCCAAAATGTTGAAATTAGCATGAAACATACAAATAATTCAAAAATTACAAATCTTCTGTGTGATTTCAAAATAATATAGGGTTTTATTTTGCTCGTAACTCTTGAACTATTTAATGTTTTAAGATTTAGTATTTTCGTAGTGCACACATATTTGTAAGTCTTAACGCATTAAAGTGTGCGCTTGACATGGAAAACACAAAAATCTCAAAACAAATCATATGATCAAAAAAATTAACCAAAACTCATATTAAAATTGTACACATTAAAATTGTACAAGAGTTTGAATGTAAGTTCATTTGTTGGTTATTTATTGCTATCAATAATAATTTAAAATATTGTATGTTGCTAACGTTCATTTTCAAGTTGTAAGTACTAAAGTGTGAGAGACATGATAAATGGCGTCGGGAACGGATTTATCGGATCTATGTAGGGACCGAGAAACCATGTCTCTCAAGATTTTCGAAATTATAATATATGCAGTGCAATTTACTACATTAAAACTTTGAAATATATATTATGTCCCCACCCCCCACCGAAATTATAATATATGCAGTGCAATTTACTACATTAAAACTTTGAAATATATATTATGTCCCCACCCCCACCGAAATTATAATATATGCAGTGCAATTTACTACATTAAAACTTTGAAATATATATTATGTCCCCACCCCCCACCGAAATTATAATATATGCAGTGCAATTTACTACATTAAAACCATGTCTGGAAAATTATAGTATATTACTAAAAATTATATGATTGTATTATATTATTATTTCATTTTGATAAAATATTTTGTATGTAAATTATAATTTTATTTTACGTAAAATATTGTTTTTTGTTATTGTGTTTTATGATCGTATTTATATTAATAAAATACAACATTTTTTATTTGGTTTAAATCAAAAACTTTGATGATATTTTGATGTAAATAAATACAATTGGATGGAAAATGTCAAGGTTAACTCTATATTGAAGATTTTTTGAAGGAATCCGAGGTGGATTTTTGGGATGGAAACTAAAAAAAGTAGGGGATTTGTGATATATATATATTTTTTTGAAAAGGGGATTTTTGAAGATTTTTCTAAAAAAAAACCGAGTATCATTTAGATGGCGATTTAACTGGTGAGCGAAATTATTTCTGAATTTTTTAATTGGAACATGGGAAGAGGTGATTTCTGATTTGGATCGTTCCGACATCGGCGTGGGAAGATGAAAAAAGAAATTGAATTATTGAGAAGCTTGCAATTAGGAATGGACTTTCTTTTTTAATTCTTCATTAATATATATATTTAATTTGTCAGACTCATTGTCAATTTGTCAAATCAAATCTTCCTACGTTTAACTATTTAAGTAGGGTCTACATTTAAATAGGTCTGATAATTATTGAAATTTTCCTACATCTTTTTTATTAAAAAACATTTCTACATTTTCGTCGGATCTTTACTAAATACAAGTTATAAATATGTGATTTGCACGTGGTAAATTCATTTGAAAATTGCTTATGTATGAAAATTAGCATAAGTTTTTTTATATAAAAATTAATCAATAACATTTTCCTTAATGTATAAATTAGTCATTATATTTTAATATTTTTTTATATTAGCATCAAATTTTACATTTTGTAAATATTAAATTACCTTGTTAAAACTTAATTTATTATTTAAGTTTTGTGCATGATAACTCATCGAAAATTTTAATAGCAAATTTGTTATTATGTTTGATGTTCAATTAATACTGGGAAAATATGTAAACATGCATAATTTTTAAAAAGGATAATTCATAACAAATTGTCGTTTTTTATATATTTTTTAATATTATAGTTGTATTTATATATTTGGATTATATAATTTAAAAACTGGATAGCAAATCAATAAAAAACTGAATGTCAGATGGTAGAATCATATTTATCAACTATAAATGTATTTATTTGTATTGAATCTATTGATATAAAAATGAGTCTGAACGTCAGAGAATTGCACGCTGATGCACGCTGATCTGTCAAGATTCATCATGGCACATCACGTGACATTTTTTTGTATGCACATTTTGGCCGTCTAATGCACGGTGTTACTCATCCGGGTTTTAATATCTTTTAAGATGTATGACATAACTTTAGTTTTATATTACATAATTTACATATATTTTGTAGACTATGTAATATTTTCTAGATATATGTTATATATATTATGTATCTATGATATACTTTTAGATGTATCATATACATTTTAGATATATGATATGAGAATAGATTAATGGACAAATTATTGGACAATAATGTGAACAAGACATTTCAACTATTGATTAAACCATGATAAACGATTGTGATTAGCATAACCTCCACTACCTCCTCATCCAAGCATTTCTAACATTTCTAACATTTGATATAGAGTTGTGTTCAATTTTTTGTCTAATATTTTGTCCATGGATTCGACCCGTTATGATATATATGTTAAATACAATACATGTTATATATTTTTACATGTATGATATATATTTATATGTTCTACTTTTTTAGACGCATCATATAATTTTTGTGATGTTTCATATATCTTTTTGAAATATAATGTACGTTGTATTTTTTTTACATGTATGATATACGTTTTGAGATGTAGCATATATATTTTTTACTAGCATTTGTGTATATTTCTTGTACTAGAATTAAATGCATAATAAGTTATATTTTTATATATGTTACGATTTTTTACACATATGATAATCTATATTTTTTTTGTCGGCTTGCGTTAGCAGAGTAAAATAGCAAAACATTAAATTTTGTAAAAACAGAAAAAAAAAAATGACCAACGTGCATTCCGCGTAGGGATGTCAACAAGGTGGGTCCGATTCGGTTAATCCTCCTCCGTACCCGAACTCGAATTTTCGGATATCATCCGAACCCGAACCAAAAATACCTGCGGATAAAAAATAATACCCGGGCCCGCGGGTAACGGGTATACCCACGGATATTACTCGTTATCCGTAAATCACCAATAAAAAATCTAAAAGAAAAATCTAAAATTTTTTATACAAATATGTAAAATCACCAACAATTTTAAATACATAAAACAGTTAGCATTTATAAATGTTTTACAAATTCAAATATCACAAATAATTAATTCATAAAACATGCAAAATATTCATATTACTGAATATTTTCGGATATTTTTCGGATTCGGGTCGCATCTTTTTCGGGTAACAGATATATCCCACGGGTAAGAATTTATCTCCGTAATTCCGTATCCGACCCGGAACGAGTATTTTTTTCGGGTTCTACCTTATCCATTGACTTCCCTAATTGAGCCTCTAAAATTAATTAATTATAATATAAATTAATGTGCTCATTTCTAAATTTTAAAAGTCAACATGAAATCTTTTGCAGCAAATTTTGTGGGTCAAGCTGAAAACTTATTAAGCAAATCTTCTCTTCAACTCCCTCTTAACGTGCGATGAACTCGATTCATGCAAAAAATATTTTATAAACTCTTTGGTGCATGCAAACCAATTGCATGAACAACAAAAATTGTGAGAATCATTCATTGATCGAGACTCATTCTAAGATATTAACACATGTTAAATTCTTATAGGATTACTATGACATTTTATCCAATATAGACTTTTATTCAGTGTTGTCATAGTTGAAATTTTAAGTGAAAATTGAATTATTCAATGTTTTATTAGTTGTTATACATGGCTAATAGAATATTAAGATAAACATGAGTCGTGAAAAGAGACGGAAATTTAGCGTGATTATTTTATATACATATCTAAAAATATGGTCGATTCATCGCATCACATAAATCTAGCTAAATGCATAAAATGAATAAAGTATTATTGGATAATAAAGCCAGCACAGACCAAGAATAATTAATTATTCTCAGAGCATGCTGCTGAATGAAATTCATGACTTCCTAATTATATAGTTTATCCATGAGCATATTCCTGCTAAAATTTCAGCTTATTTGTATAATGTTATCTTATTTCATAATACTTAATACTATATTATTGTATAGAATATTGTATACACTGAAATAATGTTATCTTATTTCATATTCCTGCTAGCATAAACATAATCATATCACATAAACATAAATATATTTAGGTAATAATGTATAGAATATTGTCCTATTAGAATAATAATTTTATCTTTGCTCAACAAAATAACAGAATTTTTTTTTTGTAATTTTATTTTGAGGATGTGAATAATTTTCCATGTTTATATATACTTATATTGGTCAAATATTAGGTGATTGGATAGTTTTGATGATCAGGATATGAGCTAACTTAATTGAGATATGTTTAGACTAATATATATTAATGATGGTCATCACTGCTTAAATAACTAAGTTAATCCCTACTACTTCATCCATATAGAATTAATAATTAATTTATTCACATTATTTTTGTCATGGTCCAGATTTACAAATATAAACTTTATACGAACAACTACTTTTCCACTTTCATGGCACAATAAAATAAATTTGTGATGTTAAAGTCCTCAGGTCGGTAGGATGAAAACAAATTTGCAAAGTCTTTTTTATGCAAAGTTTTTTATTTTTGTTATTAAAATTATCCTCCATTTTTTCAGTGCTCGAAAAAAGATCTTGTTTTATTTTTGTTTCCAATTTGCAAACCTATCATTTTCACAACTCAATCTTGCATTTTCTTAGAACAGTGAGGAGTTTAACTGGAAAAAAAAAAAAAATTACGTGCTGAGTTTGGGGCTTTGGATTGTTCCAATTATTGGGCACATTATTTGTTCAGTTGGTGAATAATATGTGTGTGATTCACGAACAATTATGTATTACGAATAATATGCGTATGATTCACGAATAATTACGTATTACGAATAATATGTGTTTTGATATTTTCGTACTAAAATCTAATCAATAATGCGTAGCGCGAATATTCTCCTAATCTTTATAAGACCAGAGCGTCTAGTTGATATCGTCATTAAGAAGTCTAGAAGCAGATTATAACCATATGATCCCGATAATAAATTAAGAACCAAAAAGTTGAGCAATAAAATCGAATCGAATTACCATTCAAAGGAAGTGTACACATATGACTGATAAACATATTTAAAAAAGAGGCCATATATCATGCCCCTTAAATTTCCCCACAATTACCACACAATAGTAATTCATGATTAATCCAATAATTAGTGCTTTGGATTAACGATTAATTCATAATTATCTATTTTTAAATAGTTAGAATTAATCATTAATTAGTATGAATCTTAATTTCATATTAAATTTTTAGTAACCATGAATTAATTATAATCCACTTTGCTAATTATGAGATTAATTAGTGTGGGAGAATTGAGGGGGAAAAGTGTAACTGTCCTTTAAAACATAATGTATTAGTCTACGGGTTTCTCAAAAAAAAAAAAAAAAAAAAAAAAATATATATATATATATATATATATATATATATATATATATATATATATATATATATATATCAGTGATTTAAATTGCGCCGCAATAACGCAAATCGCAATAAATATTACTAAAACGCAATGCCGCAAACAACCAAATAGCGCCGCAATATCATCACAATATCGCGCAATATCGGTCATCATATGTAAATTACATCCCGAACGCAATGGATCGCAATATCGCAATATATATATATATATATATATATATATATATATATATATATATATATATATATATATAACACGAGTTTACTAAAAAAAAATTGTTTTTTTTGTTTTTGAATGTATTATTGCTTGTTATGTATTAAATTAGATTTGGCATTAAATATAATTATCTATTCTTTTTCTTCTAAGCTTCCAATGAACATTTGTATCGACCACGACCTTGACCTCCATAATTTCTTCTAATTATACCCTCTGACACTATATAGGACTCTCTAAAACATATATATTGCGAGTATAAATTATACTAGGAAACTCGCGCTACGTGACGAGAATGATAATTATAATTTTTATTTTATTGTGAATGGTAATTTTTATGATAAAAATAACAATATTAAAGTAAAATAAAATTATTTCATGTTATATTAATATCATCATGTTATATAACTAATTAAATTATAATCAAGAATATTTTTCACAGTTATATTATGTTCTTGTAGAAAATAGCTCATTTTTAATAAAAATATTAACACATATATTTAAGAAAATAATAATATTCAAAGAATGACATCATTTTACGGAAACAACAAAAAAAAGATATCATTTTTGCTCACAATAATTCATGCAATATAAATATATGAACATTGAATTATACAACCAAAACCAATATACTCAAAACACATAATCAATTATAAGATTTTTTTGATAAACAAAACAATGAAAATTATATGCAACTTTACATTAAACAATGCAAAACTATTAAATTTTTTTAGAAAAAGTATAATTAAAAATTATTTAACATCATATGATATTTTTAAATTTACAACTCAAAAATAACAATAGTATTTATAACATGTTTATAAGTTTAAAAAATTATTTATATTTTAAAATTGTGAAAAACAAGACACAAATATAACGTACTAAGTAATACATGATTCTAACTATTATAATTATCAGAAAACTACAATAACTATTTAAATTTAATTATTTATATATTTATATGTGTTATTTTGCATTTATTTTCTTATATAATTTCTTCATAAATTCATAGAAAAAAAATATTATGTACGAACTATATCAATATGGATGCCAAAATAAAGAGAAAATTATTATTGAATGAGGGAGAAATATATCATATGGAAATATTAAACACTAACAAAAAGATTTATTAGATAACAAAATTGTATAATTTGTGTGTCAAAATAAACTTAACAAAAATTTTCATATATTTTCTTTGTCATGTGCCGATAATATTTACTATCAACCATCCGATTTTAATCATCCTGTCAGGATTTAAAATATCAAAAATGACATTATTTACTATAATAATTTTCATATAGTTTCAAAGTTATTGTAAAATAATAACACATAAATAATTACATAAAAATTAATTTTCAAAAATCAAGTAAAAAAGAATGAATGAGATCAAATCACATCATTACGTCCAACCATTTAATTGTCTTGATCAAATATAAAATGAATGATCCGATAATGTCACAAAAATCTAATGGAAAAAAAAAACAAGAACTGTTTTTGTTGGAGAGATAAACAAATTATTACAAACTTACCTGGAAAATTATAATTATAATTCAAATAATATTTGCATCATTCAGGGCCAGGCCTGTAAAGGCCTCCAATTTTTTTTATTTTAGCAGTCCATAACCAATATTTCCTCATCTAGTTTTCTTCATTGGCTCATCTTGTTAGCAACTCAACCAGAGCGCGTACCCAGAGCGCTGCAAACACGAAATCCTCACGGAAAAACACGAATTTCTTACGCTTAACGACGCGAAACTAGCAGCACAGCGAAGGTTCGCCCCATTAATTTCCATTATCTCTTATTTTTGTTCGATTTTGAATTATTTTCGTACCAATGTGAATTTGGGCAATATTTTTTGTTCGAATTTCAGCAGATTCACGATTTTTCAGTAAAATTCATGGAATTTCGCTCAAATTCCGCCTAATATTCTGTTTCTAATTTGCGTGTGTTGAAATCTTATCTTTTGCTTTCGATTGTTGTTTATTCAGTGGGGGTTTGTTCACGGAATTAATCGTCGAGAGATAAAGCACAAAGGGCACCTCGCTGGAGATACAAAATGGATTTCATTAGCAACCTCCCAGAAAATATCAAAGAAGATATCCTTACTTGCTTGTCGATAAAAGAGGCCGCAAGAACTAGTCTTCTATCCAGTGCGTGGAAGTACACCTGGACTTCAATTCCCGAACTTAAATTTGAATTTCCAATTTTCACTACCACTAATAAAATGGAGAAAATGGTCGACGCGATTCTTCTTCAATATAACGGTCCATTTGTTAAATTTGATCTTAAGAATAGAGACCATTGCATATGCGCACTTGATACGTGGATTAGTCGTACCTCGTTACGAAATCGAATCAAGGAACTCAAACTTGATTTTGATTTTAATCGTCCAGAATACACGATTCATTCGAGTTTGTTCTCTTGCGATAAGCTGACTTCCCTTTTCCTTAAATCCTGTACTCTCAAATTACCCGTTGGATTCAAAGGATTTAAATTTCTTCGTGTCCTTCATTTCGAAGACGTTACCATTTCGGACGATTGCATCAAGAAACTCGTCTCGAGTTGTCCCGTGTTGGAGGATCTGAAATTATTGAACAATACTCGTCACGGCATTTTAGATATACAAGCACCGAATTTGAAATTTTTGGATATTTGCATTTATAATGATGGTTTCTATTTGCAATCACCAAATCTTCTTGCTCTAACGGTAAATCTACATTCTCAATCTGAATATAATAACATCAAACCTGAACAATTTCTTCGCGGGTCTAATCTTGAAAGGCTACACTTAGGAAGACATATCATGAAGGTATTATATTCTTAATTTTTGTAATAATTATGTGATTATTTCTAACCTATTATTTTATGCTAGTCCATGGCCAATTTGCATGATATCGGGATGTTTCCCGTGATATTTCACAATTTGAAGAATTTGTCCATTACGTTCGAGGACGTGGAGGAGGCTACATTTGTTTTAACCCTACTTAAAAGTACCCCTAATCTAGAAGTACTCGACATAAAGGTTTGTCTCTTATTAGAATAAGGATAATTATATCATACCCCCTCATTTCCCCACCACATTTTCTATATCACCAATTAACCATTAATTGATGATTAATTAACATGGTCATTAACAAAAGTACAGTCGATTAACAGTTAATTGATATTAATTAAGAATTGTTAATATATATGTATTTTAATTATATATTAATTAACTGTAAATGGAGTGTTATTTTGTTAATGATAATGCTAATTAATCATTAATTAGGAATATTGAGGGTGTTATGGGGAAATGATGGGTTACGGTATATGGCCTCTTAGAATAAATGTATTATTATCCCATTTTTTGTTATTAATTTATAATACATGATTATTCTGAAAATTGTGCCAAGATTTTATATAGTAATTGTCAATTGTCAATTTATTTTCCATTTTATTTGCGAACTTTTCTCATGTTTGTTGTAGATACTAGATATACATTACTTGCAACTTGTGGGAATCAATGAATGGAAAAAATTTGCACTTGAACGCCTCCGATATGTGAACATTTACTTTCGTTGTGAAATTGAAGTTCTAATTTTGTTCGCAAAGTTTGTCTCGGACTCGGCTCCTGAACTTCTTGAACTTGAAATTGAAACGGATATGAACTCGATGCCATGGAGGGACATCGATGCAGTAGTCGAGCAGCTCTTGGAGTTTCCAGTGCCGGCCTTGCATTTTGGCCAAGAAGGCAACCGTCTAAGGCCACATCAAAGTTCGAGTCCCCACATTTTTACGTGCTCATTCATTTCTTTTAATAGAAATGTAAAAGTTGATGAAAATATCAAGAAAATCTAATATTGAAAATTGAAAATCTAATATTTCAAATTCGCATAGTTACGTATGAAATCTCATTCAATCACATTATATACCACATCAAGAAAATATAAGACCAATAAGACATCATGCTTTTATCACGTTGTGAGAGAATATTATGTATATTTACTCTTTCAAATATCATGTTTTCATTCCTAAATTTTGTTGTTTTCAGAATTTGTTGAAAGAAACAATTCTCATAACAACTTTGTATTGATATTATCGAGGTTATTTATGTTTTGTTTAAATCAAAATTATTTATATATTAAAATATCAAACTTCAAATTATTAAAATGCACAACCTAATCAATCCATTTGCGTGTCAAAATTGATATGTATCATTCGCGTGAAGTCCCCAAAATACGCATGACATGTTTGGAAGTTCCAAAAGGCATCTACAAAAGCTGGAATTACTCTCAAATCATATTTGATTAATCTTGGAATATATTTATGAAATAATGATTTTTGCCAACTTAAAATCCTAATAATTTAAAACTATTTAATAATTAATATAATATTTTTTTCCTTTCGTTTTTTTGAAAATAACAAAAACATATCTAAACGAAATAAGCTATAATAACAATATTGTTATACGATAAATGATAAAAATGGAAGTAACGTAACGACCAAGTAATATCTATAATAATTTGAAACTTCTCCTACTAGCCCATAATAGAATTCAGCCTTTTCTATTTTTGGGGAAATTTTTTCCAAGTTCATAAATTACATATTTATCTCTCTTAAATTATTAATTTCATATTTATGGCTACTAAACACGATTGATATCAAATTTATCTTTGTTAAAATCTACATAATTTCAAATTTACCCACACTGTTAAATCAACACTAAATTAAACAGAATTTTAAAATTTAAAATGAATTAAGTTATGAAAATTATATTTATTGACTAAAATACCCTTCAATAAACCTACTTAAAAACCTGTTAACAAAACAAGCTCACCCTCACCCGTACCCTTCTCTTCTTTTTTCTCAAATGGTATTCACTTCCTTTTTTCTTTCTCTCGCGAAAAAAAGAAGGGGACAATTTTTAGCAACTGGACAGGGCGAAAGAACTTCGACAAACAACTCTTCTGGCGAGCGGACCGGACCGTAGGAGAGTGGGATGTGCGATTGGTGATTTTTCTAGCGATCGGTGGTGTTTTTTTATTGAGGGCGACCGATGTGCTATTTCTTTAGGATACAAACCTAACTACATATGTTTGATTGGACAATGCTAATATTGTAAAACGGCAGAGGCATTAGACACCCCGCAATATTTACCTCGCATTATACACGCATGGCTTGATTAGGCAATTTAATGCATTAAATAACTTCCTAATTTACTCATGCGGGGTAAATTACGTGGTTTATTAGAGAGGTGTTGATTATAATTCGTAAAATGGCATACATGGCTAGCTAAATTGGACCATGCTCATACTACTATCAGATGTTTGATTCATACTCCCTCTGTGACAAGATCTCTAATTAAATATCTGTGAATTGGATTTAATAAATCTCTAATTAAGTACCACATAATTTGAATCATGTCCTTTAATTAATTACTTTTTCTTTTAGAGTACAATAAATTGTGAAATGGTCTATATGGGTATCGTGAAAAAACTTACAAAAACCCCGTTCCTCTTGAAAGTAGCATGAAAAATATAGCTTCGGGATCATTACAAACATCAAACAAGAAAATGTAAAAATAGTACTTAGTTATTACACGTGATAATATTGTGTAATATGATGTCATTCTTAATATGTATGGGGCGATGAAAAAAGAAAGCACAATCTTCAATGCAATATCAAATGATTAAGCGTGATATTATTTAAGTTGAAGGGAGTTATATGTAATTTTGCATATTTTTTTGGTAATTGTAACATTGTCGAATTTTGGAACTTTTAGTATTGACGTAATTTTGAAAGATAGGGAACATATGTGGAATTTTGGAACTATAGTCAATAAATAAGATTATTTTAGAATATATGTGTAATTTGGAATTTCGGAACTATAGTAAAAAAAAAATAAGATTATTTTAGAACATATACGTAATTTGGAAATTCGGGACACGTGTTATTTCGAAAGATAATGTAATTTTAGTCAAAAACTCAGATTATTTGTATCGGATTCATAAAATAATCGACAAAACAATAAAATACCGAAAGTAAATCAAAACCTAATTGTTTGATTTCAGTCATTCAGGGGATATATTGATTCATAACAGAAAAGTAACTTTGTATTTTTAATGGGCCGCCAAATGGCCCAATTTCTCCACAATTTCAGTGCTGGATCCAACCGCCCAAGCTCTTAACTACGGACGAAAAAGATAAAATCAATTTGAAAATAATGCTAGAATATTATTTACCCAATTTAAAGAAAACATTACCAATGCGACTAGAATTGGCTTTTCCAAAACGCAAAAATATCTTCAATTTTTATGTTGGAGAGCTTAAAGTTGGGGATTTTGGTTTTCTCCCGTTTCACCACAAAGCTAAACTGTAATATAAATGACAATCAATAGTTTCGATCAATTTGGGTTGAAAAAATTAAAGATTCTGAAGTACCTTTAAAATACAGTCAAAACCACAATTTCGCCATCTTCAATGTTAGGTGACACCGCCAAGATAAAAAAAAAAAACCCTGAAACTATAGAACGGAAATGATAAAATCAACAAAATGCACCTGTCTAAAATTTCAAGTAACTTTGAAGTTGAAAAACTGAAAATTCTAAAATTACCTGAATTTCGAGACGAAAAGCTTTTTGGATCGATTATTTTTTCAGAGAAGTATGGTTTAAATATTTGTGTGTATTTATATTCTTCATATATTCGTGCACATTAGTTATTCTTCCATATATAAACGGAAAATTCGACTTTTCTGCATCTTGAAAATATCGAAAATCAACTTGTATGTAATTGATATGACCGTCATTATTATTGTTACTTAATAGTAAATATATTATTTTGTCTTTCTGCTTGCAAGAATGTTTGATCTTGACAGTTTGAGAATAGCACAGTGTCACATTATTTCTAGATAATAGCATAGCACCTGTCATAGTTCAAAACTTGAGGCTTGGTGATATCAAGATACTTTTTTCATATTATATCCTTCCAAAATTTAAAAATATCAAATTTACCATTGTAAAAAGTTTTGAACCATTTTGATCGTTGATATTTTAAAATTACTTTTTTTTTTGTTACAAAAGGCATTACTTGAACAAGTTTAAGAACAAGTTTTTGTGAAGCATGTACATATTATAATTGTCATTATTTCCCTAATTAATCATTAATTAGGAAACAGAGGATGTTTGAGAAAATGAGGTGTATTGTATATGGCAATTGTCCAATTTTGCCTACTTGTATGGGCTCGTCATTTCAAACATCCTTTCGCATCATTCACATATTGAAGTATTTCTCACGTCATCGTGTCAACCTCAGTTTTTTATTTATTTTTTATCTCTCTTCATATTTATTTCCCTATTACATATATTGATATATTGTTTTAGAATGTTATGTGTTTGTATGTAAGCATGAATGACAATTTCAGTTAGTTATCTTTCATGCATGTGTTGAAACCATTTTTTTTAAAGTGCGATATAGCTGTCAATTACGCTTGAACTGTAATTTACATATAATCACCGATATTGTTTGATATTGCGGCGATATTGCGACACTATTTAGTAGGTTTCGGTGTTGCGTTTTATAAATATGTATTGCAATTTGCATATGGCGGCATAATTGCGCCACAATTTAAATCACTGGTTGAAACTGTTGGTTAATTCTAACCTAGAGGGGGGTGAATAGGTAACCTAGTAGGCAATTTTCGACTAGGTATACAAATTCCAAATGCGGAAGCTAATTAATGTAATTTGAATAAAGTAGAAATTACCAAACACTTGAACACACGATGTTTGTTACGGAATTCGGTAGGTGGTTGCTATGTAGCTTTAACTCACCCTTTACTTGCTTAATCGACCGATTCGATTAGTTGCAAGTACCTACGTCTCCGGGAATGCTTTGTGCCGTTTTGGACTTTCGATTGAATTCCAACTCACTCGTACAAGGTTTGCCTAGAAGACATATAATGATTACAATTCAAAATATAAAAATTCATCAATACTAGCTAATGATCCAAGCTTTTTCTTTATCAACTCATAAACCCTCCCAAAATCTAAAAAATGTGACAAGGTTAACGGATTTTTGAACTGAACTCGTTAACGTGAAATCTGAAACATCCCTGAAACGGCTCAGCTAGAACCGATGCAGACAACAATTCTCTTGCTAAATTTTCACTTTATTGCTGTTTTTTCGAAGAAACTTCTACTCTCGAGATCTCTGAAGAGGATCGAAAGAGGAGAACCAACGAGGATTTGTCTTTCCATCTCTGCTCCAAGTTTCTGAGGTGCAATTGTTACATTAAGAACCTATTTTTGCCTTTATTTTAGTCGCAAATCGAATAATCTAGCAGAAATTATCTTACATTACTGTAATTAAATCATGTTTTTGTTCTGCAACAGTTAATTAGCAAAGGATGAAAGGAAATTGCAGGATTATTTATCTAGAATCCGACATTTTTATATTCCACTCAAGAAAATCCATTAACTAAGGATTGGACTTCAAATTATAGTGGATGAGAACAAAACCTAACTCTTAATTTTCCTCCATGTAAACAAAGCAATCCATATCCACCAATACGTCAGAATTCCTCGATCTACGGGCCCAAGACGGCGTAAGAATGACCTAGAACATCTTTCCCGGCAAAAAACATGATTTCTTTTCCCCATAATTCCCCTTGAAATCCCAGACAATTGTTTCCAGCAACTCCATTTTCATCTAAAGTAGTATCGCTTCGTCTGGTGGATAAGCACCGATAGCTTGTGTTTCGTCTATCGTCTTTTTGATGCAAAAAACCTACACAACAAATTCAATTCGATAGTTCATGTTTGTACCTAAGTTCTGAACTTAGAGAGAGAGAGAGAAAAAATCAAACAAAAAAACGATAAATTTGTTAATGTTTGTATAATAAAGTAATAAACCTATATGTTTTTATTAGCTTTCCCGAATTTTCATTATCGAAGAATGAGAATCAACTCTGATTTTTTCATCGCTAAACAAAGAACATGCCTTAGAGAAATGCTTAGGGCCTCGCCGGATGGCCTCGCAACACCACCAACACCACCAGATCGCGCCAGATTGCCTCGCCAACATACAGAAGATGGGTTCCCTTGTTATCGGGTTTGGGTATTGGATTTAGGATTAGAAGAGCGATCACATGTTATCGGTATAGTTTTGGTTATTGAATTTAGAATTAGTGAATTGAGAGGTCAATTGATTATTGTATTAATTTTAAATTTCCCCTTTATTGTTTATTGTTATTCTGTTAATAACACCTAGTATATGATAGGAAAAAAAATGAACAATATGCACGTTTGAAAATGTTATTAAGAAAAAAACAAATTTTGAAAATATTTACAATTCTCACATATTTGGACTCTCAAGACTCCTAATATTGTATAATTTTCAGATTCTGAGAATCCGAAATTTTATTCCAATTACCATTCATAACCAAGTATTAATTAAATAAAAACCGCACTCACATAGTCCGGGAATATATGATTTTGGCTATTAAGTTTGGAATATATAATTTTGGCTATTAAGTTTCTATAGAAATTTCTGAGTCCGAAATATTTTTTTAAATGAAAAAGGTTCAAAGTTTGTCATGCAATTATTACATAACTTGCAAAGTTATATATGTTAAATTTTTTAATTAGATATTGACAATAAAAGATAATAATTTTATTCCCTTGATCTAAATATTTAATTGAACATACACAATTTATATATCAGATTTTAACTCGTTAAAACTATTTCATATTTTTAATGATAAATAATTAAATGCAGGTTGATATATTATTAACCGAAAATAATATATTTCAATATTTATTATTTAATTATATTATATGCTCGGCTCGAGTCTGGTTTTAGTCGGCTCGGTTCGGTTCGGTTCGAACTCAAGCAGTCTCGACTCGGCTCAAAAAAATCCGTTTTTTTTGGATTTATATGTAAGATTGTTCGAATTTGGTCTATCTCGAGACGAGCTCAACCCAACTCGAGCTCGGCTTGACTTCGTCTCGAGCTGGCACGGCTCGACTCGAGTTCGTTCGAGTCCATTCTCGAACGAGATTTTTTCGAGCTATCTTCGAGCCGAATTCGAACAAGCGTCGATCTTCGAGTTTTTTTGTCAGTACTATATGTAATATTAAAAAATATATTATTATGATTATGTAAAATAAATGAATAATTATGTTCAATAATATGTAGTATTAAAAATAATTGAATATTTCTATCATGAGTTGATGATTTTTTTTAATTACTTGACATTTATTTATCAAACTAATTATCATTGAAAATATTAAATAATTTTAACGGGTTAAAATTTGATATGTACACACTAGGTATGTTTAGTTAAATATTTTGATTAGGAAAATAAAATTATTATTATTTTGTCAATATCCAATTTAACAATATCATACCTTAGATATAATTTTAAACATATCATGGAAGATAGGCACGTGTCCCATATTTGTTTTTTCTATTTCAACCCAATTTGTATCCAACAATAGCACCAAAAATTGATGCCCTCTTTGTTTTTTTATTTCAACCTAATGTGTACTCATATATGAAATGGAAAATATACTTGTCCCCCAAACTCATCCCAATATTCTTGATGAGTTGACAAAATCAATTTATTAACATCTCTAATTAACTCAATTAAATGTTAATCGACACGTTTAATTAACACGCCACTAATTTATAATATGTTAATATTAGTAAATGTTAATTGACGTGTCAATTCAGTTAAACGGCCAATTCAATTGTTAATCAGATCAATTAATACTACTAATCTATTCACTTAATTCTTTGTTACCACTTCATCAAGGATTTTAATTTTGGTGTTATTAGGGCTCTATATAGAGCGCATGTATGAAAGTATGGCTTAATTGTTAATTTTTTTGGAACATAAGTAATAATATTCATATTTTATCTGCTAATATATAACATTTACATTTGTGTTATTTTAAAAAAAATGATATTTTATATGTTAATGGGTGACATTTCAAATATATATTTCGGTTATATGTGTATTATTCACGTTTTTTTTTATTTGTTTTGTAACTTTAATTTTGTTTGAAGTATAACATGTTATTTTTTAATTTATTTTGTTTGAATTTGTAATGATGGACTAATTACATGAACTCTTATTAATTATAATGCATATATCTATGATAGACCAATTTCATAAGTCGTTATTAATTATAATGCATTTATTGACATAAATATATTTGCAAACATATCTGGATTATATTAATTGAGTTTGCGCAAATGCTATTTAAACAAAATATATAAAAAATATTTAAAAAAACAAGTATCAAGTCTCGCGCAATTGCGCGGGGTATTGCTAGTAATATATGGAAATTTGCAAGTTAAGTAATAAGTGCATGACAAACTTTGACCCCTTTATGAATTTTTTAGAGTAATAATGTACACCCTCTAGTACTCTCCCACACATCCTTGATGACGTGGATATGGTTTAACACCTACAAAATTAACACACAAAAACGTGATTTAACATCTTAATTTATGATTTAATTATCTTAATTTATAATTAAACATATAATTAAGATGTTAAACTACAAATTAAAATGATAATTTTTAAGGTGTTAAATATTATCCGCGTCATCAATGATGTGGTGGGAGAGTGGGGTATGTCCAACATTTTCCTTTTTTTATTGACTCACCCACCTATTTTATGCAACTTGTAGACTTACTTATAGAGCTTATAGCGACTTATAGAATGATTAGGGTGGCAATTGGATAAAACTTTCCGACTTTCAGAGTCGGAAAGTTTTTCAATATTAAGAGTCTGAGAGTTCGAAAATGTGAGAATTGCAAATATTTTCAAAATTTGTTTTTTTTTTAATAAATTTTACTAACGTGTGTACTATTCACTTTTTTCCTATATGATATACATTTTGAAATATACATTAAACGCTAAACCGCAAAAAAAAGTATATGGCATACATTTTGAAGTATTATTTGACGATGTTTTATCAGGCAAAATACGAACGATATTATTTTAGTTACTAGTGATGAAATGAAGTTTAACGACACTTCATATGGCGAAAAAACTTTTTAATCAAAAATATTGTATCTGCAAATTAATTTTTTTTTGATAATAAATGGAGAAGGCTATCCATCAGTTGATGTTAATGAGATTTGAAATCACAACACCTCACAACATATGATTTTTGGTGTCTCACACAAAATCAACTATGATATGTACTTATTGACTATCTGCAAATTAACTTTACTCAAACATACTTTTACTTGATTGATAAAAAAACAAGGTTAGACATGAAAAAAAAAGGTTCCAAACAAGTTTAGCCTGTTTTGTATCAGAGGTCTCGTCACCAAAAACAATCACGTCTATATCATATTATCATAATATCAAAAATGAAAACCCCATACATTATACATTAAATTTCTTGATAAAACTTTCAAGAATTGGGGACCTCCACAAGGATAAGATTTGGATCTATTATCTGGACCCATCTTATCCCAAACATGATTCCTCATTTGATGGCCTAGCTCGAGCATAAAGAACCTTCTCATCGTATAAGCACAATATCGTTTCATTCTATGCAAATGCGCAATGCATCTCTACTGTACCTCTGTACAGTACTATTTCCCCAAATTCGGATTTATTTATTTATTTATAATAAATTTTAAGTATTATGATTTAATTCGTTTTATGTATATATAAAAAAAATGATAAAAAATAATCACTAAAAAAAAAAAAAAATCAAGGACCAAAATATACTATTAAAATTAGCAAAATATACTGTTGAAAATATATTATTTATTTCTTAATTTTTGTTATGTTAACGTGTTGGATTCGACAGTATATTTTGTTTATTTAAATAGTATATTTTATTAATTTTATTAATATATTTTTGCTTGTGGGGATTTTTTTTTGAATTTTCTTTACCAAACATGTATAAAAAATAATATTATTCTGTCCAATTGGTGGCCAAGAGATATACAATTAATGAGTTGAAGAAAGACAAATTGATTTTGCTATTTTCTTGAGCTTAGCAAAGGACAAATCTTTACAAGTCAAATCGTCTAGAACTTGCAACTTGTGAGTTACAAAACCACTCAAATATTCGACGTACGACAAGAAAAATATTATTATTAAATTTAGTTTCATGTATCACTTTCTTTATAGTACACAAAATGTACACTAAAAAATACACGTGTTACATATTATTATATTGACAATTTGCTAAATTACCTTGGATTATTATAATTTGTAAAAAAGACCTTTATCCAACTTCAAAACCATATTTTTGAAAAAGTTTTAAATTGGTAAAGTTAAGAAGGGAAGGACTCATTTGCAATGACATGAGGTAGTTGTATTGCATATATATTAAGAAAGCTTTCGGCAAATTCCTCACTTTATCATGTAAAAAATTCAAACAAAATTCCAAAATTCCTTACTCGAATCCAAATTCACCTTATTTTACCATTCTTTACAAAGCACAAAAGAAAAGGAAAAGAACCAAATAGAAAGAAAACAAAATTTGATCGAAGAACAAAACACTACATCCATCATCACGTGATATTCTCGTGGGCTAGGAACTCATCTACTCATACAACCACACAATATTACCCCTACGAATCATCTTTTGATTGGATAATAGAAATCACTCTTGTTGGCCCCAACCCACTAAATCCATCCTATTGTCAAACTATATTTCTTGGATAATAAAAATAAGTTGATAATAATATGCTCAAGCTATTATTAACTATTTATTAGGTTATATGTATATAGTACTATAATAATAATTATAATAATCTCTCGATGCGTATCACCGGGAAAGAAGAGACTTGCGAAGCACCGAGCCGAGGACTTGAGGATGGCTGAGATGGGGTAGGTGACCCTCGGTCGGCAATAGCTCGATAGTCGTACGTCCGCCTAAATTGGCTTGTAAATATGCAACTACGGAAGGAGGAACGGATACGTCACTCGCAGTCTGAATGATCACGGAAGGAACATGGACGAACCCGAGAATCGGGCGCAAGTCGCTATTGAAGACCGTGCGACAAACGAAAAGAGAGATGTCAGGACGCATATTGAAGAGCGTACGACTGAATTCTTGTACCGCTGCGGGAACATCTGCACCGACTGCTAGCGGCGCGTAGCCTTTGACCCATGCATTGTAGTTCGCCTCCATTGCCGCTAAGAGCGTTTCGACTTCTCCTCGTTCGAACCCTCCGTGATAGTTACTATCATTCAAGAACCTGCAAAAGTTATCATTATTGTTTTTAGTAATCCGCTACACGGACACCTACACCGCGAGACGTGCAAACTTTGAACATAAAATAAGTCTTGGCTCAAAATTAAAGTCAGGGTATCTCCGTTAATGTCGGCACTGGAGAGAATTTGACTTGAAAAAAATGTGATCAATGATTAACCACATTATGTCAGAGTGTTCATTCTCCTATCAATCACCAGACAGCCACAATTTCTTATTAGGTGGCATGTCCCTCCCAACACATAAAATTTCCTAATTCATTGGTTCGATCCAATTCGGCATGGAATTCGGGCCGTCGGATTAGACAGAATGACCAACAAAATAGACAAACTAACCTTGGAGAAGCGCCGATTAAAACGAGTTTGACGAACAATTCGGGCCGTCGGATTGCAGCTAAAATCCCGATCATGCCCGAAACAGAATGACCAACAAAATAGCACTTCTCAATCCTTAAAGTATCGAGTATCGAAATCAAATCATCGACATAAGAATCGAGAGTCGTATATCTGCGGAAATCAAAGTGATCCGGGTTAACCGATCCAGCACATACGAGATCATAAGTTACGACCCGATAATTCGGGAAGTAGGGTAAAATCCGGTTCCATGCTGATTGGTCGGTTCCGAACCCGTGGGAGAAAACTAAGACTCGATCGCTCGGCCCAGAACTAACCCGACTAACCCGTACGTTGAGTATGTCCAATAGTTCTGTCCCACTCGGACCTCTCACCATGATTTGTGAGTTTGTGAGTGATTTTGAATATTTTGATTTTGATAAATGATGCGTGGAGATCTTGGAGAGGACAGATGAGCTACGTTTGTATGGTTTATATATAGATAAGGAAAGGGGTGAGTTTTCTTTGTTTTGTGTTTATTTTGTTAGGGGTGCTTTAATTATTCTCCACCTTCTTTGTTTCTCTCTCTTGCTTTAATTTGTTTAGTATTTGTGTTGTTGTTCTTTGTTTATATATCATTTTCGTGGATTTTAATTTTTCTCTCTAATTTGGATATATATATATGCTCTTACTCTTGATAAAGTCCATGTTATCTTTGGCTTGTACAAATATGTATAAGCTTTAAAGTTTTTACATGAAATCACAATAATAGTTACTTCATATCATGAACTTGTATCAAATAGTACTTTCATTTAAGCAAAAGATTATGAAACTTAAATTTGAATGATCTGTCATAAAGCTACACAGACCACATAATTAAGATTCGAACCCTTGATTTAGAGGTACCATCTAATCCAAACTACAATATCTTTTTCCTTATCAACTTGTCCTTTCTGGACTCTGTATCTCAATCTCAACCATATTATATTATAGGCATTATTTCTTCTTGATTTTCAATGTTTTTGTATTTTATTCAAAGGAGCAGGTTCTTACTTCTTAGTCATAATTTTCTATGCTGTGGATCGTTTTGAAATTTGAGATAACATATTTTATTTTGGGAGCATAATTCTTTGTTGTGTGAACATACTTGTTATACTAATTATTCTGTTTGTTTCTTTATTGTGCTAATTTCAATATATTGCTTACTCAAGTATAAAGTTTTTATGATGGTTGGTGACTTGTCACCATTAACCCTCATGTTATCTTATATTATTTGTGACTTTGGATTTGTTTAATTTTGGCAGTGATTTTATCTTTATTATCCATGTTAGTTAAATAATTAATATATAAGTTGTCCTAAGTGGGTTAGGTCCTCTTAGAACTAGCAATCGATTCTTGTGTGGCTGTCTCAATTTGTGTAGTATATATAACGATTGATTAGTTATGGTTTCTTGTTTTCGTGAAATTTTTTGTTCCGAACTCATCAAAACTATCTTGAGTCAAGTTCACTTAATTCTTTTAAGATCAAATTTTTTTAGCAGGTTACCAATCTAAATCTAACTAGTAACTAGGCTCATCTCAGCACTCAAGTTTTGTTTGAAGCAATCATAATGACAAAAATTTATACACCTAAAGCAACATAAAAAAATATCTATGCTTTTTCGAATATAAAAATAAAATTAACAAAAAATCATATGTAAAGCCAATATGATTATACTCACTTGTCTCATTTTTATAACTCAATTACTATCAATATTTTATCATTTTTTTAAAGAACCTGCCGACTTTACCGTATTCAAAAAATTTAAAAATACATTCAACAGAGACTAAACCCAAACTATACCAAAAAACAAAAAAAATATAGCAGTCCAAGAAGTGTTGGACTTTTTAATACTTTTTTAACCAGAACAAACTAACACTTGTAATTGGATACAGAGAACGTGTTATAATTTTGGGGAGATTTTCGGAACGTGTTATAATTTTTATGTCGTAAATACTCTTCGTTCAAAAATATAAAAAATATCGTATCATAATTTTTCAAAAAGATACACTGCAATGAGTTTGTAATTGAACTATTTAGTACATATCACTATAAAATCGTATGCCACAACTTAATTTTCATTAATATCAAATAACAATATATGAGAGAAAGAAAAAATTCAATACAAAAATACACAACCTATCATTTTTTCACCAATTCATTAAAAAATAAAATATAGTATAGTAAATATAGCCAAACGAAGCAAATATATATTTTCTTGTGATTTGTAGATACATGGTACTCCATTTGTTTTGAACGATATCAATGATACTATGAACAAAATTATATGTTTTAACTCCATGCACAGACCTTATTCTGATATCGGATACAGAGAACGAACTCCATTAGTACACCTCATCCACAATAATGATAAAAGATAAATAAAAATGAAAATATATTCATATCATGTAAAATGTATGGCCCTGCAAAATCTTAAATTACCAATCAACATCCATCTAAAACGTGAAATATCATGTAAATAATCAATCAATAATTCCATAGTCTAGTTGATTGGGCATTTGGAACAATAAAATTATATGTTGGAAAAGTTACGAATTCGAATCTCATTGATATATTATAAAAAATTAAAAATCTATAACGATCACAAATCATGACCTAAGATTTTTCTGAATTTTTTTAATATGTGATGTTTTAAGATTTTACATATGTATACAAAAAGAAAAGGGAGATTATATTTTTCCCCACAAATCATCGAGGGTATGTTAATTTTTTGTTAATCGGTCCGTATCTATCATAATCTTAATTAAAATTAATTATTTGTTAATTTGTATGTTTGTTAATTGATCCGTACCTACCATATTTTATTAAAATTAAATTTTCAACTCAATTAACCATTAATTTAATTAACGTGATGACGTCATCGAGAAAATATTTCTCACTTTTGTGGGACACCATATACGCTCTCAAAAGAAAATATCCAATTTACTAAAATTGGCTTTCATTGTTACGTGATGTTTTAAAATTTTAAATGGGATACAAAAGAAAATATCCAATTACTAAAATGGCTTTCATTGTTTATAAATTGGTTTTCTAAAGACATTGGTTCTTCGTGTCTTTTGCATATGTAGTGTGGCGATTAGTTCAGACACCACTATTGATAAAAAAAAAACTATCATGTCCAATAATTTGAACGGCAATTGATTGATTGATGCTCCGTTTCATTGTTTTTTAAGTGGTAACAAAAATTAACGACACTTAACTTTCGGTCTTGATTGGTTCATTTAATTGTTCTTAAATTCTCTTTAGACTTTGCTTGGTTTGGAGACAACCAGAGGAAAAGAAAGGAAAGAGAAGATAGTAAATTCGTAAGGGTTAAAAAATTATGGTGTCCATGTTTGGTTTGGAGAGAGGATAAGAAAGGGTAAATTGAGAGAATATAATTATATGTATTTTTAAAATAATTTATATATATATAACAAATTAATTTTTAAAATTATGATAACGTAAATTTCCAAAATACAATATATTTTAAACATCAAAAAAAAATTCAAATTATGATATTTCTAAAAATAATTATTTTTTGTCTAAACATATTTTTCCTTCATCTCCATTTGATACCCTACTTTAGATGTTCATTTCTCTTCCCTTTCCTTCCCTTTCCTTTCTCTACCTCCAAACCAAGCATGAGAACTTTTTTCCGTCCCTTTCCTTCCCCTCCTCTATCCCCAGGGCAAATCTATGTAGAGGCCAGGAGATATTACCCCCCTCCCCTAAAATAATATATGTTATAAGTATTATTATTTGATAAAAAAAAAACAATTTTTTTATTATCATAATGTAAAATAATTATAAAACATGTATATAATCAGATAAATGAGTTCAAATAATTTTATTTTGAGATGATATTATTATTATTATCATACAAATGTGTATTTAGTATTGTAATGAAAAATATAATTAACATATTCGTCACGTAGCGCGAGTATTTTCCTAGTTTATTTTCAAATGAGAGTAGAAAAGATATCAAAGATCTTGTACTCAATGTGATTATGATTGTTGTCAGAATGGTGGGTGCTTACTTCATGATATAAACATAGTACTTTTTCAGTACATGATTTTTCATATTCACGAAGAGTTTTTCAGAACGGCATGAACATGAATAAAACAAAATTGACAACTAACCAAACCAACACATTGGTCATTCCTAGAGCGCCCGGATACAAGTACGGTTTCACAATTATGTGTATAATTAATAGATGTTGATTCTAAAAAGTTTGGAACTCTAAATTCTTTGGAAATGAGAAATAAAACAAAATCGATGAATTTGAGAATTTCAATAGCTCTCTTTCTTTAGTCCGGAGTTTGAAAAGAAAGAAGAAATGCCCGTTAACATATATTGATGTTCCTTAATCACTTAGAGGGAGGTGAATAGTGATTATTTGGCTTAACCTAAACTAATTAAAAAATTTACAATAAATATATAATTCAATTTCAAATGGATAATTATGTTAATTAAAAAATTAAATTAAAGTGCAAAATAGTAATTAACACAAAAAAAATATATACCGTATAAACGAAGTTTGATACAAGATATGATTACGGAGTTCGTTGGGTAGTTGCACTCATTTTAGCTACCTTGTAATTGCTAGTCAACCGATTCAACGTTCACAATTATCTACGTCTCCGGTGATGCCACACAACCAACTTGCATCTTTTAGACACTCTATTCAATTCCCGATCGAAAGATTACAAGGTTGCCGATATCGATTTACAACATTCTATCTATACCGAACGGGTTTTACAAGACTTTGCTAGCCTATTACAAACTACTATACTTGAACTAATCTACGAGCGGTCACTCGAGTTGATTTTTTTTGTGGATTGAAGGAATCGAAATGGGTTAACTTATGGATTTAACTATTGAGCTCAATAGCAATGTCTAAATCTATCTCTCTCAAGAGCAAAACTCAAATATTGAAATAATGGAAGAGACGGATGAGAGATGAAGTGTGGGTATTTATAGAATCAATATACCCTCAGTTTAGTATCATTCCGTTCATAACGGAATGTTCTGTTTCACGAACGGAATCAAAGTCAAAACTAGCCATTGGACTCTGTTCTGAACGAACTGGTTCCGTTCCCGAACGGAAGTCACTGTAGCCTTCTGAGATATTCTGAATTAGACGTTGAGTTCTATACGAAAGTTGTACCTCTAGTTCCTATTTTGTAACATGTGTTAATTTGTCCAATTGAAAGTTCGAATGCGAAAGTTTTGATCCAAATACTAGAACATGGTCAAACTACCCTTAAAATTTGAAATGATTGAATTATCTCGATGTCGTGTCATTGTGTATCTTGAAGTCTTCTTTTGATCTTGATTATGCTGAACAATAATTCCTATTAATCGGATTTAGAATAAATCATTAATAAAATCAGTATTGTTTTGAAACAATCAAATAAAATTTGAACCAACATCCACTTTATGGAATTTTTTCTGACAATAACAAAAAAATTTCAGGTTGGAAAGAAAGAAATAAATAGTCGGATTTTTCAAAAGAAGGCAAAGATGTCCATTTTACTATCCCAAGATATTAGAAATTTAGGTTGGTTCTGGAATAAAATTTTAAATTAAATAATGTAACAACCTAGTGTAATTTGGCCTCTTGGGAGGCAATGCTTGTAAAAGATTTTCGATTTATATAAATAAGACCCAAAAGAGCACGTTTCGTGCTCTAGGATCTTTTCAAAAAAAAAACAAAAAAAATCCGGAAGCACAGGCTTTGCTTCGTGCATAACCTCATTTTATCTCTCTAGCCAATTCGCGGGGCGGTGCTCCGGTTGTAGTTTCTTATGTTGTCTCATGTATGTTACGCTCATCATGTGATGCGTTCCGATTTTCTTGGGACCCGGTGCTCTTTCTAGAAAGAATTTGTTGGACCATACTCTCGACTATCAGATTTTTTAGGAAGACTGTCTTTGAGTAATAATCTTTGTTCTGTTTGGGAATTTAGATTTGAGTTTCATCTTGTATGATTGATATATAGTTTTGTGACAAAAAAAAAATAGTATTTTTCTTGTTAGATCAATCAATTGGACTATAGCCCTTTCGTCGCCCTCCTTCTTTGTACTCACACCAAAGATGAGCATTATAGAACTTTGCAAGTGAGCATTTAGAGAGCTTTGCAAGTGAGCTATTAGAAGATAAAATAACACACATCAGATGAGCATTATAGAACTTTGCACACAAGCTATTAGAAGATAAAATCTCGAATACCTAATGGATCATGGAGTTTAAATCGGGTGTAGAAATGTATGATTCAAGTTCTACATAATATTGAATTTGAATCAATGACTCTTGTCGTAGTAACTATAACAGCTAAGCCAAGTAGGTAGTTCAAAATCACAAAGATAAATTTATGAATTTTATTACTATAGAGTATAGATCAAATATTCTTTTTAAGCATCATGACACGTGAAATTCCGTAACGAGTAGAGAGTATGACAGGCGATGAATATTTATAATGTTAAAAGCGATGAATTTTTTTTTTGTGTTTCGAAATTGCCTACTTATCTCTGATGTTAGAGCTAGGCTCGACTCATTGCTGAGGCCTTTGGCGATACCAGTTCGAAATCTTTGAATTAAAAGTAATATTACTTGAAATTAATCCGGAAATATTTTTTTCTAAAATATATTAATGAACAAAGTCAAATAGAAAAACACATAATCCATTTGGTTAACAAAAATTTAAATTTTATGCCTTATAAAATTAGATCAAGAAATAAAAAAGAACAAAATAAAGATTATATAAACTAGAAATCAGTTTTAGACCATTGAAGACTCAAATTGCATCAAATTACAGATGATGAAGAAACACATCAGCTTACCAAACATTGGAGGCCACTGATAAATACATTGGAGATTACCGGTAAATCAAGAAACACCTCGGCTTGCAAAAAGTAGGACGAAGAAAATTAATTTGTTATACATAGGTATATTCAGATGAAATTTGGGGCGTCTTTAAAGATGGAGGTCTTTTCTAAATGCCAAGTTGGACCTATACATAGAGTCATCCTTAATACTGATCTATTATTTTTACGTTCAAAATGATCTCTGTTGGGGCGGCGTCAACGATCCGGCACCGCCCCGCAAATAAAATTAAATAAAATTTGCCCGTACAAACGGACCGTAATAACTATGTGAATTCAACCGAATAATCTTAATCAAAACCGTACCTTAACCGTATGCGGAAGCGTATGGAATCCGTCCGAATTGATGTCGCGCCATCACCGTTGTTGCGTTCATGAAGCCATAATTGCAAGAATGAATTCCAAGTATTTTATGATGTCCAATTTAGAGCCCTTTTGATTTTCTCTAATGGACCTCTCTCTCCAATCTTAATGGGGCAGAATAAAGATTGGAACATTATTTCATCATCATATGTATTTGGGACCAAATTGTTTTTATAGCCACAATATATCTTTTCACAAAGACATACATTTTGGGTTCCTAATGTGGATCTTGTAATTCAGCCCATCATAAAAAATAGAATCACCATGCACCCACAATATTCTACACATCAAAGACCCACAACTTAATTGACACATTTAATGCTTAATTTTATAACTAAAATTGATCACTATATTATAAGCATTTAAATGACAATATTACAACACATAATATTTTACATATAAGTCCAATGTTGGAATAATATTCCAACAATCTCCCACTTGGACTATATGTAATTCCTTATAATTACGTATTGAACATAAACCGAAATACGCGTACTTGTTTGTCATGAAAAATCTTATGTGTCCCTATCCAATTTCGTCCATCAATAATATCAACGTAGGATCAAGGCGGATTTCGTCACATTTAACGCACCTAAACCTTCAATGGTCACATACACTAATACAACTGAATGACATGAATCATGATGTGGATGTGTAGCATGGAAATTTCATGTAATGTGATCTTAACATGCCTATTTCCAACTTGGTCCTCCTAAATATTAATTTAGTGAGATCCTTAAAACCGTCTCCTTTAATAACTTAATGAGACAAACCGTCTCCTTTAAAACCGCATTGAGGCGAACCTTGTTTAAATCAGAGTAAAGTGATAAATACAACTTTAATTCTGCAGAATAACCATAATACTGAATAAACTTGAAAAAACTGTATAACCGTATCATATGTCCATGACATATGTTTATATCATGTGTCTATATCATAATAATTAATTGTACAAATATTTACTCCCACTATAACCGAATATCCTTAACCGAAATTACTCCCATATAAGCAACATCTTGCTTATATAACCTTTTGGATAATTATATCTTATTGGAGTTTGTACCAAAATATATGATAGACAAATATTACTCTGACTTTCTTTATTTTCTCACACGTAAGTAATGGTATATTTAATAATTAACAAAATACATCTCAAAACCAAATAAGATGATTTTGTTATAAAACCAAAAATATATACAAATGTCAATGTTCTTGAGATGTCTAAGTTTGTCTTTTCGGCTAAACAAAATTTGTAGCCGCATTTCCCCCGCAAACAAGACATCTGTAAAGAATCATAAATCCTATAAATTCAATTAATTAAGGTTATCCCCATCATCAAGATATCCCTTTTTCCGTTAATATTTTGACTTTGGCCAATCATATTAACTTCTTCTTGATATCCTGGCGTAGTAATCAAGAATTGATAATAAATTAACGTGTCAACAAATTAACCTTCCTTTGGACCGATTAAATAAGTCACATGTATTCCAAATAATTATCACACACTTATTACCACAGATGAATATAAAATTAAATTAAACATCGCCTTCCTTTGGACCGGTCAATATTTAAATAATATCATACACATATCTTTTTATATCTAAAAATATAATTAATTTCAACAAGAGATGTCACTCTGGCGACATGTTGCTGACCTTGTATTAAATTTGCCCGCCCCGTAAATAAAATTAAATAAAATTGCCCGTACAAACGGACCGTAATAACTATGTGAATTCAACCGAATAATCTTAATCAAAACCGTACCTTAACCGTATGCGGAAGCGAATGGAATCCGTCCGAATTGATGTCGCGCCTTCACCGTTGTTGCGTTCATGAAGCCTTAATTGCAAGAATGGATTCCAAGTACTTTATGATGTCCAATTTAGAGTCATTTTGATTTTCTCTAATGGATATCTCTCTCTCTCTCCAATCTTAATGGGGCAGAATAAAGAATGGAACATTATCTCATCATCATATGTATTTGGGACCAAATTGTTTTTATAGCCACAAGGTATCTTTTCACAAAGACATACATTTTGGGTTCCTAATATGGATCTTCTAATTCAGCCCATCATAGAAAATAGAATCACCACCCACAATATTCTACACATCAAAGACCCACAACTTAATTGACATATTTAATGCTTAATTTTATAACTAAAATTGATCACTATATTATAAATATAAGCATTTAAATTACAATATTACAACACATAATATTTTACTTATAAGTCCAATATTGGAATAATGTTCCAACAACAATTTATTTGAATTTGAATGAAAACTCTCCTCTTTCTAGGAGCAAAACATATTCCGTGTATCGATATTTGTAGAAGTATGAAAGAATGACAATGTTTCGTTTGAATTGCTCAAAATAATGAATAATTTGAAAAAATTAGTATCGAGGATTTCAATTATTCTATCGACATCTATTTCAATTATGGAAAGGAACCCCATTTGGGAACGATCAGATTTATTATTGTTTATGTATCTTATTCTCAAAAGTCACTATGCAAGAATGCAGTCTTCACGTCTAACTGCAACAACTTCTATCCAAGCCGGGAAACAACACACAGATCGACCACGAGAGCTAACCAATACGAGTCTAGAGAAAGTAATGGATGTATTATAAGAAAGAAAGTCTACGTAAGAGAAGAATGATGATCGGAATAGCACCATTTATCTCGTTTCTAGTGAAGATATTTAATATAGAAAACATTTCCTTCGCGGTACCTCTACGCTAAGTGTCACCTAGGCTACTGGTTGATCGAAGATTGAGTTAGATCATACAAATCCTTAGTTAATGAAGGTCCGTGCATCGCAGTATCGAGAAGATCTTGTTTGGAAATCCTTAGTTATCTTCTATTCGGGTACACTCACATCACACATGGTTCAAAATACATTTTTTATTATGGTAGAATTTCGGATTTGATATTGTTCCTCCCACTCTCACTTCAATATTCTTGATGCGTCAATCGAGGATGTTTAATTGGATTGATTAGACTTTTTGATTGAATTAATTCAACATAATTAAACATTTTCGATTGACGCATCAGTCAGAGTGATGGGCATAGTATATTATACATAGTCCTAATCCTCAACATATGAGGAGAAGATGACACGTGGAGGTGGAGGGAGGTAAATTTGTTTTTTAGTCCCTTATGTTTTCATTTTTCAATTTTAATCCTTTTTGGGTAAATTTGCTTTTTAGCCCTTATTTCTTCATTGTTTAATTTTGATCATTTTGGGTATATTTTCTTTTTACCCCATTATTTTCTCTTTTTCGATTTTGGTCCCCCTATTTTTTCATTTTTCAATTTTGATCATTTTTGGCTAAATTTCCTTTTTAGCCCTTATTTTTTCATTTTTCAATTTTGTTCCTTTTTGGGTAAATTTTTTTTTACCCCATTTTTTTTTCCCTTTTTCGATTTTGGTCCTTTTTTTGCTTTCCAATTTTTTTTATTTGCTCATTTCTGATGGGTATGTATGAAATTTTTTATGTTCAAATTTATACGATATTTCATATAATTTGTCATGTGCCCGTTGTATCTATCTGACACGTTGCGATTCTTTAATGGATCCTTATTAATATATCTGTTGACATTTAAGATATTTGCGAATATGTCATGATTATATTAATCGAGTTCGAAATCACCCGCGCAAATGCTATTTAAACAAATTATATCATAAAATAATATCCGTGAAAGATTAATTTCATGAGCTTTATGCATATATTGACATCATGATATTTGCAAATATGTCTTGATTATATTGATATTGTTGAAATACAAGCACGTTAATCCGCGCGCGTGCTAATTCTATTTAAATAAATTATATAAAAAATATGTAAAAATTAAATATATTGTCCCGCGCAATTGCGTGGGGACGAAACTAGTTTTTCCTAAAATTTCACAGACAGTGAGCTCATGGTACTTTTTTCCTCAGCATTTTAAAATCTTTTATTCCATCAATTTAATAATTTACAATATTCATTTTATGAGTAGTATTCTAAGGCTTTGCTTGCCGAGGCCGAACAAGAAAAATGAGCTGAAGAAATATAATAAGGCCACCAAATTTTCTTTTTTATGATAGAATTGGATAATAAGGTGTGTGAGATCGAATCTGATGCACTCACAAACTCACTGTCCTTGTTGTGTGCTTTTATTTAGCACTTTGTCTATTTGCCTACTGTATTCGCATCTTCTTTTCATTATCGCCAGAGCTTTGTTGAATTGCCGCATCCACCTAATCCTTGCTCGCTCATAATTGGTCCCATTCGAGATAGATATATAGGCTCTCATTACCTACCAAAACGATTTCATGTTTTTTTGCTTGTATGTTTGCTTTTGCTGCACTTATAAAAAGTCAAAAGAAAAACTTGAACTAAACCTTCAAATCAAATACAAAATACAAATATTACATTGAATCAGTCGGTAGAGAGTTTAATTTGTGGTAGGTTGATACTGTTTCGGTATTTATTTATTTCATACAGGTTTGGACCATGCAATTCTTATCCATTGATAATATTTTTTCCATGTGTACCCCCGCAAAATATCATAATTTCATGTATACCCCTCAAAATCGTGAAATTTTATAAATACCCTTAGAAAACTCTTCAAATATCATGGATATCCCTAAATTAAATTTTTATTTAATAATTTGTTAATTTTTCGTTCAAAATATTTTTCGTTTTACCTTTATATAAAACTAGTTAAAATTTTGAGAATAGTATTGATTTCAACAATGATTCTTGGAAAAAAGTATAAGATAGAATTTATAATATTTGATTTTTTATGATTTTAAATATTATTGTAGAGAAAAAATTATTCAAAAATAATTTTAAAAATTAGATAATTGGCATATTACCAACAAGAAATAAGTTGATAGTTTTTAAATGATATAATAGGAGTATATGTGATATTTTAAGAATTTTATAGGGGTAATAATGATATTGAAGGATTTTGAGAGGGTATCCATGATATTTTGAAACGAATGGATATTCGCGAAATTTCAAATTCTTGAGGGATGTATGTGAAATTTTGATGTTTTTCGGGGGTATACTTGAAATTGCGCCTTCAAAGGGCATGTGATGAACACAATATATTGAATAAAGCAAGTTTGGAGGGGCCTAGTAAACCATTTTCCAATTCCATTTATGCCCAAAGAAAAAGACCCCAAAGTAGTGAAGATTCGAGAACTTCAGATTAATGCACGTAGGGTGCATTTACATGTTGGAATGAGTCACTTGCCTTATCTTCCACACGAGCATTCTCAAGTGTGTACAATTATTCCCTCCAATATGTGAAAATGCCCTCAATTTTTTCTTGACTACTACTTTGTTTTCATCTAGTAGTATATATATATATTTTATAATAAATGAAGAAGGCTTATATGTATTTCGTTCATTGATGTCAATAAAAATCAAATTTATAATTTTTCACAATATATGATTTTTTTGTATATCACACTCAATCATCTAGTAATATATATAATATATAATAATATTTTTATTTGGGGCGTTGTTTGTGGCTCACCCAATTAAACAATAAACACTACTAAGGAATGGGTTTCACATGAGTTTTCTCCATTTATTATAAAAAAAACAAGTTAAGGAATGGGTTCACTGCTATTCACGTCAAGAAAATGTTTTCCACATGTAGCAGCAAGATTAGGTCCAGAATTTTGTTGTCGATTCTTACAAGGAAAAAAATAAAGGACACATTATTTTAACAAACTTACAAGTAAAAATAAAGAAGAGTTTGTAGTAAAAATAAAGAAGAGTTTGCAGATTTAATTTTTGTATTGGCAACAAATTATTTTTTCTCTGATATATCAAACAATTAAGGAATTGTTTGGTTCGTGTTTTGGAAAATTTCTTGGCATGAAGTATGTGAAATAATTTCATGTCAAGACATATATTTTCATGACATACTTTAATACCTTGTTTGGTTGGTACATTTATTTATTCCATGTCATACTCTAAAAATATAAAAATGAGTTTATTTTTAGAAACCTTGAGCTATTTATTTTTAGAAATGAAAATAAAATGTATTCCCTCCTCATGGGAATGGAGAAAAATCATCAATCTTGGTGGTAATCTTATTCCCATTTACTATTTTCTAGGATGGAGTATGTCATTACTTTATTACCGAGTATGTAAATCAAACATGGGAATGTAATACATAAGAGAGTATTTCAAGACATTACAAATCCAAATCTCCAACCAAACACCTCCTAAAGGGCATCTTATTGTACTTAGGAGAAAATGCACTACAAAACGTCGCAATCCATCACAGGGCGCCACATGGCAAATAGCAACGGTAAAAACAATCACGCGATAAAAGAATAGGCGAGCGGCCGTTTTTACGGGAATTGTCCAATATTCCGGTAGCGTCCAATATTCGGAGAGCGTCCAATATAACTTACCTTCAGATTTTAGATAGTTAATTTTATACCTTTCAACTTCATATTTATAATTTTTTACAATGAAAAAAAAAATAATAACAAATCTTTTATTCATAATATAGTAAAAAATATAAATAATAAATATTTACACAAGTTTAATTCATAAATAATAGTAAAATGATATAAACAATAACATAACTTTTTCATAGTATAAAAAAATGTACAAATACTAGTAAAAATTATAAATAACAACTGACCTTTAATTCAAAGTATGAAAATAGTATAGTAAAAATATATAAATAACAACATATCTTTAATCACAAGTATAAATAATCAAAAATAACATAAATGTCAACACATTTTTAATCCATAATAATACAATAAAAAATATACATAAATAAAGACGGATTTTTAATCCATAGGAAAAAAATATAGTAAAAAGTATAAAAAAGTAAAGAAATTTTTTTAGATGATAATATAAGTGTTATAAATAAATACAAATTTTTTATCCATAGTATCACAAAGTGTATAAATGATAAAAAACTTCAAAATATGTAACTTGCGGGTTTCGAATTCGGAACCTCTCATTTCAAAAATACATATTTTACAACTACACCATTTCATTTTTTGTGAAATATAAATAAATTTAACGTAATTATTATTTTTAAAACGGTAAAATCATCATTTTCGAGAGGTAATAGTTTGGGTTTTCTATTTCACGAAGGGGGAGGGGGTCCGCCCCTGCTACGTACTAACTAAATTTATTATTTGCAGCATAGAGATACCCTACATGAAGGTGTGAGTTTACTTATCTTGTTGACTTTGAGTTCTGACCAGAGAAAAACATGGCCTTTTCTCCACACCCACACCCACACCCACACCCACACCCACACTCAATTAATGGATGCCTTGTCAGCCCTTTGTAAGCAAAATAGTGTCTTAACACCTCCATTCCTCTTGTATGGGGAGTACAACTATAGAGATGGTCAGCCCTATGCTTATGCGGGAATTGCAACAAAGATAAATCACATTTTATTGGAAAAAAAAACATTAACACAAAAAATGAAATTTGCAAATAAAGTAGGGATCCTATTAGATTAAATCCTATTATTTGTAAATTGATGGTTTTATTTTTGTAGTGAAGTTTTACTCGTAAAGAAATGTGTCAACAAGTCGGTCCAAATAAGGCAAACTTAATGTAAAAGTTAATACTAGAGCTTAATCAAAGAGAGAATAGAAAGATTTTTTATTCAACTCGATTACGTCCTTATCCACAAACCACTCACAATCACAACCATACATATTCTTATCCTAATCAACAAACTTAATTACCGATTATATTAATAAGCCCATTTATATTAAATAAAATAATAAAGTTGGCCCATTCTTCTTTTATAAAGCCCAGCAGTAACTAAAGCCTACGCGCCTATTTATTTGAATTGGATTACTGGTGCGTTGCCTTTTTCTCCAGTTCCGATGCCTTCGTCTTGTACAACTGACGTCTCCAGTTCATGATGCTTCGTCATGTCTAACGACCCCCACAATCGAAAGGTGCGATCTTTTCCACATTGAGCTTGGATCTGAGATATCAAAATATCGTATTAGAGCCCTTTGGTGAGTGCATATGCTAATTGATCAGCATAACACAAGACTCGCACAATTAAACGTTTCGAAGCGGCCTTCTCGCGAACAAAATGAAAGTCGATTTCTCAATGTATTAGGAATATGTTTGATTGATTTTTGTGCTTTCAGCCTTGAACTCGAGTTCTTAGATCTACCATCATGGCTTTATGCAATTTTGGTGCTGTGGAGATGAAAGTTGACAAGGTATTACAAATTTGAAATTAACATAATCGTCTTATCAAGTTCCAGTAATAATAATTTCAAAATAATTTTTTTTTTCTCGTCATCAGTTACCAGGACTCGAAGGCCCAAGATTGAAAAACAAGATTTTGGATTGCGGAATATGAGGAGTCTCGAGATTACAATTCCACATTTTGTAGATAGCCCGAATCATGTTGCACAGGCCCGTATTATGTTGAAAAAATTGGGATATTTTTTCATCTTATAATGACATTTTTACATTACTAGTGTTGTTTTCATTACACTTATTTATTATTATTTTTTTTTTTTCGTAAATCATACATTAATTTTTCTAATATTATGAATAACCAATATACATTAATTTTCATATGTAAAATATATGAATGGATATAATTGGATGAAATATTGCAAGATCTGAAATGACTATTAAAAGTGATTTTAATTTGTTTATATCAAATGATCAATATATTCGTATTTATAATGATTAATTAATTATAGTATCTATTATTATTATTATTATTTTTCATAATTCACGTAAAAAAATCTTTCATATATAAAAAATTCTAATATTTTTAATTTTTCTCATTATATAAAATCTCTCAAATTGTAGAATGCAAATATATATTAAAATTAATTCAAATTAAATTTTGAACGGTCAAAATCACATGCTAAAATGTGAACTGAAGCTTCCTTCACCTTGAACCAATGTTCGCCTCATCACGAAGCCTCATCATGAAATATGAACGGTTAAAATTGATATAATAATAATAATAATATTGTGGCAATAGTAAAAAAAGAACAACAAATTTCAAACATGTAAAATGAAAATAAAAAGAATAATAAATTATTATTAGTCCTTCGTCCAAATACCAAATATAGCATGAAATAAATAATTAGAAATTTTGGTCCAGAACAAAATAAAAATACACATGGCAATGAAAATAAAAAAAATTTAAGAATAGTTTCAAGTTAGTATCTTTTGGCTGATTTTGTATTTGCAATGAAAATACTACTTTTACAAATTTGATGATTTAATAAGTACTGTAAAAAATAAGAGAAGGGAAAATAGAAAAAAAAAATACCAATAATTTGGATGAATTTTAGTAATGAGAAAATCAAAGAAAATAATATTTTTTATATATGAATGATTATATGTACATAATTTTTGGAAGATAATAATAGAAAAAGGATGTTTTCGGTCTCTTGTCTTTTATAAAAATTGGAGTGATAATATCTAGTCATACGACATGATGATATGAAAATGATCATACAAATCTTGGGGAGTGCAAATTATATATTTATTTATAGGGAAATTTTTAAAATAAAATCCTAATTCCTTTTACGAGTATTGATATGTTATGGACACGTAAAACGACCACAAATTTAACAAAAATATATTAGTTTGTGTTGGATTTGGGATATATATTTTACTAATTAATACCACAAACTTATGTATTTGTTGTAAATTTGTGATCGATTTGTGTGGCAATATCAGTACTCCCAAAAAACTGAGCTAACCAATTTTTTGTTTTAAAATAATTTTTGGACCAAAATATCATTACTTCATATAAGAGTTAAATTTAATTTTGGATGATGTTAAATAATTTTTGGACCATTTTTTTATTTTCATATTTGATAATTATGAAAATTGTTATTTTATTAATTTAAGAAATTTCATAAATATTTTTAAACATATCATAGAAAAAAATGTTGTATGTTATATGTTATATGATTTTAATATTCATTAAAACTAACAACAAATAATAAACAAAAATAAGAAAATAAGAAAATAATTTATGTTAGCACGTTATCAAATATGATATATCACAGGTCGTTATGTTATCGAATATGTCTTGTCATGAATTGTCACGTCACAATTTAATTGACCCGTCATCGGTTAATAGATAAAAACACCCAATTAAATCAAATTAAAAAGATAAATACTTGATTGAACAAATTAAAAAATAAGGGACTTGGTTCACCAAATCAAAATATTAAAGATTTGGTTGAATTTTTGACGAAATGTAGAATAATTTTTGTTTATTTTTTAACATGTCCGCATTTTTTTTTTATTAATATGAATATAATTTGTTGTATACAGATTTTGTTTTGAGTAGATAACATAGGAGTGCGATTTATGGCATATATTGTTGTTCGGTGGAGATATATAATTTATTATTATATTTATGATGTATAACTTTTTCTAGTTTGATTAATTTAGTATCAACAAAAGTTTATTTTTGAAATTAGCGACACATTCGGCCCAAATACTATATATAATGTATTGTTAACAAAAAATCATCTTTGAAAAAACCATGTATAACAAAAATATAATAATTATCTGGGTCATATTATTGACAATTCGGCCCAAATAAAATCCCTTAAAATGTTAATCAAGTACTCAGAGAAGTTTGTTCTCTTTTACACAAGGGTCTTTTTGCAATTTGTTCTCCCATTCTTTTTTTCCTTTTAGAATTTAATCAATGGATGTTTTATGACTGAAAACAGTTTCAAATCTTTTTGTAACCTGAAACAGTTTCGAATTTTGTGTTTAATGAAGGGGTATATTTGCAATTTCTTTGCAACCTTTCAACTTGTTTATTTGCAATTTCAATTATTTTGCTTTTTGAACTTGTATTATCTTTACCGAAACAGAGGGTCTTTTCTTTTTGAACTTGCTTATTTAATCAATGGATCTTTTCCATTATTTTGTTTAAACTTTTCTTAGACTTAGTTTGCTAATTGTCTTTGCTAACATTTTTTAAAAAGAAAATTAGAATGGATATTATTGTCCCACTTCCAAACATCTTGTATCAAATAAAAAAAATTTAAGTCCTAAATTTTAGTTACAAAATACTCAGACCAATACAGAAGTGTAATGAATCTGATTACAGTTGCATTTTATATTCTTTCACCCGACTTATATTTATTATTTACGACCCCCTAGACCTATCCGGTCTACATATTTACTCTTACCTTGACTAGACTTCTGGTATCTTTAATCCCGGTCCTAGGTTATCTCTCTTCGTTTCCCTTTCTTCTTCCACGAGAACATCGAATTTGAGATCAAGCCGTCTGAATAGAAATTGTGACCTTCTCTCCACCAAATATCTTATATGTCCTACTGTGAACACTTTCGGAATATCTCAATTTTTGCCATCTTTATCATTAATTTTTGATATCATCCAATATCTCATTTATTTGCTATTATTTGAAAAATAAATTTCAGTTTGAATTTGAATGCTATTTGTTTCATCTTAATTCGGTCTATAATGGATAACATTCTTGGAATATATACAAAGCCTCCTTTTTATATATGTCCAATTTCTACTTCATGTGAGATTAATTTTGTGTGAGTTTGTCATGCAATACTTGCCAGTACAATTTCTAGTTCATGTGAGATTAATTTTGTCATGCATAGAGCATTAACAAGTTTTGCCCATTTGATTCTTTTAGAAAAAAAATAGCCGTTATGGCCTAAAAGTAAGGGCTTTCTTGGGCCGATCAAATGACCGGACCTCTCCAGTTCGTAAACTCTCGGTCTCCAGTTGCTCTTTCTCGTTTCTCGCTGGACGTTGTTCAGTTTCTGTCTCGGAAAACCCTAACCTGACTGTAGTTTGATTTCATCTCTATCGTCAGGACCTGCCCTTTAGCCGGAAGGATGGAAAATCGAGGGAATTGTTCGAATTAGGTTTTTGTTGTTTTGATTTTGCACGAGGTTTGCGATTCGTTTCGAATGGATCCGTATTATTTTGAGAATTTCTCGATTTGGTACTTCTTCGGTTTGGTGCCAGTGTGATTTTTTTATGATTTTATCTCATTTTTGTATGAAGCAGATGATCGATGGATGATTAATCAGAGATTGCTTCGAATAAGGGCTTGTAGTTTAGGAAAAATGGAGCTCCCCACTATAAGCTACGAGGAAGCTCTTGAAAAGGAGCTAGAATATAAGTACAAACTCGCGATGATTCGTCTAAACGGCCCAAATCATTCAATTTTTCATGGTACGATTTTTCAGACTTCGATTCCTTGCTTTATTTGAAAGTGGAAACACATTTTGTTTATAATGACTATCAGTTACGTATTTTGATCAACCTCGCAGGATAATTCTAACGAGCCAATACTTCCTGAACCAATATCAAATCCCACCTCTCTAACTCAAAACTCAAATTCAAACAAATTTTCATTTTCAGACTCAGAATCAAACAAATTATCATTCTCAAAGTCTAGATCAAACAAATTCCCATTCTCAGATTCAAACAAATTTTCATTCTCAAAATCAGACTCAAATTCAAGTTCGAAACTTAAAACTCTAAATCAATCCAATTCTCATCTTCAAAGTCAATCAAGGAAACGACACGTGTCACCTCGCAATTCGTTGACTCCCTACACTCAGATGCAACTCATACGGCCTGTGCAGCCTCTTTCCTACTGGTATGAAATATCTTCTCAAACTAACACATGGATGATGGACCCTTCAAAGTAAATTAGTTGAAAACTCAGGGACCAATTTGTAAATTTTCATTTTCAGGTGTAAACTATGCACAATCGAGAATCGACTGTACAACTGAGTATAATTTTGCACTTAGTTGTACTATTATTTAAGGGATAATTTCCTACTTTAGTATGTAATTCATTAGTTTATGATTGTGTAATTTGTATTATGGAGTATGGAATATGGAATATGGTTGAGTGGATATTAAAATTTAATTGCGTGTTGAATATGGATTGCTATGTAATGTGGTAATTAGTATATATTGAAATGAATATGGATTGATATGTAATGTGGTAATTAGTTAAATTGACAGATAATTGTTTGCAAATGGATAATTAATTATTAATTATACTAGTATAATTTTCGACTACTTATCTGTGATCTTAGAGTGTCGTGTCATTTATTTCATGCACGGACCCGATATGAACAATAAAATAATATTGACAGTAGATTTATTTGTAAGAAATACTATTTAGTAACTATTTGTAATAAAATAATATTATTTTAATTCTCGTTTTAATGTTCATTAATTCATTGTTAATTTGGCAAGAATTACTACTTAGTAACTATTTTTTATTAACAACCATTGAGCATTAAAACGAAATGCAAGACAATATTATTTTGTCAAGATATTTTCAGGAATATTTTTATATCATTTTTTTTATTTGAAGCTAGTTTTGTATAACAAAATATATAACAAATAAAAGATTAAAATTACATATATGACACATAATTTTTTTTTAATTAATATATGTTAAAAAATATTTATAGTGATTTTAAATTAATAAAATAATACAAAAATATATTTAATAAATTTGAATATGGAAAATTGAGGGGTATTTTGGTCCAAATAAATTATAACACCATGAAATATCCTTATAGGGGGGTAATTGAAAATGAAAACTTGTTTAGAAAGGATTTTTTAGAGTTTCCCAAAAATTAGGAGGTTTTTTGCAAATTCATGAAAAGATAGGGGGTTATTTAAAAATTTCCCATAAAATAATATTGACCTTTACATGAAGCAATATCTTATCAACCAAAAAACTATTAAATTGCAAATTTCCTATTTTAATCATTTTGAGTGGAATTTGATTGCTGCTGATATGAACTGCACAATTTATGTCAAATTTGGTTTAATTAGTTGTTGGTAAATGATACTTATTTTTCTTTTTGCAACATTATCTCTTTCTCTGTCCTTAATTTATTAATGCTTACTTATAATTTATAATTTTATATTATTGTTAAACACTAGGTCGAGTGGTGGGGAAGATGACGTGGCAATTGCTCGTGGTGTCTTAATATACATTTCATTTTGGAAAAAATTGTAAAAAAAAAAAATCTGCATTTTGCCTAAATTGCGAAAATAAATCCCCTACAGATAAAAAAAAAATTGTGAAAATCCTTTCATTTGTAAAGAAACTGCATGTTGCCTAAATCTTCATTTTATCTTATTTTTATTTATTTATTTAATTAGTGTATATTCTTTCTCAAGAAAATCAAAGAGATCTTAATAGATAAGATCAAAAGGTGTTTAGAAATTACTGGACAGGAATTGCCACAATCTGAATTAATGCGTATTTATTGAATTTTTATTGCTCACGTTATATCTAGTCATAATATATGCCTAGATCAAATTAAATTAGCTCGTCAAATTATCATAAATATATGCTTTAAAAATTGCTCATTGCTTTGTAATTTAATGCGTATGCACTCATGAAGATTTTAAGGAAGAACTTTCAGTCCGGTATTGAACGTGCCTCTTTGTTAGATGAGGTAATTAATACATTTATAAAATCAAGTATTAATTTTTTTTTCTCTTTTTTTTTAGGGAAAAATTCTTGTGTGTCCTTACTAAGTTTTTAAATTATATATTTATCCCTATCAAATGGATTATATCATATTTATCCTTCCTAAACCCAATTATCATCGAATCGAATTTATCCTTTAAAATTTTAAATTTATCAATTTTATCCGCTTACAACTTTATAAATATCAAATTTATCCAATTTCGTTAAGTTAAGTTGCCATTCATCTAAACATAATTTTGACTTTTGAACCTAATTAAATCATTAAATCATTAAATCATCCTATTTAAATTCGAATAGACCAAAATATTCTTCGAACATGCCTTAATGGTTTGGATTAAATGAAACATACCTTAAACCCCATTAGGACTCCTCAAAATTCCTTGGCAAAGCTTGGCGAAAAAAACCCCTCTGGTGAAGTTTGGCAAAACCAATACGAATTTGTCTCCTCCACCCCCTAAACGCATTCAAATCTAAAAAGACGTTTGGTTCGTGTTTTAAAATTATTATGTCTTGACATTCATCCTAATTTATTTTATTTTCATGTTTGGTTCAGACATCAGGTAATAAATTAATGTCATCCACGATGTCCATGAACATATTTCATGGACAGGGAATTGAATTGATTAAGAAGATAAATAAAAAAAATCAGATGATATGCAAAAATCCACAAAACAATTTCTCAAAACAATTAAACAATTAATTGATAAAAAAAAAATAGTACAATATGTTCACACAGAGATAGGGAGAGAGAAAGGACGAAAGGAACCACAAATGCAAAAGAGAAGGAAGAGCATTGTATTGTACGACTGGTCTGAATAGCTAAATACGATATTGCCAAGACCGTCCTTTACTAGCGTCAATAGGAACATAAATTGATACAGAGAGGGAAATTGGGAGAGGCAGTTCAAAGAAGATGGAGAAATTTCTCTCTCTCGAGAGTGAAGATTATTGTACAAAGGTAGAATAATAAAATTTATCTTTTCACATTAAGTTTAACAGAGAACGTTAGTTTGTACTTATTTGATAGTTTAGGTGTCCAGAAAAGATAAATATGATATACATAATTTGAGAGGAATAAATGTGTAAATTAAAGATGGGAAATTTTGAATAGCAGACCGGATTAAGTTCGGAATACCCTAAATAGCCAACCTAGTTTGGTAATTTGGATTCTAACACTCTCGCATGACAAATTGTCGACTTTTGAAAAGTCGAGACATTGTTGATGCCTAATTAAACTGTTAACCCTGCTAAATCTGTCGACTTTTGAAAAGTCGAGTGTTCCACTTCCTGATACAGCTCCCCAACGTCCACTTGGTGGTCATCATCTCGACTTTTGAAAAGTCGAGAAATTCACCGAAAGCACAAAACCCTCGACTTTTGAAAAGTCGACCTGAAATTCTCGACTTTTGAAATGTTGAGATCATGTTGAAATAATATCTCTCGACTTTTCAAACGTGGAGAGCGTGTCAAATCAATATTTCTCGACTTTTCAAACGTTGAGAGCCCGTCAAATCAATATTTCTCTACTTTTCAAACTTTGAGAGCCTGTCAAATCAATATTTCTCGATTTTTCAAACGTTGAGAGTCTGTTTAAGGCAGTTAAGTTGTTTGTTTGGTAGTTAATTAGGAATCAACAAGATCTCGACTTTTGAAAAGTCGACAATTTGCCATGCGAGTGTTAGAATCCAAATTACCAAACTATGTTGACTATTTCGGATATTCCAAACTTAATCCGGTCTACTATTCAAAATTTTCCATTAAAGATTCAATAGAGATAAACAAAAAAAACTTTCCTTTTTTATTTCTTGGCCCAACTTTTCTTGTCTTTAATTGTCCATTTTAGAGATAACGAAATATTTTCACGTTCAACCCAGAAACATGTAATATAACAAAGGTACAACACAGCACAACAAAATATTGGGACCATATTTTTGTCGATACAATAATTTATGTACCTATTTCTTATACACAATCATCTCCTTTTTATGACCCGTACTGCAAAAACATAGAAAAAACACACAATTCGATTTAATATTACGAAATGAAGGGTAAAAAATAAAGAGTAGTGATGTACATCCCCCCAACCTACACCAACATCCTTGATGACATGGATACCGCTTAACACCTCAAGAATTAACACACAAATTAATGATTTAACACCTTATTTGAGTATTTAATACTGCCACCAGTCCATTAGTACACACAGAACCATAAACTCTTGAATAAAACAAAGAGGCCATATACTGTACCCCCATATTTCCCCACTCTATATTTCTAATTGGTAATTAATTAACATGTTCATTAACAAAAATACATTCGATTAACAATTAATTAATATATAATTAAAATACATATACATTAACAATTCTTAATTAATATCAATTAATTATTAATCAGATATATTTTTGTTAATGACAATGTTAATTAATCACCAATTAATAATTAATTGATGATATAAAGGATGGAGTAGTGATATGAACCCCACCTTTTTGACCACAAATTGTATCCATCTGCCACGTGACAGGCAGAAATTGGATACATAAAAAGATGGGCAAAAAATCACCCATTTACAGCCTGCCACGTGGCAAGGGGTGGTTTACAATTCACGGTCAAAAAGATAAGGTTCCTAACATTATTATAGAGGATGTGTTGGAAAACGAGGACAGAGTATAATTATCCTCAAACAATCCGTCCATTCGGAGTCTAATATCTGAACTCTCTCCATTTGAACCAGGTTCCCTATCCTCTCCATTTCTAATTTTCAAATTGTCATGTCCAATAATGTATGCCATGGTTTACCTGAACCAGGAATCATGATTTATGAGTTCAACGTAGTTCACACGAACCAAGTTTATCTGATTTTTTTTCCTAAAGTGAGGTCATCGTGGTGTCATTATCTTATTTGTTTTTTCTTTGTTCCGAAATTATTTTGGGCCTGTTTGATTTGAGGATTTTGCTGGATTAACCTCTCAAATCCCGGATTCTAGTCAAAATCCTTTGTTTGTTTTTTCACCTGTATTGTATTTTGCCCTTGATATCCTGTATATTGTTATACATCTAAAATATCGGTATTTCACTATCCAGGAGAGCTCTCCTATTTCTCTCGGCTCTCTCCACTCGCCTCTCTTCTCACTGCCAAAACAACTCTTTCCTCCCTCGCTAAAATATCAAGAACAAGAAGGCCATTTGAAGCTCTTTCTCGACACAAATTATCTCAAATCATCTCGCCATAAGGGAAGCTTTCTCTCGCCTAAGTAACTGTAGCCAAATTTGAAGGTGATTTTGCAATTTCTTGACCTCCCTTCATTTAAATCTCCATAGTTCTTGTCTCGAAATAATATTCTTGAAGTTTATAGTTGTAATTATGGTCATTAATTAAGTTCAATAACTTCCTTGATGGTGGGAATACAGGTTTTATGTAGGTTTTTCTTGTAGGTAAGGTGTTCAACAAAATGACGCCATGACATTTCATTCATTAATTTGTTGATTTCGAAAATTATAGTTAAGGTTTTGATTTCATATAAATTCGAGTACCAATTTTTCATGTATCAAATTTCATCATACATTTATTTTCTGCAAATTAGGTTCTGTACCAATTAGTTGCTGCAATTTCGTTAATTTCATCATACATTTATGTTGTTATAGAGGGCTTAATTTAGGGCATAACATGTTGCTGCTGAGTGCTGAGGTGTTCGACAAAATGTATGCCTAAAAATAGGAGTAAAATTTTGATGTTTTTGTTGGTTTAATCATTGAACCATTGATTTCTTCAATTGTCCAAACTTAATTTTAAATCTCATCCTCTCTGATTTTTAGGCATCCAATTTTAATCTTTACCGAATGCTTAATCATCCAATTTTACCTCCTAATATTTCAATCTCTATTAAATGGTTGATTGTACATCGAAGAATCATGAAGGAGTTGCAATTAGGGTTAAAATTTGATTTGTGGTACATTTAGTATAATATGTGTATTTTCAACTTTAATGGTCTTTTATGTAAAAGTGTAAAAATACTAAAAAGTCATTGTAGAGCTGCAATTAGAGTTAAAAATCGATTTTAATTGGTACAGTTAGTGGTACGGTACATTTGATAATATAGCAAATAAATCACATTAACACAGGTTTTATTTTTTGTAAATTTTCTTTTACAGGTGACAGCCAATGAATAGGTCAAAGTCGAAAGAATATGCCGAACATCTCCGTACCTATCTCAACCTCCCTTCTGAGATCGTACCAGCCCTAGGTATTTTATTTCCGGGGGTATTGTAACTTTCAATTTGTAGGGGAACTCGTGATGATTTTGCATTTGATAGGGTTGAAGGAGAAAGGTCGAGACTTGGTCACGGAGACTAATACACACGTAACACATGAAGAAAAAGGCTTTGTGAATAAAATTGCCGACAACTCGTGATTTAGGGGTGTTTTTGCTTATTTTCAATAGTGATTAAAATTTCCGATGTAATTGTGGAAGTTAAAATTTTGTTTAATTCTTCTTATATTTATGAGTTAGTTGTAAAATTAATCCATAATATTTTATTCTTTCAAATATTTTACTTGTAATGTCATTTGAATGAGATGTTTAATAAATTATGGATTAATTTTACAACTAACTCATAAATCATGAATTTCAAACTAACAATCAAACAATAGATTTTGATATACATGATATTGCAATCCAACTAATCAAACAACTAGTATGGATTGTACAATACATGGATTATCAAATACATGTATATGATATATCCATGTATTTCAAAATCCCTCAAATCAAACATGCCCTTTATGTGCATCGTACTGATGGATATTGATAATTTCACAAGTTGTACCGAAAATATATCAACATAAAATTTTGAAAAAGACCACGTGCCACTCAATGAACATAGACCCGAAAGTATAGATAGTACTGATTAGTAAAAATTCTTCATCTGAGGATTTGTCGAAATATTATTAATACATTTGTTGAATGAATAGTAGAGAGGTGTTACTCGTGAATGCCGAGCTGGCAGTTACAATGAATTTTTGTAGATCTTTTTAAGTTAAATATTGCATAGTTTATTAATTCTCATGTTTTTGTTCTAAAATTAACGAGATTAATTGAATATTAATATATAATATTAACCGCACAAATATTTCAAATACAAAATTACTACAATATCTATCGAAATAATATAATAATTATTTATTAATTTTGCAATTAAATTTAAGATAATTTGTATTTTATATTATATTTTGAATATATATAAAATTATAATGAAATAATTAAAAAGATAGAAAAAATAAACACAAGTAATAATAATGTTGGCCCACATCTACAAACAAGAAAAATGAGCAGTTCTTATATGCAGTGTTCTGGAAATCGGCCTTGGCGGCCGATTAATCACCGATTAATCGGTAGTCGAGGGTCCGCCGTCGAGATAAACCCTTGGCGTTTTGTGGTTGGCTGATTTCCGCCAAGCGGCCGCCAAGGGTCCGCCAAGACCGCCAAGCCACCGCCGAGCCGATTTTTAGATGTGTACAGTTTTTTTTTTTTTTTTTTTTTTTGCAATTTTTTTTTTTTTTAAAATTTTTTTTTTTTTAATTGCCAACGGGTCCATAGTCTAGTTTGTTGAATGTGAAGCACAAAAAATCATATATTATAAGGGGTTGTGGGATACTATTCAAAATAATGATCGTTTTTGTTATGGATTGCCAATGAATTTTCATTGACATCAAAAAAATTAGACATCAATAATGAAAACGATCGTTTGTCGGATACTATTCAAAAAAATATATTTGGACTAAATTTTTTCATATTTTTAATATTATATATATATATATATATATATATATATATATATATATATATATATATATATATTATTATTATTATTATTATTATTTGAGTTTATGTTAGTTTAGTGACGTAGTGTATTTTGTTACTTAAATTATTTAAAACTTATTAAAAAAACTGTGATTTGTAATTTTGTTTAATTAATTTAAATATTAAATATAAAAAAATAAAAATCCGCCGAGGTCCGCCGAGATTCCCGATTAATCCCGATTAATCATCCTTGGCGCTTGATGGTCGTCTGCCGACCAGCGAGCGCCGAGCGATTTCTGGAACATTGCTTATATGTCACTTTCGTCCCAATTATATCTTGAACAAAACAATATTTTTGTATATAAATACAAGAAGGTTTGTTATTTGGAAAAATAAAAAAATTGTTTCGAACTGGTCTTATATTACATACACAATAATATAAAATAATAGTTCGGGGCCTTTGCTAAATTTCAACTCGGACTAATATATCTGTCAGTTTCAGTTTCGCTTGAATTAAAAAAAGACCCCAAAACAATCCTTACATTGTTTTAGGAGGGAAATGACTGCAAATTTTTGCAATTTTGTTGTTATTTATTTTTGATGTCATCCAATATCTCATTTATTTGTTATTATTAGAAAAATACATTTCAATTCGAATACATTTTTTTTTCATCTTTACTTGGTCTAACGGAGAACACTCTTGAACTATATAAAATCCTTCTTATATATGTTGATCATAATTTAATTAAGTAAATTTCCGAATCCAATTTCTTTCTCTTCGTCTCTCTTTCTTCTTCCGCGACAACATCGAATTCGAGATCAAGTCACCTGAATAGAACTTGCGACCTTCTCTCCACCAAATATCTTCTATTTCTCATTGTGAACATTGTTGAAATATCTCATTTTTTATCATTTTTATTATTAATTTTTGGCATCATCCAATATCTCATTTATTTGCTATTACTAGAAAAATACATTTACGTTTGAATGCTATATTTTCATCTTAATTCGGTCTATAATGGATAACATTCTTGAAATATATAAAGCCTCCTTTTCCAATTTCCACTTTATCTGAGGTTAATTTTGTCATGCATAGAGCATTAACAAGTTTTGTCCATTTGAATTGTTTAGAAAAAAAATAGCCGTTATGGCCCAAAAATAAGGCTTTATTGGACCGAGCAAGTCCAAAACAATATAATTGTAGGGATTAAAACAACCGGACCTCTCCAGTTCCTGAATACTTCAGTCTCCAGTTACTCTTTGTTATCGCCAAACCCTAACCTGACTGTAGATTGATTTCTTCTCCCTCGTCAGGACCTGCCCATTAGCCGGAAGGATGGAAAATCTAGGGAATTACTCGAATTAGGTTTTCGTTGTATTGATTTTTGCACGAGGTTTGCGATTTTGTTCCGAATGGATCCGTATTATTTTCAGAATTTATCGATTTGGTGCCAGTTTATCTTTTATGAATTTACCTCCTTTTTATGAAGCAGATGGACGATTGATCTGAGATTTCTTTGAATAAGGGCTTGTAGTTCAGGAAAAATGGAGCTTCCCACTATAAGCTATGAGGAAGCTCTTGAAAAGGAGCTAGAATATAAGAACAAACTCGTGATGATTCGTCTAAAAGGCCCAAATCATACGACTTTCATGGTACAAATTTTCAGACTTCAATTTGTTTCTTTATTTGAAAGTTGAAAGTCATTTTTTTTTATGACAATCATAAATATTTTGATCAACGTCGCAGAATTCTAACGAGCCAATACTTCCTGAACCAATATCAAATCCCACCTTTCTAACTCAAACTCAAAATCAAATAAATTCTCAGTCTCAAATTCAAACAAATTTTCATTGTCAGACTCAGAATCAAACAAATTATCATTGTCAAAGTCTAGATCAAACAAATTCCCATTCTCAGATTCAAACAAATTTTCATTCTCAAAATCAGACTCAATTTCAAATTCCAACTCGAATTCAAACCAATTATCATTTTCAAAGTCAATCTGAGCCTCGATCTGATCCCTTTAATGGCCATACACAACAACAACAACAACCAAACAATAGATCTCACCGTCCATCGAGGAAACGACACGTGTCACCACGCAATTCGTTGACTCCCTACACGCAGATGCAACTCGCACGGCCTGTCCAGACTCTTTCCTACTGGTCAGAAATATCTTCTCAAACTTGCACATTAAACCTTCCAAATAAGTTAGTTGAAAACTCAGGGACCAATCTGTAATTTTTTTTATTTTCAGGTGTAAACTATGCAAAATCGATTGTACAACCGAGTATAATTTTCAGGCCCACATTGGAGGGAGGAAACACCAGGCGAATAAGCTGGCAATTCTCCAAGGCAATAAGAGAGTTTCTGGTACTGGAGAGTCCAGTGGGAATCGGAATCGGAATCAAAATGGGAATCGGAATAACGAATCAGAATCGGAGTCGGTTAAAGACGCTGAGTCGTCAATGACGAGTGTAGGGGTAATTGATTTGACAAATGATGAGTGAATAATTCGGCTTGATTTGGACTAATTATGTTGTAAATTAACTCGTTTCATTTATTTTTAACTGTTTTTAGTCGAGAATTGAAGATGGAAATTGTGATGGTTTAATAATCGGTATATTCTTAAGAATATAATTTATGATGGTTTGATAATATGATTACTAGTTTGTAAACTGGACTAAAATTATCAATTAGTTGTAATGTAATAAAAGTAAAAATTTAGATGTTTTAAGAATAATACGATCAGAACTCTTACTCAAAATACTTCGAAACAAGACTTGTACGAACATGATTTACATTGTAAATATTGAAATGAATTAGTATTGAGAACAAAATTAAAATTATTGATCTAGTTGGTAATGTTTTTTTGACATCGTTATCCGTGCGACCCGTCGAATATGAAGCAATTTTAGCCCATTTATTGCCAAATCAAGATTGCAAATTTACCACTTGATTGGTTTTTCTCCGTTCATTTTTTAGCTTCTAAATTTAAAATGAAAAAAAATATATACATTATCTATTAAAGAAACACAATAATTTGATAATTAAAAAATAAATACTTCTAAAAACCAGGAACTCGGGACCGGTTTGTATTTTAGATATCCTCCAGTGTCACATTTGATTTTTATTATTGAAAAAATGTATAGTTTGAAACTAATTATTTTCTTCATGGTCTATCATTGATAATTCTAGATACTAATATGCAATAAATAAATAACCTTTCATGCTTATCACATATTGCCATAATTGCTTTTTGTGTGATATTTTCATAACATACCCGCTTCTTTAAAGGTGCAAGTTGTGTGAAATTAGTTTTGTCATGAATAAAACATTACATATAAGAAGAAATTTGCATGTCATGAACATGTGGCCTCGACAAGCCCATTATGGAGACGCGAAATATTAAATACTAAAGAAATAATTTATTAAATAACAAAATTGTAAATTAATTTGGCATAATTTGGATTAATTATGTTGTAAATTAATTCGTTTCATTTATTTTTAACTGTTTTTAGTCGAGAATTGAAGTTGGGAATTGCGGTGGTTTAATAATCGGTATAATTTCGAACTGTTCAGAGAAAAGAGAAAATCATACTATACACATTTATTGGTAAAGAGTTTTGTGAATAATCAGTATATTCTTAAGAATATAATTTATAATGGTTTGATAATATGATTTTGTAAGCTGGACAAAAACTATTAATTAGTTGCAATATAATAAAAGTAAAAATTTAGATGTTTTAAGAATAATATGATCGGAACTCATATTCAAAATACTTCGAAACAAGACTTGTACGAACATGATTTACATTATAAATATACTGAAATTAAATTCATAATGCCGGCAAAATTAAAGATATTGATTTGGTTTGCAATGTTTTTTTGACATCGTTATCCGTGCAACCCGTAGAATAGGAAGCGAAGTTAGTCCATTTATTGTCAAATTCAGTTTGTAAATTTACCACTTGATTGTCTTCTTCTTAGGTTATTATTTAGCTTCTACATTTAAAATAAAAAATATATATATATATACACATTATCTATTATGCTGATACTTAATTTAACTACAAGCAGTGCACGGTCGATGAAAAATCACATAACCAACGAAAATCCACTCATCGTGCATGCCAGATTCGAAGACCGGAAAGTCCATCGTGCCGTTTCCTGACTGCTTGGTGGGTCACTGCCGCGCTGCCCCGCCTTCTTGGTGGCGGTTCCTCGTTGCGTCGCTGCTTGGTGGGTCCTGCAGGCACGGGTCGGGTCCCCTCCAGTCCAGATGAGTTCTCTCTTTTTTCTCTCTTTCTTTTTCTTGCAAGAGTTTGTTTGGGCCAAGAAAAAATAGTTGGACTTGTACCATTATGTTCAAAAAAATGTGACCTTATGAAATTGGGAGATCTTCGACAATAGTCTCTTGGGCGAACATGATGGACCTTATGAAAATAGTTAGATATCCTCCAGTATGTCATTTGATTTTTATTATTGAGAAAAAAAATATAGTTTGAAAACAATTATTTTCTTTATACTTTATCATTGATAATTCTACATACTATATATTTTCTCTAAAAAAAATTCTCCATACTATATGCAATATATAAAGCACCTTTCATGTTCATCACATATTTGCCATAATTACTTTTTGTGTGAGATTTTCATAACATACTTGCTTCTATATAGGTGCAAGTTGTGTGAAATTAGTTTTGTCATGCATGAAACACCCATTAAGGAGACACAAATATGATTAAGACTTATTTTTTTTCTTAAATATAATTTTTAAAAATAAGAAATATATATATACATATACCGCGTGACAATATCTGATTGGTCGGACCAACACATATGATTTAACAAATAATCGGGTTTTTGTTACAAAATTACAGATAAACATCTAAGAATAGACATTGCTTTGTAATGTTCACGAAAGATCAAAATCATCGACTCATTTCGTCTGTCAATTTGAGAAAGAAAAGAAGTCTCAATATAAAAAGAATTGAAATTTTTTTGTAATTAGAATCGATTTGACATTTCCTAGCACATTCTATACATCAAGGCCTATACACATTGACAGGATTTGGGAAAGAGAAGAATAATGGAGAATTATTTGAACGAGAATTTCGGGGGTGTAATGGCGAAGCACTCGCCTGAGGAGTCGCTTGAGAGATGGAGAAAACTTTGTGGAGTTGTGAAGAATCCCAAAAGACGGTTTCGATTTACGGCTAATTTGACTAAGAGGTCCGAGGCCGAAGCTATGAAGAGATCCAATCAGGTTTTTGCTTGATTATCTTTCTTTCTTGCGCAATTCATTTGATTTTGGGGAGTAAATTAGGTTCTGTAATTCAAAGGAAACCAATTTATGCAGGCAAAAGAACCTTCTTTTTTGCAATTAATGAACAATATATTGCAATGTATTTATGATATATTAGGCAAATAGAATTGAAATCAAATCACGAATAATAATATTTCGATACTCGATACTCGATATTCCTTTTCAGGAGAAATTGAGGGTTGCCGTCCTCGTCTCGAAAGCCGCACTCCAATTCATACAAGGTAACTATTAATTTATCGGTGAGCAAAAGATATCAAATAAATGAAATGTAGTGAATTAGGAGAAAATGTAAATAATTATAATACGGAGCCATTTCATTTAGGTATCATAATACCCACGGACTACACGGTCCCACCCGAAGTTCAAGCCGCGGGCTTTGAGATTTGCGCGGAGGAACTTAGCTCGATCGTGGAAGGCCATGATTTAAAGAAACTCAAAATACACAACGGCGTCGCCGGCATTGCCTCGAAACTCGTCACGTCGACATCGGAAGGCCTTCCGCTTAACGACGAATCACTAGCCGTTCGCCAGTCGATTTTCGGCGTGAACAAATTCGCCGAGACTCAATCTCGCAGCTTTTGGCTTTTCGTGTGGGAAGCTTTGCAAGACATGACTCTAATGATTCTAGGGTTTTGCGCTTTTGTTTCCTTAATTGTCGGGGTTTTGACCGAAGGTTGGCCAAAAGGTGCCCATGACGGTTTAGGCATAGTCGCGAGTATACTTTTGGTAGTGTTCGTGACCGCTACGAGTGATTATAGACAATCTCTACAATTCAAAGATTTGGATAAGGAGAAAAAGAAGATTTCGATGCAAGTCACTCGTGGAGGGTATAGACAAAAGATATCGATCTATGATTTATTAGTCGGAGACATTGTACATCTCGCAATCGGAGACCAAGTACCCGCAGATGGGTTATTCCTCGAGGGTTTCTCGGTTTTGATTAACGAATCGAGCTTAACGGGCGAGAGCGAACCCGTGATGGTGCATAAAGAAAACCCGTTTTTATTATCCGGGACGAAAGTGCAAGATGGGTCGTGTAAAATGTTGGTCACCACCGTTGGGATGCATACTCAATGGGGAAAACTTATGGCGACTCTTAGCGAAGGTGGAGACGATGAGACTCCATTACAAGTTAAATTAAATGGAGTGGCGACTATAATTGGAAAAATCGGGCTATTTTTTGCGGTTATCACATTCGCGGTTTTGGTGGAGAGTTTGGTGAGGCGGAAATATTTGGACAACACCTACTTGAAATGGAATGCTGATGAATGTTTGGAATTGCTCGAATTTTTCGCGATTGCGGTTACCATTGTCGTTGTTGCGGTTCCCGAAGGGTTACCGTTGGCCGTGACTTTAAGTCTTGCTTTTGCAATGAAAAAAATGATGAATGACAAGGCCTTGGTGCGCCACTTGGCAGCATGTGAGACGATGGGGTCCGCCACGACTATTTGTAGTGATAAAACCGGTACACTAACAACCAATAAAATGACAGTCGTGAAAGCATGCATTTGTGGCGAAATAAAAGAGATAAATAATCACAACGATACGAGTAACATCGGTAGCGATTTTTCTAACGACGTAATTAATATACTATTACAATCCATATTTACTAACACGTCCGGTGAGGTGGTAATAACCCAAGCTGGCAAGTTAGAAATCCTCGGCACGCCAACCGAAGCGGCTATACTAGAATTTGGTTTATCGCTCGGTGGAGATTTCAAAACGGTACGCAAAGAAGGCAACATTGTAAAACTCGAGTCGTTCAACTCGACCAAAAAGAGAATGGGAGTTGTGTTAGAATTGAACAATTCGTACCGGGCCCACATGAAGGGCGCGTCCGAAATTATCCTCGCCTCTTGCACGAACTTCTTGACCAAAGAAGGAAAAGTTATACCGCTAAACGAAACCACGCTATCACATCTTAATAACACGATAGAGAACTTTGCGAACGAAGCTTTGCGTACGTTATGCTTGGCATATATGGAAATCAACGAAGACTTTTCGCCCGATAAAGCAATACCGCTTGACGGGTACATTTTTATTGGTATTGTTGGGATTAAGGATCCGGTAAGGCGCGGCGTGAAGGAATCCGTACAGATTTGTAGATCTGCTGGAATTATCGTACGAATGGTTACTGGCGATAATATTAACACCGCCAAAGCAATTGCGAGAGAATGTGGAATTTTAACCGATGATGGCATTGCTATCGAGGGACCCGAATTCAGGACTAAAAGCGAAGCCGAAATGAGTGCCCTTATTCCAAAAATTCAGGTTTATAAAATATTCCAAATTTTTTTATCGTACTTGTATACGAGGAAATTTATTTTATATTTTAACAGGTCATGGCAAGGTCTTCGCCGCTAGATAAGCACACTTTGGTAAAACACCTCCGTACCAGTCTTAACGAAGTGGTGGCCGTTACCGGTGACGGTACCAACGACGCCCCTGCACTTCATGAAGCCGATATTGGTCTCGCAATGGGTATTGCTGGAACTGAGGTAACATTTCGTTTTAGTCCGTTATATTTTGTTATTGCATGTAACTAAGTTTAAATATTTTTTTTGTATCTTTTAGGTTGCGAAGGAAAGTGCAGATGTAATAATTCTGGACGATAATTTCTCGACCATCGTAACGGTCGCAAAATGGGGCCGATCAGTTTATATCAACATTCAAAAATTCGTGCAATTTCAATTGACCGTAAATGTCGTCGCGCTTATCGTCAATTTCTCGTCTGCTTGCATCACCGGTACGTTATTACGAAATTACCATAATGCCCGTTTTAAGTTCATTTACTAAAAAGGAAGGGCTTTATTTTGTGTACAGGTACCGCGCCTTTGACTGCGGTACAGTTACTATGGGTGAACATGATAATGGATACACTTGGCGCGCTGGCATTGGCTACCGAGCCGCCGAACAGCGAGTTGATGAAAAGACAGCCAGTGGGGCGAGGTGGTAATTTCATTAGCAATGTTATGTGGCGGAATATATTTGGCCAAGCATTTTATCAGTTCATAGTGATTTGGTATCTCCAAGCCGAAGGCAAGTCTCTTTTCGGCCTCGACGGCCCCGATGCTGACGTGGCACTCAATACTCTTATCTTCAACTCCTTTGTCTTCTGCCAGGTAATAGATTTTTCAAAGAAAAACCGATTTAACGAAATAATTACGATTTTGCCCTTTGTTAGGTATTCAACGAGATAAGCTCGAGGGAAATGGAGAAGATTGATGTGTTTCAGGGCATTTTGGACAATAACGTCTTTGTGATAGTACTTTCCGTCACGGTGATTTTCCAATTCGTCATCGTCCAATTACTCGGAGATTTTGCGAATACAACGCCGCTTTCTTTCTCGCAGTGGTTTGGGTGCATTTTCTTGGGGTTCCTTAGCATGCCAATTGCTGCCATTGTTAAGCTGATTCCTATCAATTCGAGCGTTAAACGCAACAGTGAGTTTACCATGTCGAGTGAATTCGAACCGGTTTGGGTTGATGAGGTGGATATGATGTTTGCGTGGCTTCGAAAATAGGAAGTGCCGATTTTTGCCAATTTTTGCCATTTTTTAGGCTTATTTAGCTGATCGTCCTTGCTAATTAGCTAGAGAATGGTGACGAATTTTATCTATTTTTTAATTGACTAAAATGTATTTTTCTAACTTTTGATATGATTGTAATTAAATATGTAAATATAATTTATCAATTTATAATATTCAAATTATTTCGGGGAATTCGTCATTACAACCCTGCTTTCACTCTTCTATTGATTTGGATGCATTTTTTTTGTTAGCATGCCATTTGCAGCTTTGATCAAATTGATCTAAAATGATTTGAACACAAATGCAACACAAAGTTTATTACTATGCATGAGCACGTTGATGTCTTATTAGAATTTCTGAAGAGTTTCGAAATGCTACAAGATTAGTCGAAAAAAAAAATTGAGATGAATATTATTGACAAAACCATATTTTGTCAAGGATTATAAATTAAATATTTTTCTGGAAGGATTTTTGTTTATCAATCAAATTATAAATAAGGGATTTTTTATTTATTTACATATGAACTTCAGAATAATGATAGAATGAATTATCAAATATGAAAAACACGAATTGGAATTTATTATGAGAATACACTATTTTTTCCTACACTGAGATGTTTATAATAAATGCTTATAAATTATTATAATTAATGTTTATTAACTAGTATATTGTGGATTCAATTTTTGCAGACATTAACAGAATTGCAGACATAAACAGAATTTTTGCAGACATTAATGTTTATAATAAATGCTTATACACTATTTTAAATTGTGATATACCGGCTCATTGCGTTTGGACTGTAATTTACATATGACCACCGATATTGCGCGATATTGCGACGTTATTTAGTAGATTGCGATATTACGTTTTAGAAATATTTATTGCGATTTGCGTTATGTTGCGCCGCAATTTAAATCACTGATAAAAAATAAATCTTACTAACTCAACACAAAAATTAGGGCAACCAACAATATATCTGTAAGTAAAATGCAAGTAATATTTTGAAGTTAACCTAAATTGTTGTTATATTATATACCATTATACCATTCAACAACTTTATTAGTCAAAATAGAGAATAAGTTTCTTGATTGTTGATACATGATGCATCTCATTATAACACAAGACCACCTTGTTTTCTCCCAATATTTTATGACCAATGGTTAATTAATCACCAGAGCCAGCAAGGGTAAATCCTTGACCAGTCAAAATTATTTAAGAAGGTTATATTTTTTTATCTTTTTGGGTAGATTTCTTTTTGTTTATCTATCCTCTCTAGTTCAAGTAACTGGATACATATTTCCCTTAATTAAGATTGAACAAATTATCTCACATAATTTGAAATAAAAAAAGGAGATATATTAGGTTGACTTGAACAAACTTATTTCAAGACTATGCATTACATAAGTTAATTAATTTATTTATTTGACTGTTATGAGCCTAATATTGTAGCAGTTGAAACTGGAGAGGAGAGAGGCTATCCAGTCGAAGGTAGAGAGTAGATGAACAAAATTCCAAGTGCATCAGAAAATAAAGCATATCTCTTTTATTATTTGTTTTAGCTCTATTCTACTGGTACAAGACAGCCAAGCAAGAGAGGTACCACTCACAAATTCCTTAGAAATATATGGCAATCCATTCAGGCCTAACATTTTTACCAGGCCATGTCTCTCTCGTGCCTTTTTACTGCATGGGCAATATTAAAAGAGACATTGTTAGGAAACCCTGAGTTAAACCCTATTAAACATCTACGGTTTACTTATAAGTGTTGTGTTGCGATCAATATTACAAATATTACATATCGTTTACATATCGGTAATAGACAAATAAGTGATTTGATCGATATAGTGAACTTATATCGAACCATATCGGTGATATACTGTTTTTTTTTCTTTTTTAAGATTGAATATAGGAAAAAGATTGTGCACTCCAATGGTGAACACACTCGGGTCATCATCAATAGGATAACGCACGTGACAATCTGAGTTTTTCCAATTGTAACCTCATTTTGTGCATCACATGAGCATTTCAAAACGAAGACCGCTCCTCATCACCTTATACCCATTTCGGTGTTTCATACATTTTACATACATGTTATATTTTTTTTACACATACATTTAAAATGAATGTTAAGCATTTTAGATGTATTTTATACCTTTTCACATGTATATTTTATCTTCATGTGTTATACATTTTCAGATGTATCTTATATCTTTTACATGTATGATATGCATTTTTTAAATATAATACATGTTGTACATTTTTCTGATATATTTTTATTTCTTATACATTTTTAGATGCATCATATACCTATTAGACTATTAGATGTACATGAGACAGCTTTTATTTCTTATACATTTTTTAGATGTATTATATATTTTTTTATATACAATACATGTGACTTTTTTTATATGAATGATATACTTTTATATACGTCCGATACATCTTGTAAAATATAGTTTTTGTTACGTAAGTAATATTTTGTATAACTTTTTTGGACTATGATCACGTTCCCAAGTTTAATTGGACGATCCGTGTGTGTTCATTCTCGGAGACTGTAGCCGGTTCCTTAAATATATTGAATTCCTATGTATATTTATATCTGCATTATGGCAAAGAAAAATTATTTAGGTGATTTAATATTTAAGCATTATTTACTATTTTAAATCATGAATATTATATTATTATATTGGTGGTATTCTAAAGAAAACACTATCAGTTCAGTACACAATGGAAGGGATTATTTCATGGGATAATGGTTGGTTGGCCTCAAATTTAATTGTGAGGATCTTTTGTGGTTTCACAAAGTGATGTAAAATGTTGTCATTTGTCATCGTCACAAATGTTTTGGTGGTTGAACAAATTGTTATAAATCAAAACTTGCTTGCTCAAAATGTTAGGTATTTTTTATTCCTATTGAAGTCTCGAAGAACTAGTGGGTTAAAAAAACTTGGCAAAATCGTCTTTTCGAAAATAGGTGAAAAACTAAAATCACACTTTATATAAATAGTCAATTGTAATCATCTGGAAATGCATAAAACAAATTGATAACGTATCTACATTATTTGTTACTAATTCATAAATAATATTTTCATATTAAATAATGAGAAATAACAATAATGAATACATCGATATTAGAGACAGATCTTGAGACAAATTCTTGAGTGAGACCGTAAGAAAAATGACTGCTCATGTGATAATAATAGTATGAAACAAAAAAAAATGAGACTAGAAGGAAGGAGGGGATAAATAATAAAAATTTACAATATTTATAATATATTAAATTATTAATTATATGTATTGTTTGATGAAAATTTCGAGGAGAGAACATATTGAATTGTGAGGATCTTTTGTGGTTCCACAAATTGTTGTAAAATGTAGTCATTTGCTATCATTCTGGATTTTTTGTGGTTTAACAAATTGTTATAAGTCAACTTGTTAGTTCAAGCGATTAGGCACCTCATCCAAGTTTCAAAGAACTTATGGGCTCAAAACTCGGCAAAACTACATTTTCGAAAATAGATGAGGGGCAAAGATCACACCTTTTATAAATCGAAAAAACAAATTGTTATAAATATAGTCATTTGTAATCATATGTAAATGTATAAAACAAATTGATAACATATCTGAATTATTTGTTATTAATTCATAAATAATATTTTCATATTAAATAATAAAAAATAACAATAATGAAAACATCGATATTAGAGCCGGATCTTGAGACAAATTCTCGAGTGGGACATTAACAAAAATGACTGCTCATGTGATAATAGTAGTATAAAACAAAAAAAAAATGAGGCTAGAAGGAGGGAGACGGTAAATAATAAAAATTTATAATATTTATGATATATTAAATTATTAATTATATATTGTTTGCTGATAATTTTGAAGTAGAGAACACATAGTCCCTTGTTGTCTCAATAAATATATGTCCATAATTGATATTAGCTCATATCTTAATTCTTATTATCGACACTAAACAATAAAATTTATAATAATGAAAATGATAACTTCAAAACTAACTTACATATCATACATGAACGGATATTAATAGGAGCCAGCGGGGGATCATGACTCCCCCCCACCCTCCCAATAAAATTTATAATAATGAAAATGAAAAGTGAATACAACTAGTGATTCAGTGTATTTTATTAATATAACAGTGTAAAATTGACTGTTTGTCTCCTTCCCCCTCCTAAAAAAACAAAACCAAGACCTGCCAGTGATATCATACATTTTTCTTTGATAATAGAGCTTTGTACTAATATAAGCATCATTTATTTGTTGTATATGTGACAGCAAAACTCGTACCATAACATAAGATTTTTTTTTTTTTTTTTTTTTACATTGAAGAAAGTAAAAACAACATAGCACACTTTACACTTCACATGCCAGCCGAGAATAGCTCCCAAAAGAAGTTTACTCACAGTGTTACAGCTGGGGGTAAGAAACTGAGATCAAGGGGATAAACGAGGATAAGTCCTTTTCTTCTTTTGTTTTGTTTTAAGACAATGTGTTTGTTTATGCAGTTTATTTGTTTTTATTTGCAGAAATGGACCACTAAATATTTGTAATATTTTATGTTAGGTTCTTTTTACCCTGTTGTTGTTTAAATCTAATGCAATGCAGTTAGTATATATAATTATATATTGTTTTATGAACATAAATGCATTTCATTATTTTGTCATATAATTTGGTATTTGCACTGGAGAGGAGTTGGAAGTTCTTTCTGACAATACCTACCTAGTTACTTACTTGTGATAATAATGTAATATAATCATGAAAATGGGACATATGATTAGCTAAAATCTCTTGGTAATTAGTGTATGGATCTATCAGTACACTTCTTTTTGTTAAATAGTAATATACTATGAAGATAAGGTTACTGTATTAACTACTAAATATCATGATTTAACAATAATACTAGGTACATTTTGTGTGTGATTTAATTTCATTTCAAGTCAACAATTCCATGCATTTAAGTGAGACACAAAAATAGTTAAAAGAAGTACCCACAAGGAGCAGTGTATTACTGTTTGAAACAGCAAAGTTGGCAATTTGATTTGATTTGATAACACATGACCCAAAAAAAGGTCCATGCATCTTTACAAAATGAAATATGGAAATACATCATTTTCATGTTTCATTTTCATGTCATGTTGATTTTTATTTTCAGAGTTTATATATGTATTTTGCTTAAAATAAACAATATGTTGTACTCTTAGTGAACACATAAAACAAAATTATATATCCAAATCTAACACAAGATTTGCTTAAAATAAACAATGACAATCTTTAGAGACCTTAAATATATGGCATAATTGCATGTCTAGCCCCACAAAACATTACAATATCACGTGTACCCTGACAAAAGGGAAAAATATCATGTATACCCTCATAAAACATAAGAAATGTCACACATGCATATACTCCTGCAAAAGTGACACGATACTTTATAATTAAGACTTAAGAGAGAATACAAAGATAAAACAAAACAATCATATATCATATTCATTCTAAATATTTCTTCATGCAAACAAAAAAATTACACAAATCGAACTCACCAACAACAACACACACACACACACACACACACAAACTTGCTTTTGTCCTTCAAAGGACCCATGCAAAAGCACTCACTATCCATCAACCAAAATAGATAAGAGCACTGAGTCGGTACGAGTACTGGTACCAAAACCCTAAACAAGACAAATGGGTCTCCCAAATTAAGACTCATTTCCCCTTAAAACCCACAAAAAAGAAAACTAAAACTAAAAAAGTTACAACAAATACTTTGGTATATTAACCAAAAGTTATAATCTTTTTTTGTTTATCCATCTCCTATTCACAACTCCAAAAAAATATCTCTCTCCATTCATTCAGTGTCAGCCTTTGCTTTCTTGACTTTTAGGCCTTTTTACTTGTCTACCCTTTAAAAATCTCCTTTTTACATTTGGAAAAAAGATTTCCCCAAAACTCGATATAGTACTCAAAATGGAGAGAACCAATAAACATAAAAATAAAGCAAAATTATAGGAAAATTGAAAAGAGAAAAAAAAACCAATTATGTTTCTTCTTTTAATCATCATGAGGGGATTGAACTCTTCTTCTCTTAGTGCATGGATTCTCCAAAGAAGAGGCCATATTGGTACCAATCAAACTATCAAAATTCCTCAAATTGGTACCAGATAAGGATTGACTATTATTATTATTATCAAGCCTCGCTTTATTTGCTTCTTGAATCATAATATTATAGCAGGAAGACACATGGACCTGACAAGAAAATAATTACACTGTATTTACTCATCATTTTTTCATATAACTTTCTAAAAACATAGGGAAAAAAAGAAAAGAAAAAAATATGGAAAATTTAATAACTAATAGAACTTACATTATCCAACGGACCCAATAGAGAGATGGAACAAAGCTTGGATTCAATTAATTTGCGAGATAATTTCTCGTCTAAACTTGCCAAAATAGATGCACAAGCAATGACTGAAGGCCGATAATCCAATGAATTAATCACTGAAATTATTCAAAAACGAGAAAAATCATCAAAGAATGAACCTTTTAATGATAAAAATAATTAGAGAGAGAAAAGTGTGAAGTTTAACCTCTAATTGCTGAGAAGACAAGCCCAATGGCTTTCTGAATCAACTCATTTCTTCCCTGTTTTTCTAATTTTGAGGCGAAAAAACTCATATAAGAAAAGGGGGTAACGATAATCATTCTCCATTGCAATGTACTCAAAACGAGAAGCTCCATTCTTTGCATTGCTTCGTATTGGAACGCGTATTCATCAGATTGGAACTCAGAGAGAGAAATCGCTTTGTTTTCTTCCATTTTTGCGGCTAAGGATAAACAAGCAATGGATAGTAATCGAACCGCCCAAGCTTTCGCTCTCTATATAGAAAAAAAAAATACCAAATAAGTAAATTTCACAAAATCAATCGCAAATTAAAGGATTGAACAAAGAAAAAATGGATTAATGTAGGAATCTTTGTTATTACATCGATTAGTCTACGCATGAAGAATCGATCGAGATAGCTCACAGCCATGTATGCGGTCCTAAAGCCGAAACCTAGCCGCACATTAGCCTGCATGAAAAATAAAAAAATACATAATCGATATCAGAATTCAGAAACAATCAGAAAGGAAAACCATTTATTGTCAAAAAGGAAACAAAATCAATCAAATGGTACCTTGAGAATCCATCGAACGGCATCGGTACGGGCCGGCGCGAACCAGTTATCTGATGAATCTTCCTCTTGGTTTTTGCTCTCAAAGCTGGTCTCTTTAGACACCAATAACTCAATATACTCATCATCTGATTCGGATAAAACAGAAAAATCATGAAAAAAGGTAAAATCTTTCACATCCCCTTCTTCTTCTTCGTCGAGATTGCTTGCATCTTCTTCACAGACGAGGCTAGAGGAGAAATGTGTATCCGCCATTAAAGACCAAGAAAGGTTTATATGTATTGGTTCTTAATCTACTCCTTAGATTTCTTCTTTGTGACTTTTGGTTATGTATATATGCTTATTTTTTGGGGTTTTAAAGTACGGTAGGTGTGCTCCAAGGGAAAGGAGGATTCATTTCCGAGAATGGAGTAAATTGGCGCCGTATTTGTGTGTGGTGAAAATGGAAATGAAAGAATTTGGGGGTGTGTGTTTTCTCCTAAGATAGAGCTGCTTAAATGTTAATACAGCGGTTATGCACACTAACACACACACTAGAGGGGTTCATGTCTTCCTGTTTTTATTTCAATTGTAATAATTGCAATTTGGTCCAAAAAATGTATGACCTAAGTAACAAATATAAATCTAAAAGGGGAATTTTTTAAAAATCCCCTAACTTTTTTCAATATTGTAAAAAGCCCCCTCACTTTTGAAAAACTCCAAAAAACTCCCTAAAAGCAAAAATTTCTTTTCAAATACCCCCCTAGAGGTGTTAAACTAAACTTTGTTTGGTGTTAAAAAAAATTGGACCAAAATACCCCTCTAATTTTGTAATAATAAATTTATTCAATCATTTTTGCTATTTTTTATTATTTAAAAAAATCCACAATATTCATTTGATTATATGCAATCAGCAATATTTTCATTTGATTTTAGTATTTTATTTATCATATATATTTTTAAAAACTAACATCAAGTGCTATAAAATAAACAACGATATAAAATATTTCAGTACCTAAAAAATATCGTGAAAAAGAAATGTAGCAGCTTGTTTTAATATACATTCACTTCTTCTTCTTTTTTTAGTAAATTTGGAAAGGGATCAAAGGCCCCTTCCAAAAAATAAATATATGTACATTCACTTTTTATATAGAGTTTTTTTTTATATATAGCATCCAAAAAGGCCCATTTGCAAAATTAGCACTAGTACGTTTGAATTTCTAGCACTTTCGCCAAGCAGTCTGGCAATTTTTTTTTGCTTTCGTCTGACAGCTTGGCGAAAGTGCTTAAATACGATTTATTTTCACGCGGAACAAGTGCATGTATATGCAAAAAATCTAATTCTAGAATCTAAACATATGATCCAATATATCACGCGGAGTTTCTCAAAAGTGAGGGATTTTTTTACAATATTAATAAAAGTTCGGGGGCTTTTTAAAAAATTCCCAATCTAAAATGTTAAAAGGAATTATGGGAAATGGGTATAAGATGTTGATACGTCACGTATCGAATACGAATACATCGAGTCGAATAATATTATTTTAAACATTATATTTGGCTGATATTGTTCGGATACGATATTTCATGATATTTTTTTATAATTCTAGGATATAATTATCGTACATGTTTATGATAATTATGTCATTGTATATTTCAATTCATGATATATGTTGTCCGCTCTTTACAATTACAATGTTGAAAATTCTTTCTTGACTTCTCCTTGTTCAATGATATAAATTAATTTCTTTTTTGCTGAAAAGAATTTTTGTACATGAACATGTCTTCGTTCGGAATTGTTGAGAACTCGGTGAACTTCTTTCCCAAAACGATCTCTCTCTCTCTCTCTCTCGGTCGAATTTGGGCGGCCAAATTCTTAATTTGGTGTGTTAATTTATCTGTAAATAATCGAAAAGAAGACCATTTGGTCATTACCAAGCGAAAGGATGAAAATAATGAAGTAATTATAAGAAGAAAATCATTCCAATAATTTTATGTGTTCTCACGGATTCATCCATTCCAATGAATACTAGGGTTGCATATATTTCGAGTGCAAATATTCTAAGAAAAAATCACATTTTCTCGACCATGTTTCGAACACATATCGTAATTTTTACACTACTTAGCATCTTAATGCTTGGTTTATTTTCATCTAAGATTTAGTACATACTAGCTTTATCCCCGCGCAACTGCGCGGGATGTTTTTTATATAATTATTTAAATAGAATTAACGCGTGTGCGAATTAACGCGCATGCGTTTGAACTAAATTAATATAATCATGACATATTTGCAAATATCATGATATCAATAGATGCATAAGGTTCATGAAATTAGTCTATCACGTATATTATTTTCTAATATAATTTGTATAAATAGCATTTGTTCAGATGCTTCTAAAATCGATTAATATAATCAGGACATATTCGCAAATTTTAATATGTATGTAAAATAGTAAAAAGGACCAAAATGTAAAATAAGAAAAAAGGATCAAAATGTAAAAAAGGACCGAAATATAAATAAAAAGGACCAAAATGTAAATAAAAAGGACCAAAATGTAAATTAAAACAAAAAAGACCAAAATGTAAATTAAAAGGACCAAAATGTAAATTAAAAATATAAAAAAGGACCGAAATGTAAATAAAAAAGGACCAAAATGTAAATTAAAAATATAAAAAAGGACCGAAATGTAAATAAAAAGGACCAAAATGTAAATTAAAAGGACCAAAATGTAAATTAAAAATATAAAAAAGGACCGAAATGTAAATAAAAAGGATCAAAATGTAAATTAAAAGACCAAAATGTAAATTAAAAATATAAAAAAGGACCGAAATGGAAATAAAAGGACCCAAATGTAAATTAAAACTAAAAAGGACCAAAATATAAATTAAAAATGTTAAAAAGAACCGAAATGTAAATAAAAAAGGACCAAAATGTAAATAAAAAGAATCAAAATGTAAATTAAAACTAAAAAGGACCAAAATATAAATTAAAAAATATTTTTTTTACACAAAAGCCGTTGATGACGTGGAGGCTTAGAATTGCAAGAAATTTGTCTACTTTATACATATTATTAATATGTCTTGAGAGTATTTATTGTCCGATTGTTTATAATTTAGTACAAACCCATTCATTGGTTAGTATACTCAGCACCTACATTTACATATTTAATATATGGGGGCTTCTATCATACAACCCTTTCCTTATCATACACCCATTTTCAAGGGTATTTGGAGTAATTATCCATTTATGAATATTTTAGGTAAGATATCAAATATATTTATCAATTAATGTTTAACTAAATTGGAATTTTTTGGAATTTTTTGTTGTTCATTTAAACCAAAATTTCCATAAAAGATAAATTTTATGATACATCATTTTTACAAATATAATTAATTGCTAAAATACCCAAAATACCGTTGTAAAATGGTGTACGATAGAACTCCCCTTAATATATTATTTTTTTTATGTTGCATGTATATATTGTGTGTCCAACAAACATTTTTACGTGCATATTATATATTTTACATGTCCAAAATAATTTTAATTATCAACATATTTTTTACTTATTTAATATACATATTTACTATTTATTATATTTTTTTAGTATCACTATAAAATTTATATGTCCGTAACATTACTTTTAAGGGGAATTCTATCATACACCCTTTTATAAGGGTATTTTGGATATTTTAAAAATTAATTATATTTGTAAAAGAGTGTATCATAAAATTTATCTTTTATGGACATTTTTTTTTAAATGAACAACCAAAAATTCCAATTTAGTCAAACATTAATTGATAAATATATTTGAGATCTTACATTAAATATTCATAAATGTATAATTACTTCAAATACCCTTGAAAATTGGTATTTTTGTAATAATAAATATAATTGATAAATACCCTTGAAAATTTAGTCAAAAAAATTGGACCAAAATACCCCTCTAATTTTGTAATAATAAATTTATTCAATCATTTTTGCTATTTTTTATTATTTAAAAAAATCCACAATATTCATTTGATTATATGCAATCAGCAATATTTTCATTTGATTTTAGTATTTTATTTATCATATATATTTTTAAAAACTAACATCAAGTGCTATAAAATAAACAACGATATAAAATATTTCAGTACCTAAAAAATATCGTGAAAAAGAAATGTAGCAGCTTGTTTTAATATACATTCACTTCTTCTTCTTTTTTTAGTAAATTTGGAAAGGGATCAAAGGCCCCTTCCAAAAAATAAATATATGTACATTCACTTTTTATATAGAGTTTTTTTTTATATATAGCATCCAAAAAGGCCCATTTGCAAAATTAGCACTAGTACGTTTGAATTTCTAGCACTTTCGCCAAGCATTAATTGATAAATATATTTGAGATCTTACATTAAATATTCATAAATGTATAATTACTTCAAATACCCTTGAAAATTGGTGTATGATAGAAGCCCCCTATTTTTAAGGGGAGTTCTATCATACACTCTTTCAAAAATGTATTTTGGATATTTAGAGGGGTGTATAATAAATTTTTCTTTCATGAACAATTCAAATTTCCTATTTAGCATATCATTTATTGATAAATACAATTGAAAAATTACTTAAAATACTCATTAATTAATAATTACACAAAATATTCTTGAAAATGAATGTATCATAAGCAAAAATGATGTATGATAGAACTCCTCTATTTTTAAATAGCAATGCATTGCCGGTCACATGTAACAAATATATATGATCAATTCTTCGTTTCTTTACACAATAATTATTCATCTCTTGTTTACATTGCATGTCAAGATTTCAATGTGTTCATGCTACGAGCGATATTCTCAGGAGTTTTTGTAAAAAGAAAAATAATATGATATTCAAATTTGTTTTTTATGAAATAGAAAAAATATTTTCTTGATATTTCCATATAAAATATTGTACAAGTTTGCAATTAGTGGAATAAGAGAGGATATGATCATGGCCTATGGGTTGAGAGTTGAGAGAGGTGAGTGAGTGAGACAAAGGCACCACTAAAGGCTGAGCATGTGGGAAATGATGGTGATGACTGGCGAGTGGGAGCTGTGCTCTGTTACGAGCTTTTTATAGGAAGGGTTCATTTCTTTTGGTCTTATTGGGTGCCCCAAAAAACAAAAAAACTGGCCACTATTGATGAGTTCCTAAATCCCTAATTCTTGACCCATGCATTTGTATTTGTGCAAGATTATTAGCGGTATTACGTGCTCTGTTCCGAGTTTTTTTTTCTCTATTTTTTTACATAGGTATAGCATTTGAATCAACATTTAACTTTTTCTTCTATATGAATCGATATTATTCAGTGTTTTAATTGCGGCGATATTGCGCCGCAATTGCGGAAATTGCGGCCTGCTATTTCGAATTGCAACATCGCAATCGTATATTGCGCAAGATTGCGTTTTTGGAAAATTGCGGCGATATTGCGGCCAAATATCAGTAAAATTGCGGTATTGCGGCTAATAATTGCGGTTCTTTTAAAATTCTTGTAAATTTTTCATCCTTCGACCAAATAACATGAATTTTATATCGAAATCGATCGTCTCGATGAGAGGAACAGAGTGATGGGTTTGGATTTGGAAAATTTTTCCTTTTTATCCTGAATTAAACACAAAACATACGTTAAAATAATTTCGTCAAGAATTATTTAATATAAAGATTATAACATGATTTTATGATTATTTATTATTTAATTTCCATATATATAATCAAAATACTTGATAAAATATTTTCATAACGTATATAACTTCTAAAATTTATCAATTTCATCTATAAATGTATGAATTTCCTAATTTTCATTGTATTACATTGATGTTTCGATTTAAAATTTTAGTTATATTATTTTGACATTTTTAGGAACAATGAACAACTTTTTTGTGAATTTAATTGTATGAATTTTTTTGATGTTTTCTATGTATGAATTTCTAAAATGTGTCAATTTCACCAAATGAACAATGAACTATTACTATTTAACTAAGTTATTGTTATTGTTATTCGATATTTAACTAAGTACGAAATTTCAAATTATTGTTATTTAGTTTAGTTTTTTGTAAAAAATTGTAAAATGTCTCTGAAAAATGATCTTCTCGATCGAACTTCTCTCGAAATCTGACGAACAATGATTCTTCCGTCTTTTCTTGTTCCATGGCCATTTGATCATAAAAGACCCCAAAAACTATATTATTCTGATTCATTTATTTTTGAATTTCATTTCAATTTTGTTTTTTTCTCTATTTTTTTACATAAAGAACTTTTTCTTTTATATGAATTGATATTATTTCATTCCAATCTCTTCCAGATATGTCCCAATAAAAATTCCGAACCCGAACTGAATCCAAAATGGGTGAGATAGTCGTAGCTTATCCATGCGGTTATGCACTCTTCAAATGAAAATAAGAGGGATGCTGACTTTCGTGCTTTCGTGAGTCGTCCGAGATCCTTTTCGATGACTTATGTTGTGTTGAGATATGATCCGATCGATTTGCTAAGCCCCGCGTAGCAACAAAAAGAATTTCTTATTTTCAGTAATCACTTTCTCTTCGTTAGAATAGGGAAAAATACAATTACAAAGTGTTTGTTAAAAGACAATTAACTACTTCTCGATAGTCAAATTTGATGCTTAAGCACTTTCGCTGGCGGAAGCACTAATTTTGCAAATTGGGCAAAAGTGTAGCTCTTCTTGCAAATTGGGTTTTTCAAAGTGCTACATGTAAAAAAAAAATTGAGGTACGATAGGCAAAATGACTATCAAATTCTTTAAAAAAACAAAAGTATTGTACAACAAATTATCAACTTGCAAATACAAAATGAAACTAAATAGTAAAAGTTAATCTATCCTAACAATGCAAGATTCATTTATTGACTTCATGAATTGTGTTTTGAGTCAGTAGATTGGATGGACTTGGTCGATGATCATAATATCTATTGTGTTTTTTTTTTCTCTTTCCATAAAGCCCAACAACCTGTCATCACAACACAATCATCTTCTTTGAACTTACTCCCCAATGATTTTCTCCATTGTCGAAATCTCGAAATCCTCTTGTAAATTGAACAACCTAAATATGATATTTCAGAAACTATTTGCATAGGAACAAACAACTAATAAAAGCTCTATTACCTAAATGATTGTGATAAAATTAAGACACAAATTTCTACTTTTGGTCCCTTATCTTTCATCAAAAGTTCAATCAAATCTCTAATGTTTTAGTTAGATCAATCAAGTCTCTCATTTTTTTATTTTGTTCAATCAAGTCCCTTAGCTTTTTAATTTAGTTCAATTGGGTCATTTTCATACATTAACTGATGACTGGACCGTTAAGTCGTGACGTAACAATTATCACATGACATATTTGATGACGTGACAACTTATAACATATCATATTTGATGACAAGTGATTTTTTAATTTTGATTCCATATTACAAAATCTTGTAACAACCACTTGGAAGTTGACACAAAATATTCACAACTGCATCACATATAACGACGAGCCGGAACAAATTATAATTGGAGTAAATTGATGTGGAAAACAAAAACATCATTAAGTAGAAAATATTCATGTGCCTCATCGTATTAAACACATTACTTACAATGAAGAACCTAAAAAATAATGTATATGTTTAAAAATAATATACAATTTCATAAAGATTATATATATATTTTTATATATACGTAAAAAAATGACTTATATGAGGTGGTGATGGAGATACGAGAAAAAGAATCTATATAGATTCATCGAGTGTGCATGAATTTACCTAACAAAACCTACTTAATTCTTAGTTACGTCAAACTTGCGCATATAATAAGGCTTAAAAAAAGCTGACAACACTCCATTCAAAAGTCTGAAAAGCCATGAAAATATGTTAATCAATCAGGTCACTGACCCTACGTGATTAATTAATTACATAATCCATGTTAAATTATCAATAATTGAGCATCAATGGTAATGAAAGTTTTATACTAGCAATGTACAGTATTCATGATTTCTAGAAACCTTGCAAATATACGAGTTATTAAATGGTAACAACTTAAATTTTTGTTGAAACTAAAATAAAAAAATAAAGTACTGAGTATCAAATTATATCGCAGTTAATTAAGTATCTTAGTATGTGAGGTTCAATGATCAATACTCTTACTTGTCCAACGTGACCAACAATATTTTTTGTAGAATTTATTTCATGAAGAATAATATCATAAATACTTTCGGCCATTATTTTTTTTTAATAATAGTATAGAAATTTAATCTCAAGTGATAAATATCATTTGTATACGGTTGAAAATTGATTTTGATGTGACCTGTTGCTATACCTATTAATAACTTCCGGCGATTGCTATTTCTCTTGGACCGTTGCTATTGCACCGAATAGCAATAGTCGTCGATTGCTACTAAGTACTCGGTAGCCATCAGAACTATGACGATCGAGCAATCGTGACCCGTTGGTATATGTATTGGGGATATACTTTAAATTTGAATGGAAGAACGTGTTTTTTCGCCGCGTCGCGTAAAATACGATTTGTGTGCGTTCGGCAGACGATAATCCATTAATTGGAAAAAAAAAACATGTGTAGCTCAAAACGGACCATGTTGGGCAGCGAAAAACGGGTTGTTCGACTAGTCATTGTATTTTCCTCACGCCTATGCAAAATACTACACTGATTTATTTTTTATAAGCAATATATTATTGTAGTTCAAGCAAAAGTCTGTTATGCTAGTATGAAAAATATATTCTAGAAAGTGTATTGCATTAATTAATTACTATACGATTATTAATCAACTGAAGTTAGATGAAACTTAGGATTCTTTCTGTATTTCTTTATGAAATCAATAGTTTATTTTGGGTGTTTAAGATTTCTGTACTGCAATTTGCTTTTGGTGTGTTGAACAAATTAAGGAGATGGAACATGTTTAGTAGTACATTACGATTCGTTCGTGCATGTACTTGGCCCATAAATAAACGGTCTTGTAATGCATGTACATGATGTCTAATTATTTAGTCACCTTGCATTAAAGAATATATAGCTACAAATTAGGATTAGGAGATATATAATTAAATTAGGGTTCTGTACTTCTATAGTTCTATACGTATCCTGCCAATTGGGGACGTTGGACATGCCATATTTAGTACACTGTACACTAGTAATACTATCAAAGACTTGATGAAGGGTAACATAAATTATTGTAGGGTTTTATATATATCAAGCCAATTGAGGAGATTGTACATGCCACATTGCCTTTTTATATATTGAAAAAAGAAAATAGTTATACAGAATTCAATAAGTTTGGTATAGTAAATAATCATAAAATTATTTCCATGCTAGATATCAGGATAACGTTGGACAGACAATAACTGATGATAATTATTGGCGCCTAAAATAGAAAATTCAAATCTTGATTTTGTTTCTCATTTAAAAATTCAAGTAAATTGCGTTGGAACTGAGAAGATGGCTCATGATCTAAAACCAAACCATGTTGTAGTAGTACTTGAATTGTTTGGTGCACTAATTCGAAGAAGAATTTGCGAAAATCCCCACAAGTAAAAATAGCAAAAAAAAAAATTTGAGGTGAAAGACAACCGCGATACGCGCTCGATCCAATCAATTTTTATAGAAAAAGAAAAAGAGTTACATTAGTTACAACACTACTCATTTCATCCGGTACTAATATTTACAAAATTGAAATTAAACCCATGGGTGTTCAACAATAGACTCTCCACTTATCAATTAAATCATTGATACAACTCACCAAGAGTTCGTGCATCCTTCACTTTCGTTGAAATATTCGGTTGTTGCGTTCTCTCCAAAGTGTCCAAATGGTTGCTAGCCATGTTATATCCCATGAGTTCGCTTCTATCTTGGTTTGCCTGTCCCGAAAATTCCACCGATATGGGGTAATAGAAGTTGTCCGAGTATTTGCTCCCGGCTCAATTTGGTGCCAAATCTCGTTTGTGAAGGGACGCCTTAAAAATAAGTGTTCGACCGAGTCTAAGGTATCGGAGCAAAGCTTGCATGTCGGGTCGTGTGGCCAACCCCTCTTGACTAGATTATCCGCCGTAAGAATTTGTTTATTTAGGGCTAACCATCCGAAATTTTTTACTTTTAGTGGAGCCTTGATATTAAATATCGTAGTCGTCCAAAAACATTCCAACCCCGGATGAACTATTCGTCCGTAGACCTTGGCCGTGTCGTACCGGAGTGGCTCGATTATGTTGTTAGCCGCGGTTATGAGTTGATCCCCTAGAGGATTGCCTATCTTAAGGAATTCATAAGTCGGTAGAAGTTTTTGCAAGTTTCTAATGAAGTAAGAGGCAAGGTTGTTTATAATTGTTAAGATGTCCTTGGCATTTTGCACATTGTATAGAGATCGAATCGTGACCGACCATTGAGATTCTTTATCAAAATCAAGTTTAAATAACCACTTGATTGCCAACGATTGGTTTTGCCGTTCTAGATCGATCACTCCGAGACCCCCGTTTTTTTTGGTAAGCAAACTCGTTTTCAATTAACTAAACAATGACCTCCTAACACCTTATTTCCTCCTTTCCAAAAGAACGCTCTCGTGAGTTGGTTTAATTCCTCAACAATTCGGTTAGGTAGTATCATTGTTTGCATGTAAAAATAGCAATATTGTCATGATGCAATAATTTACTCATAAAAAATGATATTTGCTTCATTTGAAAAAATTAACTGATCTTTAATTTTGCATTAAAAACCATTTATTTTCTTGGATCAAGAAAAGTCGAATTATTATTTGTGGAACGATTTTACGTCTGCAAGATTTAAAGTCGAAATATTATGCTGTAATAGATATAAAGACATTTTTCGAAAAAAAACAAAAGGTTTTCAGTCATTATGAAATAATAAATTGTAAAAAAAAAACACACTCCAATTTTTTTACAGCATAATATCAGTATAAAATACATAGCTTTTGAGGGTTTAATTAGTAAAAGTATTATAATTGACTTTAGTGTTTTGGTCCTCCAGGGCATAGGAGCTATGTTACTATGTATGCTGCATTAATGTGGACCAGGTCATTAATTAAATTTCTTTTGTTAAATCTAAATCCAATCCAAATATATTTTAAGATAACATTTATATCATGGATTGTTTGCAGGTCAACGAGTATTATATCATGGATTGTTTGAAAGGAAAATGTTGGACAAACTTCCATTTTTTTCCCACGTTCTTGATGACGTGGATATGATTTAATATCTTAATTGTATGTTCAATCATAAATTGAGATAATTAAACTATAAATTATGATATTAAAATCATGTTTTTGTGTTTTAATTTTGAAAGTGTTAAATCATATTCACGTCATCAAGAATACGAGAAGAAAGTACTAACGAGTGTACATCACTACTCTCAGAGAAATTAGAAGCTAGGGCCTACAAACCCTAGACCATTTTTCTTTTTTGTGTGAAAATTGTATTATTATTTCTCTTTCGTAAACTCAATTTTATTTTATTTAAATGAAAATTGCAGGAGCTAATTGTTGCTACTTAAAAAATGATAGTTGACCGATCTCTATATATCACAGATAATGGCATATACAAGATAACTAGGATAATACATATTGCATTCATCTCATCATATATTATATTGATCTCATTTTCTATAATCATGAATATATTTTATACTTATATTATGTTATATTATGTTCTATAGAAATAGCCCCGTCTTTTATTTTATCAAATATAAATACATAGATTAAACAACCAATATAATAATATCGGAATTATAATTATAACAAAATTTTAAGAAAAAAGCATAATGATAAAATTGTATTATTGTCGCTCACAATAGTTCATGCAATATCAAATATATAAACATCGAACAATACGACCTATACATTCAATACATATAATTAATTATACAGTAGTAATAATTTTTTTTATTAATAAAAAACAATAAAAATTATACACAATATAAAAATTTACCGGTAAACAAAAATTAATACATAATATCAAAATTTACTTAAGTAAAAATATAATTAAAATTATTTAACAACATATACTATTTTTAAATTTACATCTTAAAAATAACACTAATATTTGATATATGTTTAGAAGTTAAGAAGTTATCTATATTTTAATAGGTAACCTCTATATTTTAAATTGTTATATAGAGGTCCAAGCGTTCGGACAACAATTTACACATTATTATCGCTATTGCACGCCATAGCACCGATATTTAGTAGATTACACTATTTCATTTTAGTTGTCATATCCGCTACATCATCATTTTCATTTATGTTTTCAAAAAATTTAATATTAAAGTTGGTTTAACAAAAAAAAACACAAATATAACCTACATCATATTATATAGGATCGTTACCATTATAGTTTTTTTTTTTAAATAATAATTATTTAGACATTAAATATGCACCGATGAGCACGGCGACCTAGACAGGAAATGAGGTGGTGAGACGCTGGCGAAACTGCAGAATCGTCCTTACTCACGCGACCTTCTCATTTCGCTATTGCCAGGAAACCTAGTGGCGAGAAAAGAGGTGGTGAGACGCTGGCGAAACCGGTAAACACCACGGCTGCGGCGATCAGACGGAGGTCAGAAGGTACGGCGACGGGTGCCATCACTTTCATGCTTAATGAGTGAAGATGGGAAATGGTACTGATAGAAGGTATGTGTTTTTTAATATTTAATATACCGTTTTGGAGTATAATATACTTTTTTGAGTTAGTAAATAATGCATCTCGCATCTCGCTACACCTCTTTGAACGAGATACTCAAATGAGGTCACAATTTTGATGCTAAATTAAAAAAAAAAATCAGGGTTTTTTAATTACATGACCTTTTTTCAATTTGCTGGTATTCTCTATTCCATCAAGATAATTAAATCAGTTCAACAATTATTATCGGTATATGTAATCGTAACCATGGAGACGTGCTGTAGGATACAAACTGGAGAAGAGAAGACGTCTGCAATTCAAATATATTCTGGCTCTAAGGCTCACTTCTGTTATGGGCCTTTTTATCATTATACGGGCTTATTACCGTTATGATCTAGTTTTGATCTGAACCGTTAAATGTAAAGTTGGTAGATCAAATGGCTATAATTAGATAGACCGTTAAGGATTAATTAACAAAATTAAATAAATATGCTAATAAATTAAAAAACTTAAATACCTCATTTCTAGCAAGAGTGGGATCCTTTGACTTGTTCTCTTCTTCGTATTATTATTGCCATTCACTTAACCTTTTAAGAAAAGGTTAGTATTAATAATCGTGAAAACTTGAGTGTATATATATTTAAAAAAATCAGGTTTATTTCACAGTCATATTTACAATAAATCATATTTACTAAAAAAGTATGCATATAAAACAACGTAAACCATAAAATATAATTCGGTCATATTATCAATAAATCACGTACATTAAAAGTACAAACCATTGTTATATTGTATTAATTATTCCCAATCAACATAAAATAAACGGGTATCTTTCCTCAATTAATTTAATCTCAGCAGAAAATATGATATTAAAGAAAAAACAAGGGCATATAAGAAAAAGACCCTAGGTTATTTATAGCATATTGTAGCGAAATTATACAAGTATGGATAAATATAGTGGTAATTTTATGAAAAAGACCCTAGATTACAAATTAATTACCATGAATCAAACCCAGATTCACTTCCCAATTCCTATGAGTATCCAGCCAAATAAAGACAGTGAATTCAATAGCAAAACTGAGTCTTTTTGATCTAGGCGAAGGAAAATTTGCATAGGAGCCCCTGAATTTATATATATATATATATATATATATATATATATATATATTATTCATTCCAATTTGATTCCCTGGCATTTTTGTCATTGGCAGTCTATGGCAGCTAAGGGCATTTTAGTCCTTTCATATTTGTCGATCATATATTATTCATTCCTAAACTATTTCAATTCCAATTTGATTCCTATTATCCACAATGTCATTTTTGCCTTTTGCATTTTCACTACAGTAAATAAGTGGCCAAATTCTCTACCTGTTGCCTTTGCATTAGTATAGTAAAGAGTGAAAAGAAAAACTCAAAAATGAATCATAGAATTGTATAAGTATTGTAATAAATGCAAACTAGCCCTCACACTTCTGTTAATTCCGATTTTGTGTAAAATTTGTGCACAGTGATGATCTTATCACTACCCCATTCTACACTTACAAAAGATCCCCAAGAAATCCAAATAAATCAACAATTATTATGAGCGATAACCAAATTTTACAGGGGCTGATTTGGGTCACGAGCGATAACCAAATTTTACAGGGGCTGAACCGTAAATTCGCATTTTGGAACCGAAACAAGACTTTCATATAATTGTAATAAATGTGTTGAATCGCTACGAGTTTTGTCATGCATTATAATTACTTTTTGTATTGACCCAAATCAGGTAATTATTGCTTAGATAACCCTACACTTTTCAAAAATTGTGGCAGTATTATGATCGACAATATTACTATGCGCCCTGGTACTATATAAATTACCAGAGACAAAGAAATGAAACACAGACAATTTATATAAAATTGAGGTGTAAAAATGAAATTTTCTTAAGTTTAAGAGGAGAGAGGTGAAAATGTAAAAGTTATCAAGTTGATAACTTGATACCCTTGATGGCATTACCTGTAAAGGATGAAAACGCAAAAAAATGATTTATAAATTGCAGATCACTTGAATTTTTTGGGTCAAATTTGATAAAAATGAAGCTCGATTGAGGCATAAATTGAATACTTGAAGGTTAAATGTTTAATTGATTGGACTATTGCTATGAAATAAAAATTAAATTGTTAATAATATGATAAATAATTCACCTTAAATAGTGTATACCACGATGACAATTGAATTTAATATTACTATCTTCTGAATAGTTTGAAACAAAAGAAGAGGTAAATTTTTGATAATTGCAGCTTAAATTCGGTATAATTGAGTTATAATTAAATAATTGAGTTATAAATAAACTAGTACTTTGAATGGAAAGCCATTGTGGATGCAAATAGAACCCAACAGGACTGGGTCGTCTCTTGTTTTTAAAAAATATACTCTTTTTGAATGGGTCATGTACTGCTTCCTCCAGTTCTCTACGAACTGGAGATGATTGTTAACCCAACGGTCGAATGAAGAATCCGAACGTTGGAGATATTCAAATCAGCCTCTTCCCCGTTATATTTATTATCCCCTTTCCACATACTCTTTCTACTTCTTCACAAATCCATCTCTCATTTCTTCTTACCCTCTTCACAGAGCACAATGCTCTAATTTATGTGTGTCCTCTTCTTAGCCCAATTAATGGCGACTAGACTAGACTCCAATATTTCTCTTCCCAAGCAGAGCGAGATGGAAGATCTCCTTCTTGAATCACGAGAACCAGTCAAAAAGATTAGTTTTCTGGCAGATAAGCGAGTTTAGGAAAGCGGTGATGAACTAAAAAACTGCAGCCTTGATCCCAGTCGTTGGATCTGGCAGAGAGAGAGTTAAGCAAACTCCAAAGCAGGTATACTATTTATATCCTGTGTCATCTTCTTGGTTATTTTATTTGTGAAGAACTTTCAGAAAGACCTTAAATTGTTAAAGACTCTACTCCTTTTGCAATTTAGACATTGTATTTCTCCTTAAGTTCAGTGCAATTTAGGAAATTTCTCCTTAAATTTACACACCGTGTTATGCTTAATTTAGGCCATTTCCTCTCAAAGTACTAGTTTTTGCAATTTTCCCAAAACGCTTGAGCTTTGAAAACGTATGAAGAATCCATGGATTGAATTTTTTGTTTCAATTTAGGCATATAACACATGGTCATTTCTGATTCGAATTTTCATTTGATTATTATCAGGATATATACTTATATTTCGTATCTTGTTAGATGGATGGATTGGACTTGACAATTGCAACAGGAACTCTGGAGGCAGCCTTCTTGCTTACTTCTCTTGTCTGTTCTAGAATGAATGTTCTTGTGAATTACTCCCAAGGAACCAAACCGTCCTGGACATAATACAGCCCAAGAATCTCTGGACATAATACTTGGAGCCCAAGAAATACAAGGACGGTCGAATCGAAGTTGCTAAGACAAAAAAGTGCAAAATATCACGACAAGAAATTGCAAAGTGTCCACAAAAAGCAATATTTTAGGTCTATGTATGTCTATGTGCTTGTGTTATTTTTTATGTGTGTTTTTTATTTATATGTATGTCTTTGTATGTGGTGAGCATTCTGTGCGTGTGTGTGTGTGTCTGTATTTGTGTGTGTGTGTGTGGGTCTTTGTGTGGTGTGTGTCTGTATTTGAATATGTGTGTGTGTGGAGCTGGGTCCGGCCCAAAAAAGGAGCCGTGCCTAGAGGGAGGAGTCCGGCCCAAAAAAGGAGCCGGGCCTAGAGGGAGAAGTCCGGCCCAAAAAAGGAGCCGGGCCTCGGGGGGGGCGGCCCGAAGAGGGGCCGGGCTTCGGGGGGGGGGGGGGTCCGGCCCGAAGAGGGGCCGGGCCTCGGGGGCCGGGCCTCGGGGGGGGTCCGGCCCGAAGAGGGGCCGGGCGGGCCTCGGGGGGTCCGGCCCGAAGAGGGGCCGGGCCTGGGCCGGGCCTGGGGGGGTCAGGCCCGAATAGGGGCTGGAGGGGCCGGGCCTGGGGGGGGGGGGTCAGGCCCAAAGAGGGGCCGGGCCTCGGGGGGGGGGGTCAGGCCCGAAGAGGGGCCGGGCCTGGGGGGGCCGGGCCTGGGGGGGGGGGGGGGGGGGGTCAGGCCCGAAGAGGGGCCGGGCCTGGGGGGGGGGGGGTCAGGCCCGAAGAGGGGCCGGGCCTTGGGGGGGGTCAGGCCCGAAGAGGGGCCGGGCCTGGGGGGTCAGGCCCGAAGAGGGGCCGGGCCTGGGGGGGGCAGGCCCGAAGAGGGGCCGGGCCTGGGGGGGGGGTCAGGCCCGAAGAGGGGCCGGGCTTCGGGGGGGTCAGGCCCGAAGAGGGGCCGGGGCCTCGGGGGGGGGGGGCCCTCTTCGGGCCGGGCCCCTCTTCGGACCGAGGCCCGGCCCCTCGTCGGGCAAATATGAAAATTTGGCAAACAAGATAATTGAAGAATCTAGAACTAATCTCTAATATCCTGTACCATTAACACCAGTACATACATCCCCTCTATATTACAATAAAGACTGGTATTTGTATGGTACCAATTCATACATTCCAATTCATCCCAATTACATATACAACTCTCAGTACATACATCCCAATTCATACACATACTCACCTATTTCAATATACGTAACTACTTCGTGATGCACCTCATACAATAAAAAATCCAGGAATCCCGAGTCTCATGTACCGTCGAGACTGTCGGTACCAATGGAGCCAAAATCGACCAGAAGGCCTCTAGTATTGATTGATTCAGTTGGAGGGACGGTTGAGTGAGAGTCCATCTTGAGAGACCGAATCAGAGCCCGCATCAAGCTCGCTCCGCAATCATGAAATTAAAGAAACATCAACAAACATAAATTAATGTTATTCCATGAGCACCAAAGAATTAATTCATGAACAAATTGTTCACAATTATTTATTTATCGATCATTCACATAAAGGGATAATATCAAATAAGAAATGTATCAAAAAGAAAAATAATTACCAGTATAATTATTGGTCTAGGATAAGCATTACAACCACATGGCTCGACACCTAGGTGAAGGCAGAGCTGCTGGTGCACTATACGAGCAGCAACGGCATGTCAGAGATAAGCATGGAAAGCGATCAAATTACGAGACAATCATTAATCGATTTACACATTAACTGCGTCATGAAAGCAAAAACGAATGGAAAAAATAACCCTTTCAACAAACAAAATGAGACAAAAAAAAGATTTCACCTTTTTGCACAAAATTAGATTCATTAATCTGGAAGAAAGGAGAGAGGAGTCGAGCTCTTGATATTTGCGAGCGAATCACGAAATTTACGGGTTAGGGTTCCGACACTTAGAACAGAGGGACTAGACAGATCGACAGATCAAGGGGGGAGATTGACCTTCATGGAGAGCACCAACGCCATGAAAGAGCTTCAGGGAGAGCAATCTTGGAGAGCCATCAGTCATCAGAGCGTAAAGGTAGAGAGAAAAGAGGGAAACACGACCATGGAAATATTTGAAGCTTCTTGCAAAATAACCCTTCTGGAGACTAACAAGATGCAAACGGAAGGAATACAAATGTTTCCGTCTATCATCTTATTATCACATCACCGGAGAATCAACGTGCCTCAAACTAAATCGGACGGCTCACAACCTTTAAGTATCATAAGAAAATGGGTCTATCATAGATCTCTCTCTCTCTCTCTCTCTCTCTATATATATATATATATATATGTGTGTGTGTGCATTTTATTTTGTATATATGAGAGCTTCATATACTCCCAAGATTCCTCAGATTACTTCATCCAACAAACTGAAAATTATGTATGAGAAAAAGATGGACTTTGTGTCAAGCCACATTCAAAAAATATTTTGTCAAATAAAAGGATATATAAAAAACAAAGAGACCTCAGATCAGAGTAAAAAAAATACAACTTATAGTACTAACTTGGATTTTACTGTAATGTTTAATATTTTGTTCTAACCTGAAATTTGAGTTACATTCAAATATTGAATGCAAATTACACAAAATGAATAATACAATTAATATTTCCGCAGCTTAGCGCAGGTATTGTCCTAGTTAATAATCAAATGCAACTTAATCAATATTATTTTTTTCAATCATTCATCAAAACCCTAACATTATTCTATTCAATCATTATTGAAACAAAAATACATCTCAAAATTTTACAGAACTCATCTCGAAACACAAATAAAACAGAGGAAAAAAAACATATTCCAACCAAGATAAAAAAGAAATCAGAGAGGAAGGGTATTACCCCCTTCTAAGATGATGCAAGAGTATTGGAACGATCCTTCCTCGCCATGGTTCTGAATATCGGACTCGGACTCGGACTCGGTCGGCTCCGGAGACTCGGGACTCGGTCGACTCGGACAAGACTCGGGCGAGTCAAAAAAAAAAATCGGACGGTTCGTAAAAAAATCGGAAAAAATAGAAAAAAAAATATTTTAAAAATATATAAACATTCATAAACATGATACACACTAATTCAACTCGTAAAATCCAAATTACTACTCATAAAACCCAAATAGTGTGCAAATAGTTACATACAGGCTGTAGAAGTTTTATTATTTTTCATGATAATTATCAAATTTAATTTAATAATTATTTTATATTTTATTAGTATTTTATTGTTTTAAATATTGAAATTTTATAATGTCATTTGCATATGTAATTGAATAAATTGTGTATTAATTTAATAATATCATTCATTTTATAACTAGTTTGTAAATCACGAATTTGAACTAATTATTTTTATTTACATGTTGTCAAAATCCCACAAATCAAACAACTCATATGAAATACATGGATATCAAATACATGTATTTACTATATCCATGTACTCCAATATCCCTCAAATAAAACATGCCCATGGTGTATAACGTCACTGTATATTGTACATTCCCAACTTGGGTAAAATGTGGTGTATATTAGCAATTCTTCCCAAAAGTTGCTTGGCTGAGATTTTGTATGGTTATTTTGCTTGTTTAAAAAGAAAAAGTCAGCCAAAATTATGGTAAATGTTGAAGTGCACAAAAAATAACAAACAAATTGCCATAGAAGATCCTATCATCTCTCCCATTTTTCCAATCACGCCTCCTTCCTTTTCTTTGCTGTTCAGCCATGGAAAGCTCGTAAACTCAAAAATTTGAACCCTAAATTTCATATTCCGACCAACTCGTCCTTCTTTTTAACTGGAGATTCAGCTTGCGAAAACTATGAACTGTGGTATGCACTATCTTAAAAAAAAAAAAAAAAAAAATTCGGTGACTCGGATCCGATTTTATCGGGTCAAAATCGGCTCGGTGGCCACCGAGTCCGAGAATATCGGCCGAGTTTTTTTTATCTCGGCCGATATTACGAACCATGTTCCTCGCTACCATGAAAATCAAGTAATCAAAGCTCTGAACAGAACATAAAAAATCACACCAAAAAGATCGAATCAACTCTGAGACAGAGTTGAAAATTAGAGACTTCTCGAACGAGCTCTCAGAGAAAGAAGTGAGAATGATGGTAATGGTAATGGTGGATCGAGATGATGGAGAAGATGGTTTGGGTACTGGTGATGATAGAGGATGATGATCGTAATGGTGGATACCAACTGAGTTCGAGGTCAGTGGCTCTTATAGCAATCTCGGAACTGGACCATCCAGTTTCTGGCAAAATTGAGAAAGGGAAAGCTATGTGAGGGTCCCACGAGGGTGCTAGGTGACATACGGAGGAGAAGAGGAGTACTTGGCCGGATCTTGGCGGTTTCTTGGCACTTCGGAGATCGTTATGGGGGTTTTGGAGAAGACGATATTTTCTTCTCCAGTTCACAGAATCAACAGAGAGAAGGAACGTTTGTTTTACTGCATTACCTGCTTGCAGCTTCTTGAACAACTAATTGGATAATCCAGTAAGAAGAACGAACGGAGGGAGCGTTAGTGGCCGTTAGAGATTGTTTTAGCTGGTATGTTTCTTCCTCTCTTTTTCATTATCAAACAGAGGGTTCGGTAATTGCTCAATTTGCTTCTTTGTGTATGGTATGGAGAGAATGGAGAGTGCAGTGACACAAGAACTGGAGAAAAAAAGCATTCGCTCGACTCCCTGAAAATTCAGTTTGAAACAGAATCTCATGATCATATGAGACGCGCATTGTGTTGCATTTCATGCAGTGTAGGAGGCATAGAGAAGAAACGAAGTTGAGGGGAGGTTACAAGATCTCCTTGCCACAAAAGATCTTTAAAACAATGGACAACGGGTTGGATAGAGTTCTGGATTATAACGAGTCGTTCCGTCTGATCCTTTATAGTCTTCTATGTAATGGGTCAAGATTTGTCGAGGCTTCGTGACCCCATTAGGAAAAAACCTTTGTGCCACATATTTTCTTCTAAGAGTGTCATTTGGAACAATACATTTGGTGGGATCATTTTCGAATTATAAACTCTCATGTTTCTCTCATTCCACACGTTCCAAATTACGACAAACCCTAATGTGTCGAATAGGGATCTGGCATGTGTATGAATTCTTTCCTGGTTTTACAACCATAATTTCTCCTGGTTGGGTCTACTATGCGGGTTCACTAGGCGATCAATATCAATTTCTTAATTTCATATAAACACATTTCAATAAAACCCATAAAATCATAATATTGAAATCTGAAATTCAGCAATAAAATTTATCATGTGGTGGGGCCAGTCCATGCGTAAGACCCATGAAATCCGAATTTCAGGTCCGAAATTTTAATGAGTTCCAAATTTTCGAAAAAAATATATATTTATAAAAAAATTACTATAAATCATAAGAAATTTTGCGGTTTATTGGTAGAAAATTATCTATTTTGTAAGAAAACATGAATTCGGATCCGTACAAATTGTAATGTAATTTGTTGTTTCTTGAAATAAATAAAAATATGAAAAAAAATTGGTTTGACAAGATTTGAACTTTGGATTATAAGAAAAAAAAGAACATTAACCAATAATCCACACAATCACATGTGTCAAATTAGTCTCCGTGAATAATTATCTTAAATTGTTTTTTTTAACTGGCTTCGTGTCATTAAAATGCTTGAGCTATCCCTGGGTGGTACCTTGAGTGCTTCAGTTCATACGCGACATCAATTGCACCAGTGTTTTTCTGTAGGTAAATTTTACAATGCTTTCGGAATTCTCCACCACATTCTTTATATTCTAATTAACACACTTAATTAACATAGTAGTTTAACAAAAAAAATACATAATTAACAGTTAATTAATATTGATAAAAAAATGCAGCTGGATAACCGACACACTATATTTGGAAATTGGTACATCGAGGAACATAACTATTTTAAATGTGTGCAAGTTAATCTGTAATAATCAAAATCTTAAAATAGCAAACAAGAATCCAATAATTATTTCTCGTCTTCGCCTAAAATTATCCAAAATTAATCCTAAAAGTCAAAGAAAGTATTGTCGAAAATCCAATAAAAATGAATCCACAACAAAATAATATTCCACGACGCAAATCCAACATATACCAAGCTCATATCGTTTCATCTCCTTCTCAAGATGTGAAAGAATTTGTTGGCTTCTTCTCCGACTCCTTTCATGGTCATCTCAATACACCTACTTTTATTCTCAATATTTTATTTTTTTAAATCAACTTACCTTTAAAACTTTTAATATGTCTTTCTTAAACGCCATTCTTTCAAGGCAAAAAGATGTAAGTATCTTTTTTAATTGCAGGTGAGATGGAAATTGGGTACTTGGAACAAGAGTTGATGTATCGAATGTCTCAGGAGGAAATGGTGTTAAATAATATCAACAATAGGCATGTTCTATGTAATAATATTAATAACATGTTATTCGGAAATGCAAATAATTCTCCTCGGGGTGTGAAAAGCGAATGCGGGGAAGGTTCTTCGTCATCGTTATCTCGGAGTGTGAAAAGCGAAAGCGCGGAAGTTTCTTCATTATTGTTATCCGAAGGAGAAACTAAAAGAACTATGGATCCTAAACGAGAAAAACGGTACGTGAAAACAACGATGAACATACTGTATATCTTATATTTCTTATTTATTATATGATTTACCATAATATTATTTGGAACTTCGTGCAACAATGAATTTGAGTTTTAATTGAATTCTTAAAATGTTTGCAGGATGTTGTCAAATAATGAGTCGGCTCGAAGGTCTCGTGCTAGGGAGCTCGATTACATCAAAGGTCTTGAGGAAAAATCTCTGCAACTTGAGGTATATATATTCCATAACAAAATTTCATACAAATTATAAATTATAAATATGATTATCTATTATCTATTAGGGTATGTTTGATTATTTTTGTATAAATGTATTTCCATTGTTTTCTTATTATGTTTCGTTATTGCAATGTAGAGTCATGTATCGGCATTGGTTTCGCACGTAAATTTTGTCGAGAGGCGATGCTCGGAGCTTTCACGTAACAAAAGCGTCGTCAAGCAAAGAATGGCGAATTTATCGCGGGAAATTAACTTTAAGAACGGTATGTTTATTTGTACTTAAAAAATTGTATCAGGTTACTTCTCTTTTATTGATATTTTAACTAATGATATCATCCTTCTTTTGTCGACAATATAGCTAAACACGAGTCATTGAGAAGAAAAATGAAAATGCTAAAACATCTACAACAAAATGCGCAAAACATGCAAAACCCGATTGCGCCGAACTCCAAGTATTTTGCCTTTGTCCGTTCTCATCTTGGTATTAACGAGTGAGTGGTTCTCTTAGTTTAATTCATTGAACATATCTTCAAAATGACCGATTCTTGTTTATCCTACCAGATTTGTATATGTATCGTTTTTTTAAACTGTTTTTGGTTGATTACATCTTTTTTATTGTTGGAGTTTGTGAAGAAATGTTTTGTTAGATGTATGCTCTGTTATTTGTTATGTAAATATGAAAGATCGAGTTTACATTGATAGTTGTAATACATGTATTCATTATTTAGGATCATGTATTTGAGTAATTGTGTGAGTTCATTGTTAGGGTCTAATGTGATTCATGTATAAATGAACCACTTTGGTTTACAAATGGAAACTCATTTTGTTTTGTAAGAAATAAAAGAAGTATTAAGAATTTTTTATCGTTCTTGTTGTTTTTCATACAAATATATTTATATTATCCAACAAACTAGTATCATAGCAAGATTAATATGGCAATGACAAATTCATGTTTTCATTCTCAATTTTTCTCGTCTACGAAAAAAACTACGGCAAAATTGAGTCATTTGACTGAAGGTTTTGGTTGGTTGTCAATAATATTGGAATATCGTTGAAAATTCCTACACCGATTTGCAAAATGAGGATGGGTTAACTGCTGCCCAAAATGAGATGTTTTATAAAAATCGAAAGAAGAATCGATAAGTACTCACTCTCATTCATCAATGTTTGGATGAGTCGATGTTCGAAAGAGTAGTCAACGTAACTAATGCTAAGGAAGCACGAAGGTCCTAAAAAACTCCAACCAACGAACTAATAAAGTGAAGAAGACGCGTCTTCAAATGCTAAGAGGTGAATTTGAAGATTTGTGAATGAAAGAGTCTAAATATATTGCGAATTTCTTCTCCAGATTGTGGGTCATATTCAATCAAATGAAACGATATGAAAAATATTTGGAGAATGTTTGGATCCTAGAGAAAATAATTTGCTCGTTACACACAAGGTTTGTGCATATTGCAGTACATATTAAGAAGTCTAAAGACTTAAAAAATATAACCATCAATGAACTTTTGGGTTCTCTACAAGCCCGCGAAGAACGCATCAACAAAAAAGGATGAACCTGTAGAGCAAATCTTGACTGCAAAACTCTTTTAAAAAAAAAGGAAGATGATCGCGAAACAAGTTAACGTGACAGAGGACAAAGATGTGGAATAAGAGACCGAGGAAGAGGAGGAGATGGACAAAACCAAACTCTCAATAACGAAGAGAAAGGTGAATTCTTTCGAGGTCGCGGTAGAGTAAATTTTCCGAGACAAGATAAGTGGAAATTTGAGTGTTACAATTGTCAAAAGTATGGACATTATGCTTGAGATTGTTGGAGTACGCCTAAATATGGTGAACAACAGGCTAACTATGCCGAGAATGAAGAAATTGGTGTCACCGTGTTGCTATCTTACCATTAAAGAGGTGAAAAGAAAGATTTTTGGTGTTTTGACAATGAAGCGGGCATCATATGTGTGGAAACAAAAGCAAGTCCGTCGAGCTTGATAATTCGGTGTTGGGACATGTTACTTTTAGAGATGCTCCAAAGTTCAAATTGCAAGAAGAGGAACGATTTTGATTCGTACGAAAAATCTGGTCACAAGTATATGGGTAATGTTCATTACATTATGAGTATGAAGAGTAATATTTTTAGTTTTGGACAACTCTGAGGGAAGAATTATGAAGTTCATATAACGTATTATCATCCTTATAGGATATGTATTAAGCTGACACGGAATTAGTAATGTATATATTAGCAATACAGTTAAATTGATAAGATAAACATTAGATATTTTTGAAAAGATCACAATGTTTCTATATAAACACGTTTTAGTAAAACTGTCCCACCCCAAATATATAAAAGACGGGGTGCGACAACCCGTCAGTATACAACTCGTATACCACATGCTCTTATATGATAATTTCACAAAAAACATAAATTCCATAATTCGAAAATAACGAAACACACATATATATACATATGCATCACCATAACATATACAAACGAACATAAAGAAACCTAGCGGAAGCATACACATACGCGACATAAACACGCACACAACTAAACATGTCGCAGCAACAAAATATCTTGCTGGCCAGAAACGAAAGTGCACTAATATAAACAAGATGGAGGTTCCGCAATGAAAAGCGAAATCGTTGTACTCACACTCTGGATACCTATTGTCCCCGATAATTTGTTCACCATACCTAGACTTAAAACATTTAAATAAAATGATTAGTCACGGAAGTGATTAAGTGAGTGAGTTTCGAGCCTAACTTATTAAGATCGACCTTATCCATGGCTAGCAAAAAATCTCGTTCGAAAATAATCATAAGCATAATTCATAATCTGAAATCATATATATATATAAATACTTCTCAAAGTATTTGTCCCGGGTTTTACAAATCAAAATCACTTACCTCATACACATGAATCATATGCATATTAATACTTTTGTTCGGGTTGAGGACGCTAATAACTCTAGACTGAAGTGCCAACACGAGCTGATAGCGAATCACATTTGGGCTGGAACATAACATAAGGGGAACACATACACCCAATGACTAGATATCATTGCGCCACCGCCAAACCCTAGTGGGTCGGGACTTTGCACTACATCAAGTTAGCTACGTTTTTCCTCAATAGAGTATCCCAGAGTCCCTCTCTAAAATCGTAAAACCGGTTTACGTTTTAGCCAAATTCAAATCATACATATATATAGTCTCCCGGAGACCTTCTTTAAAATCATAAACCCGACTTACTTTTTATCCAAATAAAATTATATATATATATATATATATATATATATATATATATATATATATATATATATATATATATATATATATATAGAGAGAGAGAGAGAGAGAGAGAGAGAGAGAGAGAGAGAGAGAGAGAGAGAGAGAGGGGGGGGGAGGCTAACCTACTTAATTAAGTACCAAGGATTTGGTACTTCATGTTTTTTAACCATTGTATTTGCATTAAGATTTGTGTTTTTTCATGATGATCATGAAATTTTGTGCACATCATTAAATGCACAAATCTCAATGCAAATCCAATGATCAAGAAGCATTAAGTACCAAATCATTGGTACTTAATTAAGTAGGTTAGTCTCCCTCATATATATATATATATATATATATATATATATATATATATATATATATATATATATATATATATATATATACGCACAATCAAATCTACATAATATACATTTTGTTGAGCTAACACGATTTTTAAAGCAAAATACGGTTTTTAAAGCAAGAACCCTTGAATATCATGTCATGTGAGATCTAGAAACGCTCAAAATACGAATCTAAAATAAGAAGAGAGTTAGAGTAGCATTCAGCTAATGAAAAGAACTCGACAAGTAAGATGTTAATCGAAATCACGCAGAAAATGGAGTCAAAATAGAGCAACTCGAAATTCCAAAGAAATCACTCTTATGATCTTGCCTAGTCGCACAACTCAACCTCCTGAAAATTATAACATTTTTCATTTTGCGAAATTTCTTCTTTTCCTTCTTTTTTCCCATTTTTCTCTCTTTTTTTCTAAGCTTTTCATAAGTGTTAATGGCTATAGAGAAGGATATGAATGGGCATGAGGTGGTAGCCGCCCAAGTAATGCATGGGCATGAGGTGGAATGACACATTTCATACATGATCTTATAAACTATCATATTTGCATATCATTTAATTTAAAAGTTTTCGGGGTTTATTTTACATACTCTATTGTTAGTATTATTATTAGTTTGATCCTTTTGCAAATAAGATCCTATAATATATTTATTTGAATTATCCATAAAAATAATATTACGATTATACCCTTTCGAAAAGTTTGACGCATAAGAACTCGGTCTTATATTATGATATTTTAGAAATAATAATCTACAAATATCAAAACCATATTTTTGATATTTATTACAAAAAATTTCATAATTTTCACGTACGAACTCCAATTGACCCGGGCCAAATTGGGTTGGATAATCTATCACTTGGATGTTCTAAATTCTTCCATTTGAGCACTTTAACAATTGGGTTTTAATGAAATATCACTGCACAGTTACTAAAACGGTCATAATTTCCACTTCCGGACTTAAATTAGGCTGGACCAAATTGGGTTGGTTAGATATGGATTATCAACAACTTTCGTAAAGAAAAAATTTTATGTTTGAAAGATTTATCATTTTTTTATGGATTGGTGAAAGTTTCAAAAGATGTTTTTCACGAGATCTTATTCATATGCGTGTATATTTCCAAAAACGAGTTTCTCTCTCAAACTCAATCATCCTACACTAGAATATGTGTTTAGATGAGAGAGAAAACAAGAGAAAGTTTTCTTCATTTTTGGATTTGAGTTTTTGTGAGATAAAACGTACAAGGACTCAACGGTTGAACTAGGACAACCATTGACTCTCCGAGAAGAAGGATTGTGTGCATAAATTCTTGAGGCCTTCGAGTAAGGAAGCTAGTGATCAAGACGTACGATGGTGTAGAGGTCTTCGACACATGAGGCTAGTGATCAAGACGTACGATTTAATCGGGAAACGAAAGAGCAAGACGGAAGGTCAAACACTTCATTCCGTTTTACACCATCAATTTAGTGAGGTATTGTTTCAATACTCTTCTTACCATACACGAAAACGGCGAAACAAGATTCTAGATTTGGGAGTTCACATGTTCCGCTCGTCCATCACACAGGTGCTGGTATTCCCCAACACATCCATCACGCATGTTCCGTATCTCAAATCTGAGTCGGTTTCTCAAATTCATAATTTTGTATTCTTGGCCATACTGATTGAATCTTGGCCATTATTAACACTTGAAAACTTACTTTTAACCTTTTTGTAAACTTTGCAAATTTGCAAATTGGACTTTTCTAGACACTATATAAAAATAATTCAGTAGGAAAGTCATGACATGGGAAGGCCTGGTCCTAAGAGACTTCGTAAAAGACTTGTACATCTGAGATTTTGAGAGGCATAATTCTAATTTGAACTTTAATCTATGGGTTTTTATTTGAACTCCAATTCTGGTCCATAGACAAATGGGCCATTAGCTCATGAAACTTACCACAATAATTGGGCTCAATTTCGCATTACTATTTTCAATTTAGAAATGTACGCATTAACAGTGCATTGAATTAGTAGAAACGCAAAAGAGATATCATTTGTTTTAAAAGATCATTTAGCATTTATTTTTACTGGTGCACTTTATGAATTTGCATTTTCATGTATAGGTCGTTAATAAAACAGGACACGCTATAATTTGATTTTTTTTATCAATTTTAATCGCATTTATCAAATTTTAATTGCATTTATACATTTCAAATGCATGCCTAAAAATATATATATATATTGATATAAAAAATATATATATAATCTCGTCCAAAAAAAATTATACAAAATATCACTAATGTAAAAGAAATATATCCATACACAAGGACGGATCTAGGGGGGGGCAAGTGGGGGCTTAAGCCCCCCCCATAAAATTACCCACTTATGTATATATAGATAAAAAAAATTTTGATTAACTGAGACGGGTTCAAAGCCCCGTATATATATAGATAAATTATATATGTTATTATAATTTGTAGGTTAAAAATTGTATATAATTACTCGTTCTTGGCCTCCCCTATCATTTCGGCCCCTCCTATTATTCCGTCCTGGTTCCGTCCCTGTCCATACATACATAATATATCATACAATATAAAATAATATAACATATATTGTATTCATAAAAGTATATATTATATATTAAAAAATATAATAAATAAATGTATGAAAATATAACGTGTTTAATTAATCTTACTAATACATTTTACAAACATTTTTCTAATTTCTCAGAGTGCCACGTCATCATTTTAATATATTGCAATGTAATATAATTTCAGAGGAAATAACAGGATATTTACCCCTCTTCACTGCTTCTTTTCGGTCAAACATTTCTCTGAAATAACACCACTTCTAGAAGAAAAATACCATGCCATCCCCACAAAAGCATCTCTCTCTAAAAACATGACTTCTCACCGTGCATACATCCCTCTTCGAATCGCACTGTTTGCCTCTCTCTGATTCTCTTCGCCCTTCTCTTCTCACGGCGATTTCAGAAAAAAAACTCAGCCTCTCTCCAGCGGTTCTCTTCTTCCGCTTTTTAGTTGGGCATCATACGAAATTTTTTTTGTGGAAAAGCAGAACAACAAACAAAAAGGAGAAAATATACGTAATCCCCTGGTGTCTCCGACGTTTTCCTCTTCTCGAATCAACGATCAAATCGAAGAAAGAACTTAAAGGTATTGTCTTTTTTTTTGTTTTTCAAACTTTCCTCTCTCTATTTTGGTTTTTCGATTGAGCAAGGTATGAATTTGTGAATGAAATTGTCTTGATAATTCGGGTACTTCCTATTTTTTTACTGAATTTGGGTATGATGTTGTCTTTCATCCATATATTTTTCTTAATTTTGCAGAAAATTTCGTACTGGGTATGTTAGTTATTTTGTCTTTAATTAAATCTCATGATATGGAAATGTTGATTTTTGGTATTCATTGAAACTTTGAAATTAATTTAAAAACCATTCAAATTCAAAACTGTTTAAACTTTTGCATGTGTTAGACAAGAAGACTCAAGTCAAAACCTCATGATGATGGTGTTTGATGAAATTATTCTAAGAATCAGAAGTACCTTCAGATTTCGCTCAATTATAGGTAATTTAATCATCTCCCGTGTATTTGTTTTCAATTCAGATTTAGGATTTAAATATTAGTTAAATATTAGTTAATTCTATATTTGGTTTTTTGTTTGATGATCAGGTGTTCGATGAAATCCTTCTAAGAAGAATCTTTGACTTCTTAGATTCTCAAAAGAAACTCATCTTATAGGTAATTCAACCATTTCTCATGTATTTATTTTCAATTTGTATTTAGGGCTTAACTCATTATTTGTTCTTTTGTTCTTTTGTTTACATCTTGCCACTAAAATTATTTTAAAACCCACAAAATATTTTATTAGAAAGTTATCCTGCACTCATTTATTAAATTATATTTTGCACCTTGCATTTTTGAAGTCATCTTAGTTTCGATCGCTTTTTTATATTGATATGCGAATCAGTTGAGTATCTACAAGTTTTTATAAAGTTACCAATGGGTGGAGAAAGTTTTGCTTGAAAATTGATATATGAACTCAATATTAAAATTTTAATTGCATATGTGGAAGTAAAAAATTGATGGACTGATCATTCAACAGATTATTTTAAATCGCTTATTCCTTATTTTTGTTTCGACATATGTTAAGGAGCTGAAGTTTAAATTATGCCCTAATATTTTTCATTTATTTGTGCCCAGTTTTTCGCTGGAAATTACGAATTCCTTATTTTGGTTTTGAAAAAATCCAGAGTATAAAAAGAGGATTATGTCTGAAAACTTGACCAAAACAAAATACAGCAAGCGAATCTAGCATCCAAAGCATTGAGAAAAGAATTCTCAAATCCTAAGATGCAATTGCAAAAAAAGGAATCTGAAAATTGTTCATAATAAATAGCACGCAGGACATCGATCCTCGTATAGACCATGAAGGATTTTCAAAATATTGCAAATGAACTTGTTAAAAGCATGAAATTCATCGACCAAAAAGGGTATTGAAAAATTTGACAGCTAAGCAAAAGTGAGGATTCATGACCTAACTGGTTTTGTGAGATTTTTATTTCGTAATTGTTTTAAAACTACTATGCTTTATGTAAATGTGAAGTTTATGAGGGGTAATAGGAACTTCATCCTGATTTAGACGCCACTTTTGCTGGTAGATAATTTAATATAACTATATTTTGGATATTTGCAAAAAAAACCTACATTATTACTGAATGCAATAAAATCTTCAATTTGATTATTTGCGTTTTAACCCTTTGTATTTCCAATATGCCTTTTCATGAAAATTGAGTTCATATATTAATTTTTCTGGTGAAGAATTGAGTTTGTACATTTTTTTTTTATTTCCATTACTTTTTTGGTAAATTTGTGTTATCTCATTGTATCATTTCATTGTTTTCATGAGAATGACATCCACATTAGTGCATTAAATGAAAGGCAGCATTGGGCTTTTGTATGAGAGAATGTGCATTGCGCCATGATTCCAGATTGGAAACTAAAATATCATCAGTAAAGTGCAGAAAGATTCCGTATTATTTTTGGAGGAAACAAATGGTTCTTCGAGTAAATAGTAATTATGACCCAATGTTTTGTTGATGTAATATGCTTGCCAGTTGTTTTGATATTTTTACGTAGCATTATATATATATTTTTTAGTTGTGATTCGAATCTTGAGTTATAAATTTGTTATGGTATTATGTATGGATTAGTAAGGGAATGGGTTCTTATGTGATTTTTTGTACTACCCCAATATAAGGACCAGTATACGTATTTGTTTTTGGTGTATGCTATTTGTGAACAATGTAAATTCCGCAAAATCGAAATGTCTTTTTGTTTACTTCAAAACAATTATTTAATGCATGAATACAAATCAATGATTAATGAGTGAGTTCACCTATTCACTCACATTCGGGTTTAATCTATACGATGCCAACAATGGAGACTATTAAAATGTAAAATGTGGTCATGTATGCCGGACCAAATAATTTTTATTCTAGGACTTGCAAGTCAGCGTTTTTTATATAGCTCATTTTATTACGGCTTATTGGTATCAAATGCTGCATTGATCACATTTTCCGTCCAATGTCAACGTATACTTGCGGTCCTTGCCAAAGTAGATATATACACTTGAAATTTGATGTTGATATTATCAAAATTAAAAAATAATTAAAAAATATCCGCAGGACAACGCATCTTACATAACTAATTTAAATTCCTTCTTATTTATGTATAAAATATAGTTACATTTTTCTTTAGAACAAATAACATAAAATAATTTTAATACATCCGCAGCGTAGCGCGGGTATTTTTCTAGTAAAAATATATTACACATTTGAAAACTATAACACATATCGATATATTATATATTTAAATAATTATAAAACCTGAATGATCAGTGAAGAGCGTTTTAGAGTCCATAAAACACAGTCAAAATTAAAAAAAAAAAAAATCAAATTGTCCCTTGTTGATGTTTATAAATAAAGTGTACATGAAACACGCTAAAATCTGGCAAACCAAAATTTATATCTTACAAATTACAAATTGTGAGCATCAAAACAACCAAAATTTTGATATCCTACAAATCGTGAGATCACTAGAACGGACCCACTAGTATGGGTGGTAGAGGTCCAAATTTAATGCAAAAATCAGTACATCTTTTTTGGTTAAATGATTTATAATTATATAGTCGATTTCTGTCGACCTCTAGAATGTTCCTAGATCGACCCAATTCATATTTGACACGTTTTGTGTTTAATTAAAAAAAAAAAATAGAATGGGAAAGAAAGAATTTTTTTTTTAAAAAAAGACCGAAGTGGTGACTATGATCCAAGTACATCTGAGCTTTGGAAGTTAGTCTTGGCGTACAACATGAATCTTCTGTTTTTTCTTAGTTTTGTTACAACCGAACAGACTCACATTTTGATCCTACAGTGTGTTTAGTTTTGGTAAAATAATAATACACTCGTAAACATATAAGTATTTACTCTTAAGTTACTAAAATGAGACTAATCAATGCTTTTCAATTTTGTTCCGTAACATTATAATTTCTTCTCTTAATTTTCGAGGTTTTAACATATAGGTCCAGTCTCATCCTATTATACATTTGTACATGTTTCTGCGTTACACGATAGCATTTTCATGCAGTGGCGAATCTTAGTGGCGGATGTTACACAGATTTATCGGGGACAAAATATGATCAAACCAAAAAGTAATATAAATTTTTTTAATGGTAGTAATAATGAATCCATTGAAATATTTAAGACTTTAAATATATATTCTTCTTCTAATTCATGAACGTGAATCTAATTCCTTCTTTTTAATTTCTATTCAAGACATTATGAGTGTTTTGACGATGAGAATTTTGTAACTTTTCATAGAATGTTGGATTGTGAGAATGTGATTATCATATTTGATGTATTATGAGGATTTTACGTGACGGTAACGCGACATTATCATAAAAAAATTATTTTTCGATATCATGGAAATTTTATTCCCACCTAAATTGATGGTAATTTTACGTTACCACATGATTAATCATTTTAAAAATATTTACCTAAATTATATTTGTTAATATTTGTCTAAATTATCTTTATTTATTTATTTGTCTCTCTTCATTGTATATTTCACTCATCCGCCTTTCGCGTGCAAACTCTTCACTTTATATATTTTTTTACTTACTAAGTGTTTTTTTCTATGTTATAGTTGTACTAAGGTTATGTTATATTAATGATTTTTTGCCTATATAAATTATCTTCGATTATTAATCAATTTATTTTGTAAAATTTTGTTATGATAAGAATATTATTTTCTTCTGTTTTGGTTAAAAGTCGTAGTATTGGTTAAAAATATTAGTATATGCATGAATTTCGATTTATTGAATATTTAAAACTTTATTTTTTTTATTAGTTTAATATATATTATTAATTTTTATTAATGATGTTTTAATACTAAAAGATTTATTTTTCATTTTTCAAGTTATATTATTAATTTAATTATTATTTAGGAAATAATTTAATATTGTCATTTCATTCATTTTACTAAAGTAATGTATAATGTTAAAAAAAAATAGAAATGTTATTTCTTTTGGAATAAAAAAATATTATTTCCGGAAATAACATTCTAAGAAATGTGAATACCTGATAATTTGACATTATCGCGTCGATCCAAATACCCTACAAGAAATGTTTGGATGAACTCTTATGTCCAAATATCTTTGAACAAACTCTTCTTCTTAAGGGGCCGTTTGGCAAGTGAAATTTGTAGTGAAATCGGATTATAAGATGGAGGAGTAAAAAGTTCTGGAGTTAATAATTTTATTGTAATTTTATCATTATATTAACATAATAATATATAATTTTATTATAATTTTATATTTTATGATTTTATCCATATATTATTATAATATTAATTATATTGATTTAATAATTAGATGAAGATGTTTTACTTTGATACTTTAACTTTTATTTGAATAAAAATTTACATCAAAAATGAAATAATGAAATTTTCCTCTATCAAATTTTCTTCGTAATTATATGTGCCTAACAAAAAAATTACATTATTAAAAAATTACATTATTAAAAATTTCAAAATTCAGTTGCATCTCTAATTCCTGGCCCAAACACTCTTTCAGGACATACACGGAAACTAATAAAAACCTCATCCACTAGCATTAGATATGAAATCTCAGTTGCCATATATGGAATTAATAATTATCAATACAACAATGATAGGCACCTAAATTTTTTTATCTAGATTTGCACCTAGAAGTACACGTGGCGATTAAATTTTAAACACTCGGAATGTACTTTTCTTTTAAAAATTTGATGTGGATGCATTGTGATTTGTCACATATACTTCTTGATAAAATATGGGTACGAAATCTAGGTGCCTAACATTATTGATTATCAATATAATACGGAATATGAAATCTCAATATGACAATTGGAATATGAAATCTCCAATCAGTAAATCAATTACTAGTTGCCATATACGATACAACCTGTGTTGTATGGATACGGATACGGGTATCGTATCCGATACGATACGAATACGGCGATACGATAATTTTCAAAACATCACGGATACGAATAGGGCTATATAATTATTATTTCAATATATTTATATTATATTTAATTAATAAATAAATAATAAATTAAATACCGTGATAATTAATAAAATCAACCAAACAATACCGGTATCATAAAAATATTCTAAACTTATTCTTAAAATATTCTAGAATTATTCTAAAATTATCCTAAAACTAGAAGTATCCTAGAAATAGTTTATATAATTTATTTAAAATATTTATGGACCAAAATATATAATGATTGAAATATCTTAAATGGGATATCTCAACCGTATCATAAATGTATCCAGTCGTATAATGTTGTATCTTCGTATTCCCGCCGTATCTGAAAAAATAAATATTAAAATAATCAGATACGCCACGTGACGTATCCGAACTGTATCGCACATGTATCTGTATCGAATATCCGTATCCTCATAATACTTCTGCATCTGCATATTTGAAGTATCCACATAATACAAGATACAACCAAAGTTATAGAAAAACGGAATATCATATTATCAACATGCTTCTTTGGTTAGTGTTGAATTATTATCACTAAGTTCCTAATTAAAACCTTGCCCACTAGCATATTTTTTCATTTTATTTTTTACTTCTTTTATGAAAAAATTATTTAAGAATTCTTTACAGATAACATAAAAAACATTTATGACTTAAAAGAGGATTCATATTCCTCGAGCACTAATCCAATATCATTTTTCTTAATTTACTCTCTCAAAATAAAGTATATAATTTCTTTTTAATATTTTCAACTAACAAACAAAATAGTTCCATGTCTTTTCAAGGCAAATGGCATAAAGAAAAGAACAATTCCGAATATGAGAAACGTTTCTTGCACGGTGGCCGAAATTTCATGTCACCGTACCATTTTTGGCTCAAAGGTTCCACCGACACATAACAAGAGTCTTTTCTTAATTTATTTATTTAAATCGGAGGCTCGTCAATTTAGAGCCGGTAAAGATGACTCGAACTCGAAAGACCTACGTGAGTAATTCGAAACCCGATCGGACTTGACTAAACACAATTTTAAAAAATCAAAGAACCCGACTCAGACCGATCCGGGATTCAATAATCCGAATCCGAAATTACATGTTTTATACGGTACTCGAACTTGATCTGATCCGAAGCCGAGTAATCCGAGATCCGAATATAACTCGAATTTTGTGGTTGACTCAAATTTTATAATTTGAAATTTTAGTTATTATTTTTGTTTGAAACTGAAATCAATTCAAATCGACATAATCCGAATCCGAAGAATCTGATCCGAACACTTAATTTAATCCGAAAAAAAACCCGGTCAAAATAAAATCCGAACACAACCCGACTCGAGCCGAGTTAAGTTCATCCGAAAATAGCCCGAACATAAAAATGATCCGCACCCAAAAATATCATCCGATTATGACCCGCCCCACCTGATTCGCCGCCTCTACTCGTTATACTGATCAGTGCACGGTGAAAGTAGCATAAAGTTTGGTTTATGGGTGCACGCTCTAAAATGTAGTTATTGATTGTTCTAAACATGATAATGGGTAAAATCCCTGTTCGTATGGGAGAGTAATGATGTATGCATCTTGTCCCCTTGTGGCTTGTAGTATTATTTTAGCTTTATTAATTGCTTTTTTTTTTTTGAATGCTAGTAGTAATGACTAATGAGAGCTCCTCGCTTGTTAAGTAATCATTCTGTTCTGTTGTTTCCTGGACACTGTTTTAGCTTATCATGAACCTGCTTAATTTTTTAACATTAGGATTTTTCAATATGGTTCAAAATATTATTTTGTGCAAGTAGATAGGTATATATGTTAATCATTATGACAATGATACATTTAAAATATTATATCTTTCATACGTACATTTAAAATAAATGTGATACATTTTGAATGTATGATATATATTTTTACGTGTATAATATATTTTTTGTGTTTTTTATATTTAAAATACTATATATTTTTACATGTATAATATATCTTTGTAGATATATTTTTATCAAGTGTATGATATATACATTTTGTAAATACAATACATATCATATTTTTTTAGATATGCATTTATTTGTTATATATTTCTGTATATGTATCATATATACTTTTTAGATACATGATTAGGAATGTCAATACGATGTGATGGATAAAATTTGAATCCGTGAGTACCCGATCCGAACGGGGCAAGTAATCCGAAAAAATACCAACATGTCCGGTAATACTCGAAAAAATACCAGCTCTGGGTTCGGGTCAGGTACGGGAATAAATTTATACCTAGGGATATTTTTCGTTACCCGAAAAATACTCGACCGAACCCGTACCCGAAAAATACCCGATATTTGAATAATTTGGATATTTATGACTTAATTATTTGTAATATTTGGAATACAACAAAGAAATTCATATTTTTTCGTTGATGATTTTTTCGGATTTTAATGTATATGTTTTAATATTTTCGGGCGGGTAATACCCGCGGGTTCGGGTACGGAGAAATTTTTTTATCCGCGAGAATTTTTGTTTCGGGTACATGTAATATCCAAAAGCTTATCCGAACCCGATCCGCCTATTAACATCCATACGCATTATATAATTTTCATAAATACAATACAAGTTATATATTTTGTATGTATGCTATATTCAAGGACGGATCCATGATCAATTTATAGGAGGGCCGGAATTTATAGAGGGGGGGGGGGGGGGGACTAAAAAAAAAAAAAAAAAAAATCAAAATATGTGATTTGAGAATCTCGAACTCAATACCTCTCATTTATGAAACATCAATTTGACCACTACATTACTCTAGTCTTTATGAAATAATTTATTGTAGTTATTACTTTTGAAACGAGCAAAACCTCCATCTGCAATGCATACCACCTAGGTTTACGATTTCATGAGAGGGGAGCAGGGCCGGCCCAACGATTTCATGTATCTGAAGCCAAATTGACGAATGGACCCGCAAAATTAATTAATTTGTTCAAAAATATCAAATATCAAATATATAATTCAAAATATATTACATTACTTAAAATTAAAAAATTACAAAATATATAATTCCAAAATAACATACTATTATAAAATCTCACTTAAATATTAATCTTCTTGTATTTTTCGAAACGAAAATATCAATAACATTAGTGTAATCTATTTATAAAACAATATAACATAATTATCAATCTATTTATAAAATCAACAAATTTGAGTCCATGAATTAATCTATTTACAAACGATTCAACAAATCTAACATAATTACAAATAATTTGAGTTCAATTTACTAACAAATTATCAAATCAACAAATTAATTCTCCAAATTCAATTTAAATATAATTTGAAGTGAAAAAACAAAACTAGAGATGAAATTAGTTTGAGAGAAAAAGAGATTATACAATATTGAGGTACTAGGTGAATAATTAGACAAAACACCGAAGAAATTCCCACCAAAATCGTCAAAAATACCAAGAAATTCGAATACCTAGTTCCAAATTCGAAAACACCCAAATTCTTCTCAAATCTCTTGAAATCTACTCAATATCCAAGAATTAACCTCTACTAACATTCTTCTTGATTAAATGCACGAAATTGAGTAGAAATTTCAAAAACAAACAAAGCCCCTAACCTTTTTTTCGAAATTATTCCCAGACCAGAGAGGGAACAAAATTTTTGGGTTATTGGATTATTAGGCGGGTTATTGGGTTATTGTGAGAGGGTGACATGTGCGTTATTCGGTTATTGAGTTATTGTCTAATTGGGAGAGGGTCGTATGGTTTAGGATTTAGGGTTATAGGGTTTTAATAGATATATAGTAAAAAAAAAAAAAAATTGGACCCCATAATTTTTAGGACCCGAGCCCAGGTTTCCATGGCCTTATGCATGGGCCGGGCCTGGAGGGGAGAGGGGCTTCCGTTTGCCCTTCCTTTGATCCGTCAGTGGCTATACCTTCATGCATGCTATATATTTTAAGATATGAATTTTTTACATGAATACTTATATATTTTATATAACAATTTATATATACATTTACAACAAATTTTTGGAGTACAAAAATATAATTAAAAAAAAAATCAAACTGTCATGTGTATGTTTATGTTTAATTGGACTATTAGTCGGTTTCTTAAATTAATAATGCTACTTTATTGGTTAAAGCCAAAGGACATTAAACCATGACTAATCTAAGACCCTAAACCCAATTTACAATGTTCCTCAGGTACATCACACAAAAGCTTGAAGTAAATGCGTGATATATTCTTCTCTTCAGCATTCATCGCCACTTTACATGTGATCGAGAGATGGATCCTTGACGTGCCAACTAGAAAATTAGCAAAAGAATTGACGAAAGGGTCCAAAAGAGAAGAAGAAGAACAAAACAAGTGCTTTGAGTATGTAGTATGTACTTTTCACTTCGGGCCCCTATTATATTCATAATCCCCACTACCCTCCACGATTACCCATCATCATTATTTATCATCATTCATCATGCGTATTTATCCACACACAACCTCGTGAAGATCTATATTTACAAAAATCATGTGATTATTGTATTCGATCGGATCAGTTACGTAACCAAAGCACCAATTAATTAGTATTAAATAGGACCATTGGGACTCGGATTTCGGACCATATGAAGCAAAGTATTTTATCCCCAGAATGACAAGAAAGTGGCCAGAAAATAAAAAAGAATTTGTTCTTTCTTTGTGCACTCGAGAATTTCACCACTCTCACAATTATTCCTTGCATGAACATCTATATAAATTAATCAAAAAATAAATTAAAATTAAATGTTTTTTTTATGAAGTGGTGTATATAACGTGCTATAATTTTACCGCTGTCATAATTGATAAAATATTCAAATTTAAACAACAACAAACTATAACGAATATATATGATTTATATAAATTCTTGATCCGAGATTGCACCGACAAAAAAACCTTGAATTGATAGTCCGGACGAGATCCAAATTGAATGTAGACGAGTTTTATTTATTCATAACTAAATCAAGCATCGATTATATACCGACAATTAAACTGATAATAATTTTCAAATAAATTATTTTTTATTTGGACGATTTTAAATAATCAATTATCACTATCATAGTCATTATTTTCATAATCGTATTTTCATTCCGTCTTCAATATATTCTTATATTTATCTCATGATATTGTCCTTAGGAGAATACATATAAACGACGATGAACTGAAAAAGAAAATTTGTCTAATCATTCGCTACGAAGGTTCTTTTATTTAACCAACTTCACATTATCATAAATAAGAATACATTACAAGTTGAACTTATTTCTCTGAACTCTAGTCTTGGATAGACTCCACACACAACAAAATTCACGAAGGATAAACTAAAGCATAGATACTGGGTGCAAGATATGCGGGTCAATTTCGGGGAAAATTGAATCATATATCAAGACATTCAATATTTGAATCGTTTGATTAATGAATTGATAAATAAAGTCACATACCAAACAAATGTCTGAGAAAACTGTCAAAAATTTTTTACCATCTCTCAATATCATTGCTAAACTATTATCAAATCATTTCACAAAAAATCTCCCAAATATACAAACTAAATAAGCAGACCCTATTTTTGCAAAAAAAATAATAATAATAAATAAGTAGACCCTATATGTATGTGTACAAAATATTATTGCATAATCTGACTTTTTCGCACAAATTTTTATTTATGTATTTATTTAAATAAAATAGCAAAGGTTTATATTAATAATAATAAAAAAAAGCCACTATCTTTGTTCTTCAGTTCTTTGTGTAAAAGTATGTACATATGTGAAGTGGGCATAATCTACTTTGAAGAAGAAAAAGAAAAGCAAAAAAGAAGGCATGGAGAAAGAAAGTAGATTCGTTGCCACGTAAACAGAGGCGTTAAATTGGAAACAAAGAAAAAAATGGCGTTCTCTCTCTGACGTCACTCCTCACAGTGTGTGTCCGTCCATCTCTCTCCTCTCAGATCTCTCTCTCTTCATTCACCACAGACAACGATACGATGCAAAGACCAAACACTAGAAATTCCATGAACAATCCGTTCACGCCATTTCTCTGTATCTCCGTTCTACTCCTCCATGTAACAGCTCTTGCTAGTAGAGTACGCAATGAGCGAATTCTACACGAACCACTGTTTCCTATTCAATGGACACCTCCACCACCATCGCAAGAGTTCTCCGGCCCTTCTCTGCCGTCTTCACCGGACCCATTTTTCCCTCCGGCTCCCCCTGTTACGCTGCCTACTCCCACTGCCGCTGCTGATGTGTCGGCGCAACCCAAGTCATTGCATTCCTCGAGTTCGAAAAGTGGTGGTGGAGCTAAGATCGTCGCCATTGCTGCCTCCGTTTCGGTCGTTGCTTTGCTTTTGATATCCCTATCTTGTTTTGTTGTGTATAAGAGAAGGAAAACGAGGAATGTAGAATCGAGAAAATTGATTGGTAATGAAGGAGGAGCAAGGCTGAGAAATCAGTCCGATACGGCGCAGCCTGAGTTGTTGTATCTCGGAACCGTGGAACCCAATGTAAGTTCGAGTAGGAGAGCCAATTACAGTGAATCGGAGTTAAATGGGTCGCCGTATAGGAAGCTAGGGAAGGAGAGAGCAGAGAGAGTTTTGGACGTCCATGTGCCGAGTCCTGAGTTAAGGCCATTGCCGCCGTTGAGAAGAGCATCGGCGGACGTGACGCGGCCGACGAGGGCGAAGTCCGGTATTACGTCATCGGAGGAGGAGGACACCTCATTTTATTACACTCCGAGACAACGTTCTGTTGAGTCTGTGTGGAGTGGCGCGAGTAGTCCTCCCAGCGCCGCCGGGACCACCTCTCGTCGGAGTTTCCCAGATAAAGATATATTGGCCGAGCAGGTAACCGCCCCTCCACCTGCAAGGTCTCGCCGGACCCCTCCTAGGACTAGATTTTCTACTGGTTCTGTTCCAGATGTTAAGCAGATGATTCCTCCTCCACCTCTGCCACTAAAAATGGATAAATTTAACAAAATGGCCCCTCCACCGCCCCCTCCTCCACCACCACCGCCGCCACCCCCACCTCCACCGCCACCTCCACCGCCAGCTTCCAAAGCATCAGAAAAGATGGATAAAAATACCAAAATGCCCCCTCTGCCTCCAAGGAGGAGGTTATTGAAGCCTATGCCATCTGAAGAAGATAGGATTGAAATGCCAAACACTAATAATGTAAATAATAACAATCAATCTTCATTTAGCAAGAATGATGATAATGGAGAGGATTTAGTTGAAGAAGAAGAGAAGCTGAGATTGAAGCCACTTCATTGGGACAAAGTCAAGGCGAGCTCTGACAGAGCAACAGTTTGGGACCAATTAAAATCAAGCTCATTCCAGTAAACAAAATCAAAATTCAAGTTGATTAAATCATTAAATTTCATTTCTTTGAATTTTCGTATTTCTTTCGATTCGAACAGATTGAACGAAGATATGATCGAGGCTCTGTTCGTGAACAATAGTACGTCTAGTTTATCAAAAGAAGCAAACAAAAAATCTGGAGTTATACCGCTTAAGCAAGAAGAAAGAGTATTGGATCCAAAAAAATCGCAAAATATCGCAATTCTTCTTAGGGCGTTAAATGTGACACGTGAAGAAGTCTCGGAAGCACTCTTGGATGGTACGGTACATTTTTTATTCGTTCAAGTCCTTCCAATTTCGGTTATTTTTTGTTTACTTTATTATCGTTGCATTTATCTTTTAGTTGGGTTTTCGGTTTCAGATAGCACTCACATAATTTATGATAGTGATATTATTAATTTAAAAATGTACTAGCATTTTGGTAATAATATTATTTGAAGAATTTTTTGGTATGGAGTTGTTTTCACATCATTAACTTTAATTATGTCATATGACATGTTTCCTTTGGTAACCGAATTTTGCTTTAAGTAGTCAAAGCTAGGAACTTTTTTTCCAATTAATTTAGAAAGATCATTTTTTACATGGACAGGGAACCCAGAATGTCTAGGGACAGAGCTGCTCGAAACCCTGGTGAAGATGGCTCCTACAAAAGAAGAAGAATTAAAACTCAGAAATTATTCTGGCGATTTATCCAAGCTCGGTTCTGCAGAGAGATTTCTCAAAGCGATTCTCGACGTACCGTTCGCTTTTAAACGAGTCGACGTGATGTTGTACCGCGCGAATTTCGATACCGAAATTACGTACCTCAGAAAATCTTTCGAAACTCTCGAGGTAAAATAATTTATCATGCGAGCGTATTTCTTGCACGGATCTCTATGCATATTTTATTTTTATTTTTCTCACAATTTTAGGCAGCTTGTGAAGACTTGAGAAATAGCAAACTGTTTTTGAAAGTGCTGGAGGCGGTGCTCCGTACCGGTAACAGAATGAACGTCGGTACAAACCGTGGAGAAGCAACGGCATTCAAACTCGACACTCTCTTAAAGCTGTCAGACGTGAAAGGGACAGATGGCAGAACCACGTTGCTCCACTTCGTGGTTCGAGAAATAATCCGTTCGGAGGACCCAAACAACTCGCAAAATATGCAAAGTAACCCTCAAGAAGAACAATTTCGCAAACAAGGGTTCAAAATGGTTTCGGGTCTGAGCAACGAGTTGAGCAACGTGAAGAAGGCTGCGAGCATGGATTCTGACGTGTTGAGTAGTTATATGACCAAGTTGGAGAATGGACTGGAGAGGATTAGCTCGGTGATCCAACTGGAGAGGCAATGTAATGAAGGTAAGAAGTTTTTCGAGTCTTTTAAAGAGTTTTTGATCGAGGCAGAGAGAGAGATTAAGAGAGTGAGAGAGGAGGAGAAAGGAGTGATTTTGCATGTGAAGGAAATAACAGAGTATTTTCACGGGGACGCGGGTCGGGCCGAGTCGCACCCGCTAAGGATTTTCATGGTGGTTAGGGACTTTTTGGTAATTTTGGATAATGTTTGTAAGGAGGTTGGGAAGATGCAAGAAAGGACTTTTGTTGGGTCTGCCAGATCATTTAGAATTTCGGCGAGTGCGAGTTTGCCGGTATTGAATCGGTACGAGAAGAGGAGAGAGAATATGAATGAGAACGATGACGATGATAGTAGCTCTTCGTTGTAGAGAGATAAATAGAAATATGTCGTAAAGATCTTATATCATTATTACTAGATGTTAAATACGGAGATAGAAAGAAGTGGGTGCAAAGGGATATTTTTCAAGTTTGTGGAGGGCTTAGTCATATTTATTGTTTTGCAGGTATATATAAAATTTGAATAATTGATTCTCCAAGTGATGGAAAGTAAATAGATCAATATAAGAGATGAAATTTATTTTGGGTTTTCTATTAGTGGTTTTTTATTTATTTATTTTTTTCTGTACAAAATAATAATTGGATTTCATTGGTAATAACTATAAACATAGAGGTGACTTTGATTACTCGACTTGGCCAGTCAAAACACCGCACTTTGGAAAACATCAAGTCGAATCAACCATGAACGATTCCCCGATTCCGTTTCTGATCCACCTTCCAGTTCTCTAAACATCGAGTCCGGACACAACTTCCCAATCAAAACCCGATAAGTTTAGATTGTCACGATCCCAAGTATCATCTTGATATATCATACTTGTTTCCCAAAAATGAGTTATGAGTAAATAGGATTACATATTACCAGTGTTTTAAATTGCGGCGATATTGCGGATATTTCGGGCTGAGATTTAGAATCGCTATATCGCAATGAAGTATTGCGAAAATATCATTTTTTGAGAAATTGCGGATATTGCGGCGAGATTGCGGCGAAATATCGATAATATTGCGGCCATATCGAGTCAAATATTGCGGATAATATTCAAATCGTTGTAATTTTCTCATCCTTCCACCAAATTACATGAAATTTATATCGAAATCGCTCGTCTCGACAAGAGGAATGCAATGATGGGATTGAATTTGTGCAATTTTGTCTTTTACCCTGAATTAAACACAAAATACACGTTAAAGTAATTTTATCGAGAATTATTTAATATAAATATTATAACATAAATTTTGTGATTATTTAATACTTAGTTTCCATGTTTTATTATCAAAATATTTGATACAATATGCTCATAACATATATAACTTCTAAAATGTGTCATTTTCATCTATAAATGTATGAATTTAGTAATTTTCATTGTATTTCATTGAAATTTCGATTTAAAATTTGAGTTATAGTGTTTTGATATTTTTATGATGTCGACAAAAAATTCTTCAACTAAATACAATTCCAAAGATCCCGTATAATTGTCATTTTAATGGAAATTTTATGATCAACTTTTATTTACACTGAAATGGTTCCTGGACAATCAATTTTTTTGTTCTTTTTAGAAGAAAATTATGAAGAAAATTTTACGATATTAATGGTGATAAAAAATATTGTGAAAAATATATTTAAACAAACTATTATTTTTATATAATTTAATATCGCAACGACTGTCCGCAATAAGGTCATTGCGCCGCAATTGCGCCCGCAAACGCAATCCGCTGCAAGAAAGACCCGACCGGAATGGACCGTAATATCGCAATTTAAAACATTGCATATTACTAATACGGTTGAAATTGATGTGAATATTGTTTATGATATTGATAGTTATTGTCGTAGAATTGATATGGTTGAAATTAATTATATTGAAATTAGTTAATCATTATGTTGATATTATTTTGTAATTAGGTATATCATGCCTATCTCCGGTCCTCAAAAGAGAAAAAATAAACAAAAAGTGAATGATTTTATTAAGAAAAAAGCTCACTTTTGTCTCCTGAAGTGTTCCAAAAAGTGCAACTTGCCCCCCAAACTCTAATTTTGTTTATTTTGCCCCCTGAACTCTCATTTGTGTTCACTTTTGTCCCCTCCATCAGTTAAGTGTCCAGTCAGCAGTTAAGTGATGACGTGGCTGTGATGACTTTTATTGTTTTGCAGGTATATATAAAATTTGAATAATTGATTCTCCAAGAGGTGGAAAGTAAATAGATCAATAGAAGAAGAGATGAAATTTAATTTGGGTTTTCTATTAGTGGTTATTTATTTATTTATTTATGTACAAAATAATAATTCGATTTCATTGGTAATAACTATATGCACTGAGATGATGATTACTCGACTTGGCCAGTCGAGTCGCGAAAGCAGATCAATCGTGTTAGTAGTAGTAATGTTATCATAAAAACTAAATTATCGAGATTAAGTCCCCCATGAGATTAACATCCTTTAGAAAGTATATCTCGAGTCAAAACACCACATACTTTAGAAAACATCGAGTCGAATCCATCACTAACAATTCCCCGATTCCGTGTCTAATCCACTTTCCAATTCTCTAAACATCGAGTCTCGACACAACTTCCCAATCAAAACCCAATAAATTTAGATTGTCACGATCCCAAGTATCATCTCGATATATCACACTTGTGTTTCAAAATAGAGTAATTAAGATTACAAATTATTGAATTGCTACCTGTTACTTCAATCCACATTGTCTATAGAAACTAATTTCCCAATTGCAATATACTTCTTTTGCATTTATTTATAAAAAATATAAGGTTTCAGTACGGCAAAAAAAAATAGTTTGCTTGTGTGTGCGTGCGTGCATGTAATTAGAGGTGGAACTGAATCTTAAGATTTTAATAATACAAATTTTGTGTTTAACAAATAGAATTAGGACTAGAATTAGAAAATAAAGCATTTCATTTCATTTTCTTTTTGCAAATTGTAAATCCAACAAAACTTGGAGTGTGAAAGGGCAGCATTTTCATCCAACGATTAAATGAATTTAATCAATATTATGATAATATTATAATTATTAATCAATATAATTAATATTATATTATATTAATATATGGATACAATAGTTACTTTTAATTATAATATAGTTAATTATTAAAAAATAATATTAATATTACAATAAAAATAATTATTTGTATTTTAATATATATTAATTGATAAAATATAATATTATAACAATATAAATGCACATTTAATATTTTTAAATTATCATTATAAAATATTAATATATAATTCCTTGTATTATAGTAATTATATTAATAGATAAAATATAATAATATAAAGTAAATTATTATTTTGAAATTATTATTATATTATTATTATTACATAATTTCTAATATTATTGTAATTATATTAAAATATTAAAATAATTATTTTAATTTAATATATATATATATATATATATATATATATATATATATATATATATATATATATATATATATATATATATATATATATATTATTAGATAAAATGTAATACTATAATAATATAAAAGTATATTTACTATGTGTATATTATTATTATATAATTGCTAGTATTATAGTAATGTATTAAAACAATAAACTAAATATTTTAATTATAACATATTAATAGATATAATTATAATTATAATAATTTAAAAGTACATTTGCTATTTTTATATTATTATTATATAATTTCTAATAATATAATAATTATATTAATTATTATATATATTATGAGATCAAATATAATAATATAATAATAAAAAAGTACATTTAATATTTTATATTATTATTATAATATATTACATGCATATAACATAATATTATTATTTTTTATATTGAACCCTCATCGATCGCCTTCTTGATTGTTGCATTGGTTTAGTCAATTCAACCAGCAGAATGCACTTGCTTTGTAGTTTTTTAATCTCCTTTCGTGAATTCGTCAACCAACCGGAACAACAACCGATCATAGCAATGACATGTCTATGAGACTTCCTTTTCTTCCTTTAGGTCTTTTTTGAGATCAGGCTTCCAATCGTTTTAGTACTAGTAAAGTTATCATAAAAACTAAATGATCGAGATTAAGTTCACCATGAGATTAACATCCTTTAGAAAATAAATCTCGAGTCAAAACACCATACTTTAGAAAACATCGAAGTCGAATCAACCATTAATGATTCCCCCATTCCGTTTCTAATCCACCTTCCAATTCTCTAAACATCGAGTCCCGACACAACTTCCCAATCAAAACCTGATAAGTTTAGATTGTCACGATCCCAAGTATCATCTTGATATATCCAAAAGCAAGTAATTAGGATTACAAATTAGGTGCATTTCTTAATCCACCCAACTAATATAATTTTATCCCATAATCACCTCGTGAATTTTATTTCTAAATTATCCAAGAGTGGAATTACCAAATCCGCCTTTTGCTGAATTGGCTGAGTCTCAAAGTCCCCCCACTTTATTTGATTAATTGAAAATTTTAAAAATGATTAGTTACAAGATTAATGGGCGAGAAATAAAAAATTGAGGAGGTGTAATTGGCGGAGTCTCAAACTCCGCCTATCATACATTCCAATTGACAAAATTATTTGGAAGCAACCATGTATATAACATCCATGATTCCATGCATGTATATGATATATTGCATGATTTATAAGGTGAATTTTATATATTGTTATTATTATTTGGAAATTCCTTTAATTTTTTGATATTCCAAAAAACTCCTTTATTTTTGAAAACTCCAAAAACTCATTTCTACTAAATTTTTATTTTCATATACCCCCTATAGAAGTTAGAAATAACTATGAATGATTTTAATATTTTTATTTGACAAAATACCCTTCTATTTTCATGTGTAGTAATTACAAAAAAAAAAAAAAAAAAAAAAAAAAAAAAAAAATTTATTAATTTTAAGAAAATTCATAAAAATCTATTTAACAACAGTGATTTCAAAACAATAAAATTATTACATTTTGTGTTTATATAATTTTAATTTTGATTGATAATTCATGAAAAACTAACATCATATAGTAATAAAATATACACATTAAAAATATATTGATAGAAGAATATAAGTTTAAAGATCTAATTTTTTATTTTCATTCCTTTTTTATGTATTATTTTAGTAGTTTCATGATATTTTACTTTTTAAATATTTACAAGATGTTTTTTTAATATTGTTGTTCATCTTATTATTTTATGTTAGTTTTTCAGAAGGAAAAAAAATATAAAAGTCAAATATATATAATGTACGAACTATTAAAATTATATAAACATAACATAAAATAATAAAAAAAAAAAATTATTATGTGCTAAATTTTTTTTTTTTTTTTTTTTTTTTAGAATTTATAAAAAATAATGATTTTTTAAATTACTACATATGTAAATAGAATGATATTTTGGTAAAAAAAAATTCAACACCATCCATAGTTAGTTTTAATTTCTATAGGGGATATTTGAAAATAATAATTTGGTAGAGGGGTTTTTTTTTGAGTTTCCAAAAAGATAGGGGAATTTGTAGGATATCCAAAAAAGATATGATTTTTCTTGAAAATTTCCCTTATTATTTATATATATGTACTTTTATTTAATAATATGTATTGTTTGTTATTTATTTATAATCGGGTATTTTATATCGTAATCGTATTTGAAATCGAATATGAAATACATATTCATATTCGAAATCGGATATCGTAATTGTATTCGTATCTGAAATCGGATTTCCAATATCTTATTCATATCAGAAATCGGATATCAGATATATATTCGCATTCATATAAGGTTTAGGTAGGAGGAAAAAAAATCCAGTTTGTTTGTCTTATTTCTAAAAAATTAAATTTGATGGATTGAAAGTAGTTGCGTTGGAAAAATCGAGAGGTATTTTGATGAGTCGCGCGTAGAGTTGGCAATCGACGGATTGGGTCGGGTCATTTTGGGTTCAAATCCTTTCGGTTTGCGGGTCATTAGGTCGTCGGGTGGCGGGTCGTTCGGGTTTCGGATCGTTCGGATTTGGGTCGTTTTGGTTTTCATATCATTCGGATTCGGGTCGTTTCGATTTTCGAGTCATTCGGGTTTGGGTCGATTACGGATTCGAATCGTTATCTTTTCAACAATTTTCGGTTCGGGTCGGGCTCGGATTCGGACGAGCCGGATTATTTTTTCGGATTGGGTCAGATTTTACCATCTCTAATCGGACGTGCTTGGTCAGCGATACCGGAATGGTGCACTCCAGTAAGAGATGACTGGAGATCTCGTTTTGGGTTAAAGATCAGATCAGGATACACAAGTGAGATTGCAAAGTTTACTTTACAAATAAGTCCCCCTATTTTTACAAATGAAATTAAATAGTATAATTTACAAACAAGTCCCCGCATTATTACAATTGACATAAAAATAAAAAAGTGATATTCGTACCATAGTCCGTCACATTGGATACGACCATGCGGCATACGTTCGTGTATAATCAGATAATACATTTATCAATACGGTAAAAAAAAATCAGACCAAAAAACCGTGAACGGCAAAAATTCATATTTGTATACGTTTGTGCAGAATACGATTTTTTTTTAAAAATTCGGTAAAAAAAAATTCGGCAAAATATACATCCATATATATTATGCTCCAATTATAGTTATTAAAGTAAAATTATGTATAATTAATAAGCAACATCATAAAAATATAAAGAATATCGCATCAAAAAAAAAAAGTTGAGGCAAATAACATTGCACATAAATTTTTTTATCAGAAAAAAAAATGAAGAGTTTTTTAGATAAATATAAGCAATTCAAATAACGTTGCAACGAGAATCAAGATTTACAATAAAAATTAGAAAGAAACATTAACAAACATTTTGATGTCATGTTCTTACACAAATAATAAAAATTAAATTTCAAATGGATTTTTTGAAAATTTATAAAGAGAAAATGATCTAAAAATTGTTCGTTTGCCCCAAGAAAATAAATCTTAAATTATATACATGGCCAAAAGAAATTATCGTAATTTCTATTTTCTACAGTCAATGATTGTTAGTGTAATATCTAAGTTCCAGAACTTGTTACAGGAAGTAAAAATAATAGACACGTGTTAATACGAAAATTTAGCCACTCGCATTGGCATATAATTGTGTAGAGAGTAGAGACACATGTAAGTAGTAATGTATTTTTTCTCATTAAATTATTGCACAATTATCCCGAAATTATATAAAATAATTGCTCACCTAGTCACGTGCATTATGTCACATTTTCAAATATGCCCTTGAATGGAGAACTCAAGTAAAAATATGACTATGTAGACAGGAGTAATGGACTCCTTAATCCTTATCCATTAAGAAATAACTGAATTCATAATTTACAGATAGGCCCTTGAGTTTAAATAAACTATATCACATATATAATTCCGTAGGTCCTTTTAAGATGAAATTGGGCGTCTAAAACAACCCGTCTGATCAAACGGTGCAATGAAAAGCCCTCTAAACCCCTCTGTTCCCGCGCAAAGAACTCCTCTTCAGTCTCTCTCTCTCTCTCTCTCTCTCTCTCTCTCTCTCTCTCTCTCTCTCTCTGTACCAACGGCATTGGAGAATCGATTACGCCATTGACTGTGAATCCAAGAATCGAAGCGATTTCTTCAATCAGTCATGCATTCAGTCAAGGGCAAGGAGAGAATGGAATCAAAGCGTCGTTTATGGACGTCCGAGGAGGACCAAATTCTCAGAGATTTCGCTCGGCGAAATGGCCCTCATCACTGGAAACTTGTACAACTCAGCGGTCTTCTCGATCGTGATGAGAAGTCGTGTTATAATCATTGGATGAAAAATTTAAGGCCGAGGATAAACAAGTAAGTCGACGATTTCAATGACCAAAATCGATTCGCTACGAATTTCAGATAATGTATCTTATTTTGTTAATGTAGAACGAAATTTACAAAGGAGGAAGAAGATCTCCTGGACAGGTTGCGATTAGAGCGTGGCCCCAAATGGGCCGAGTTCACAACTTTCTTCAATTGGCGCACAGATCTCCAGTTGAAAAACTCGTGGAACAGGAGAAATAAGAAAACGCTTCATCGAGCGCCAAATGATCATGCCGCATACTTCGCCGAAGCATCGACATCACATGTACGTAATGATATTTCATAATCAATATATAAATATTTCATAATCAGAATACAATTAAATGGTTGTTAACAATTGGTTTGATCAAGTCAAATGATCAGAGCAACGTGTCCGTTTCGGCGAATTCAATACCGTCCGTTTCGGAGAATCCAATACCGTCCGTTTCGGCGAATCCAGTACCGTCCGTTTGGTCATTAGAGGTATATTATATTATTCTTTTTAGTCAATTATTTTATATTTTAGTTGGATTACAAAAATTCCTATAATCGTGTGTATATATTCAGGTAAAAAGTATTAACTATAAGTTTCAAAATGCAAAAATAATTATAAGTTTGTAATTACGCAGGATCCATCTTTCCTACGTGACCCTGATACTATCGAAGGTATGAACAACACGTATGTTCCGATGAATCCGTTAAAGGAGGTATATGACTTTCGATCAAATATATATATTCTTATATAACTAGATGTCATTGACGTGTTTGTATATCTAAGTTTACATTTTTTTCATTGATAAAAAAGTTCCAGATAAAAATAAAAAGATAACAATTAATTTGCTAATGATGTAGGTTGATGACAATATACTGGACATTTCATGGGAAGAGGTATAGTACTTTTCAGATTCACCTAATATATATTACGTTTATGAGGTTGAAATTTAATTTTCGTATATATATTTTGAGAAATAAAATTTTTGGTCGTGTCGGTCATTGAACCTAGCCATATATATATATATTTTGGTTGGACTAAAAATTCTTGCATGTAAGTTTATAGAGTTCATTCCAAACAAAACAAAACAAAATATTAGTTTGCTAATTGCAGGATTCATCTTTCTTGGGATATTTGATAGATCCTGACAGTATGGAAGGTAACAATACGTATGTTCCGATGAATCCATCCATGGAGGTACGTAATTTTTCGCACCACACACACACACACACATCTTAGTTTAAATTTTCTTATCAATAAGTAAGGTCTGAATTAAGAATAAAAAAAAATAACTATAAATTTTCTAATGATGTAGGATCCATCTCATCTTGTCCAAGAGAGACCGGCCACTCCAGGGGAGGAGGAGGAGGTATCATATATTTTCAGATTCATCTATAAATATATTTATAATTTGTCAAATTATTAATATTTATTTTTTCGACAATAAATTCTTAATATTTTAGTTTGATTATTAAAATTCCTATACGTAAGTTTATACAGTTCATCTACAAATAAGTTTCATAATAAAAAAAACCAACTATTAATTTGCTCTGATGCAGCATTCATCTTTTCTCCAATATATTATAAGTTTCAAAATGCAGAAATAATTATAAGTTTGAAATTATGCAGGATCCATCAATCCTACAACACCCTGTTACTATGGAAGGTGCGATCCATACGAATGTTCCGATGAATCCGTCAACGGAGGTACATGATTTTTCGCACCGATCAAATATATATTCTTTTAACTAGATTTCATTGATGCGTCTGTATATCTATGTTTTAATTTTTTCATCAATAAATACATTTTGAAATAAAAATAAAAAGATAACAATAAATTTGCTGATGATGTAGAATGGATTTCATCTTGACGCTGTTCCCGAAACAAACAATATGAATGATTTTGACATTCAATGGGAGGAGGTATATTACTTTTCGGGAAATTTTAGTATTCCCCTCAAATGTCCACCAAATTTCCTCCAAAATAGTAATCCATGATTAATTCATGGATTAGTATTTTTGATTAACGATTAATTCATGATTATTAAAATTTAATTACTTCGAATTAATCATCAATTGATATGGACCTTAATTATATATTAAAATTTTAATAATCATGAATTAATCGTTAATCAAAAATACTAATCCATGGATTAACCATGGATTACTATTTTGGGGGAAATTTGGTGGACATTCTAGGGGCACAGTAAATGGCCTCTTACTTTTCAGATTCACCCAACACACACACACACACACACACACACACACACACACACACATATATATATATATATATATATATATATATATATATATATATATATATATATATTCAAATTTTAATATTTTAGTTGGACTATAAAAATTCTTGTACGTAAGTTTATGCAGTTCATCTATAAGTTTTAAAAAAAAAAAAAAAAAAATACTAAATATTAGTTTGCTTATTGCAGGATTCATATTTGATAGACCTTGACAGTATGGAAGGTGCCAATAATATGTATGCTCTTATGGATCCATCAAAGGAGGTACGGAATTTTTCGCACCGATCATATATATGTTTCACCGGATCATATATATGCTCTTATGGACAAAAAAAAATTAAAAATTATTATATATATATATATATATATATATAGAGAGAGAGAGAGAGAGAGAGAGAGGGAGAGGGGAAGACAAACATACTTAATTAAGTATCAACGATTTGGTATTTAATATTTATTAATCATTAGATTTACGTGGAGATTTGTGCATTTAATGATTTGCACAAAATTTCATGATGATAATGAAAAAACACGCGCGTGCGGGTGTACATCAAAGTTTAAATTTTCTTATCAATAAGTAAGTTCTGAATTAAAACTAAAAAATAACTTTAAATTTTCTAATGATGTAGGATCCATCTCATCTTGCATCGGCCATTCCATGGGAGGAGGAGGTATAATATATTTTCAAATTCACCATGAATATATATAGTTAGGCAAATTATTAATATTTTATTTTTTTCGGTAATGAATTATTAATATTTTAGTTTGATTATAAAATATTCCTAAATGTAAGTTTATACAGTTCATCAACAAATAAGTTTCAAAATAGAAAAAAACTAACTATTGGTTTGCTCTGATGCAGGATTCATCTTTTCTCCAATATATATTGGACTATGATGCTATGGATCAAGGTCCACCGACCTGAATGTTCCAATGAATGTTTTTATTATTTGATACTAGTTTTGTGTGAAAATATATGAAACTGAAATATTTAAATTATGTACATGACACATATGTAATTAGTACATGTTAAAAAGTATGTATGGAGATTTTTAATTTAATAAAATAATAAAAAATAGGTTTAATAAAATTAAATATGATAAATAGAGGAGTATGTTAGTCCAAATTTTTTTCTAGACCATGAAATGTCAAGATTAATCTCTAGAGTAAGGTAGAAGAACATAAATCCGAGGTTGGAGAGTTTTATTTTGGAATTTCCAAAAATAAAAGGGGTTTTTAAAAATTCAAAACAATTAGGGTTTATTTGAAAACCCTCCTATTCGAAATAATAAAATAAAATAATACGTATTCATATAAAATATTATATATACTAATAATAATAAATATCATATATTGTAAATATTATTTATAATATATAATAAAATTATATTTTTTTATTATTGTAAAAATATGACTGTGTAGACGGGAGTCTGGACTCCTTAATCCTTATCCATTAAGAAAAAAATATAAAAAATAACTAAATTCATAATTTACAAATAGGCCCTTGAGTTTAAATAAACTATATCACATATATAATTCCGTACCGGACCTTTTAAGATGAAATTTGGCGTCTAAAACAACCTGTCTGATCAAACGGTGCACAGATGAAAAGCCCTCTAAACCCCCCCTGTTCACGCGCCAAGACCTTCTCTTCTCTCTCTCTCTCTCTCTCTCTCTCTCTCTCTCTCTCTCTCTCTCTCTCTCTCTCTCTCTCTCTCTCTCTCTCTCTCTCTCTCTCTCTCTCTCTCTCTCTCTCTCTCTCTCTCTCTCTCTCTCTCTCTCTCTCTCTCTCTCTCTATACCAACGGCATTGGAGAATCGATTACGCCATTGACTGAATCCAAGAATCAAAGTGATTTCTTCAATCAGTCATGCATTCAAACAAGGGCAAGGAGAGAATGGAATCAAAGCGTCGTTTATGGACATCCGAGGAAGACCAAATTATCAGAGATTTCGCTCGGCAAAATGGCTCTCATCACTGGAAACTTGTACAACTAAATGGTCTTCTCGATCGTGATGAGAAGTCGTGTTATAATCGATGGATGAAATGCTTGAGACCGAGGATAAACAAGTAAGTCGATGATTTCAATGACCAAAATCGATTCGTTACGAATTTCAAATAATGTATCTTTAGAGATTTCCTCCATACATGTACGTTTGAAATTGCTCAACTCTAGAATAGTTTTGATTTCCTCCAATGTCTCATAAGAGATACAAATGTGATTGTTTTCTCAATATCCCCTAATAAAACTATGCATTCGAGTTGACGCGAAACAAGAGTTTAAGCCTTTAACAATTTTATGTTATATGAAAGTACGAATATATCTTTATCATGTATAACTATTATAAATATAAGAATTACTTTATCATGTATAACTATTATAAATATAAGAATCACGCGTTTCGTCTTTTTTGTTAGTTATATCATGCTTTTTTTCTTTCTTTCTTTTTTGCATGGTCTATAATGATTGCTTTTTTTTTGTTTTGACGCAATAAAAAAAGAAATAATATGACAACATCTTGGTTTTTGTTGTTGTTGCAAATACACAAATTATATGAGGCTAAAATCTATTGTTATTTTGTAAGGTTAACTGTATTAATTAATATAAATATCTCACGGTAGAAAGGCTCAAAATATAACGCATTATATATATTTTTTAAAAGATAATAATTTTGTAGGAATTACAAGATCACTTTTCTTTTTGGCTTATTTTTCATTAACAAACATCATTATTATTTTTTACAATAAAGTTATATAATACATCAAATATGAACTCCGAGTTCAGTAAATAATATTACTCAAAGCTAAACGAATTCAGTAACCAAGAGTTCAAACATTTAATTAAAAAATACGTATAACAAAATGAAAAATTAGTAAAAGATTCTCTCGTTACATATTCATACAAAAACAACAATCAAAAGTTATTCGAATTTAAAATCTACTAGAATTATTTTAATTCGCACCGATCAAATATATATAACTAGATGTCATTGACGTGTTTGTATATCTAAGTTTACATTTTTTCATTGATAAAAATAAGTTCGAAATAAAAATAAAAAGATAACAATTTAGACATTTCATGGGAAGAGGTATAGTACTTTTCAGATTCACCTAATATATACTGGATAGTACTTCTTTAAACCAACAATTTGCATATTTTAGATATCCTCTAGTATCTCATTTTATTTCTATTATTTAAAAATGATAGTTTGGAAACAATTATTTTGTTCTTCATCTATCTTCGATAATTCTGGATTTCCCTTTTACAATATACTAGGTTAATACCCGCGCGTTGCTGCGGGTATATGTATTAATATTTAAGATGATGGAATATCATATTTTTTGAACATGTGTATCGAATTATGATTGTTTTATACGTTTCACTACAAGAAAAATAACAATACATCATTCATTCATTCTACTATTATAATTTAAGAGCTCAATTATTTACATCATATTTCAAAAAATAAATAAGGTTTAAGTTGATAAACATAAATGTACTTAAAATAATTAGAATTTACATTAATTAACATAAATAATAACAAAAGCCAAAAACAGTTAGATTCAAATTCTAAGGTTGGGAATAATCTCCAATCTCCATCAATTCCATCATGTAAACACTACATTTTGATCTACAATTAGATTTTGCTTTTTGGTACCTACCATTTTATGATTTATGAAAACATAAGTAGTTCCAAGTGCCTCCGCCATGTCCCTGAAGTGTAAAATGTAAAATATGTTTAAATTATAAATTTAGATTTATAGGTACCCATGAATTCTAAATTAAGTATTTCAAAATAATATACAACCCACAATTAAAATTCTAAATTAAATATATAATCTGAAATTATAATATATCAAGTGTATTATTCAAAATAATATGCATAGTATATTTTATATTATAAATAATACCGTCTCAATATCTTACCATTACCATGAAGAATTAGATTTTTTAATGAGTCTTTGCAAGAACTATTTATGAATGATATACCCATAAACACCCCACACTCAAACTTCAAACTCACAAGTCCAAAGTATTATCACAAAATAAATTACATTGAGAACACTATTCTCTCCTTCGGTTTTTCGTAACCATTCAAGATCATCACAATTTTTATAACACAATCTTTTACAAAATATTCAAAATTGTCATTTGATTTTAAAACTTTTGCCAGTGGTTCAATGGAGAGAGATCTGAAAGTCATACTCGTGACGAATGTTCATCATCACTCGTGTTGAATTCTCATCATCAATAATCTACAACATAGTTATCCAACGTGATAATATTAATCACCATGCAACTTCAAAAATAATAAGCAAAAATATTTTAAAGAAAAATAATTATCATTTACTGCACAATCATCATTTACACCAATGGTAAATAACCTTTATTAATAAGGAGATATCATCACATGGTTAGTTTTCAAATCAGAAAAATAATCATTTAAAATCTGAAAGAAATGAAAACTGCCCTACAATTTCACAAATACCCTTGTGCAATTTGAAAATTTCAAATATACCCCTCTTTAAGCAGAAAATTTCAAAACTACCATTATATCACATGAAAATATGAATTATACCTCTCAAAATCCTATAAAATTCAAAAATACCCTTCTAAAATAACAAAATATCAAATGTACCCTTTAAAATATGAAAAATTAAAAATAACTTCATTTAACCTGAAAATATTGAATACACCCTTCTAAAGTATGATAATTAAACAAAGAAACTCATAAAACTTGAAAATATCCAACACACCCTTCGAAAATATGAAAACAAAAAAACCTCACAAAATCGGAAAATATCTAATACACCGTTCTACAAACAGGATTACCCTTGTAAAATCCGAAAATATCAAATAAATAGTAAAATTTTAATAATACCTCTCTAAAAGCAGAAAATTTAGAAAATACACTTGTAATGACTGAAAATATCAAATATACCTCTCCAAAACCTGAAATATTCAAAACTGCTCTTTTAAAATCTTAAAATATGAAATATACCCTCCAGAATATGAGATTTCAAAAATGACCTTATAAAACCTGAAAACCCGTCGAAAATATGAGAATTTAAAAAGAGTATTGTAAAACCTGAATTAATCAAATACACCCTTCTAAAATCTGCAAATTTTAAAAGAAAATGTACCGAGAGAATTGGATACTAAATCTACGACATCCGATATTGCATCATCGTAACCTGAGAAAATTGCAGAACCAAGACAGTCGTTACATCACTATCTGTGAACCTATAGATCCTTCTTTTGACCTACCTGTTATTTGTGTTACACCATAAAATCAATAGATAATTAGTTTCCATCTAATTGGACAGATTTACTATTACCACAAAATTGAAAGATAAATATTCCATCTAATCAGACCGATTTACAATTACGTTCTCTAAATCACTCGTATGAAATTGCAAAAGACTAATGTTGTTCCTATAAATAAGTTTGTCTTTCTGCTAATTATGAATAAAATAGGAGCAGAAGAGAATGCGAAAAAATTCTCTTTATTTGTTGGAGGCAGCAGAATGTTTGTCATCCAATAAAAGGGTGATTTCATTATAAGTGACAAAACCGTAAATCTCAATTGCCCAATAGAAAAACTATGAAACTGGTACTATATAATGTATTCTTCTTGTTTTGTGTCTACTTTATTTTCAGAGGATTTACGTTATGAAAAAAGTGTATCGAAACCAAACACCGGAAGTTTTGCAATTCTGACAAAAAAAATCTAAGAAAATGGTTCAAATGTCTTCTTATCTGACAAAAAATGCTACGATTTTGCAAAATGATACTATATGAGAAATGGTTGAAATATCTAATATCTTAATTCTGACAAAATTTTGCAATTAAAACCCTACGGAGGTTATGGTCAATTCATATTTTAATTACACATCAGCCAAGGCTCGATCAGACTTCGAATATGTGTGTGTTGATCGAAATATGCATCTAATATTATTCTCATTATTTTTATCAAAATATGATTCAATTAAACTCTACACAGGTTATATTTTATTCATATTTTAGATAGATATCAGCGAAGACTTTCAATATTTGTGTTGAATTATTTTTTCATATTTATGCAATGTAAGTTTTTATAAAATATTTTGCAATTTTATTATTCATCAAATATCACACATGTTCAATTTAATACAGTTGGATGATCTGTCGGTTTTAACAAATCTGTAACACTCCTAATTTTATTTTTTAATGTATGATGCACAACGTCGGGGAAATAACAACAATGCAAGTAATTGTTTTAAAACCTAAATCAAGAATTGAAAAGAAATACATGAGATATAGTTGAAGTACCTATGAAATGAGTTTGGACTTTGAATCTCGAAACCAGAAGAAAATTCTTAGACAAATTTCATCGAACACCTTATGATCACAATGTTTTGGCTTGATATTCCAAATAGCCTATTTCTGAAATTGAAAAACACTATGTATGAGACTATTAAATTTTAATTATTCCTTGATCTATAATATGCATTAAATTCCCATGATTCAAAGTGAAGAAATTTCTTAAGAGGAATTTCATCGAACACCTTATCATCACAACGTTTTGGCTTGATATTTATTGTAGCCTATTTGTGAATTTGAAAAAAAAAAACTATGTATGAGACTTCGTTAGATTCCAATTATTTATTTCCTTGATCATGCCTATGATTTAAAGTAAATTTCAATGCAATCTTAAAATTACTCATTTGGTAGGTTGCAAACAGTTCAGAAAGAAAAAAAACTATGAAATATTTATACCTTGGTTCTTGGTTATCTGCATAGGAGAATGCAACCACGAGTGTCGAAGAAGGGGCAATCATCCACCATCATGCGATTGATTGAGATTTTGCTCCGTAACTTTGTCTAGATGAGAGAATACCCACTGATCTGATCGGAAAGCACAAACGCGGATTCTGTTTAACTGAAAAGAGAAGAAAAAGTGATGCCGATAAGTACTCTATGAGGAATCGTGAAGATGAAGATGGAACAAGAATTTGAATTGGAAAAGGACAAGCGAGCGATGTGAAAAAAAAAGGCACGACATGTTAGATGTTACTAAAAAAGGCGCAACATGTATCCTTCTGTGGAGGCGCACATTAATGAATATGAGAAGAGGCGTGAAGGTGAAGAACTGTGAAGTGAAACAAGGGGAAGAAGGCCTTAGAAGATAAACATTATTTGGGCCTTCAGGGGATACCAAGATTGAAGTCAAGAGATGTTAAATTAAAAATGTCTTGCGACTAATTATCAATTCCGATTAAAATGATAAATAATGATGACGTGGCACTATCAGAATTCAGAAAAATGTTTATCAAATGTATTAGTAGGATTAATAAAGCACCCTTTATGCTCATCACATTTTGCCACGATTGATTTTTGCGTGAGGTTTTCATACGAAATTAGTTAGGTTATACATAAAATATTACATATGAGAAAAAAAAATTCATGTTCATGAATCGTGTGCCCTACACAAATATGATTACATACTTTATTTGCTACTATGCAAATAAAATTCAACTATTATGTACAAGTTATTATTATAATAAGTTTTGAATTTATTGAACAGTAATTTGTGTATAAAAAAAAATGTACGTATTTTTTCTCCACGTATCACATGCCATAATATATTGAATATATTATATTCTTATATGACATAATTTTTTATATATATTTAAATGAGAATAAACATAAAATAAAACTATAATTTTTATATATGAGAAAAATATATAGATTTTTTTTAATAAAAAAAAGTATTATTGATTCTTTTAAGAATAAAATAATGGTTGATTTTTCTATATATATTTCCAAGGGAGTTTCATTGAAAGAAATGTCTTTGACACTTGTCTATGTTTGGATAAGTGGTAGTCCGTCCATAAATAATAGCTTTTTCTCCCGCGCAATTGCGCGGGATATGTACGTTTGTTCCTGAGTTTTTGATTATCTTGTTTGAAATATTGGTTTTAATTTTATTTCATTCTTTTATTTTTTTTTTGTGATGTTTCATTTCCTATTTAATGTTGTAATTTACTATAATTTTTCTAATTGAAACGAACATATTATATGTGGTTATTACGCACATGTTACGAACAAATTATTAATACATCGTATGTAACATAAAAGAATACAAACACAAAATTTAAATATTTCGCAACCAAAAAATACAATATTAAATAACATATAACATTAAATAACTTCAAATGATAAAAAACACAAAAGAATTACGACAATATCAAGTTTTAATTAATTGTGTTATTAGAAAGTTACACAATTAAGTACATTAGAACAAATGAACGTTTCCATTCAAGAATAAAATACGTAAGTATTATATGTTTGCCTCAGTAAATCATGATATTTATAAATTTTAACCCAAATAATATTTGAATTGTTCAAGAGCCGGATTCCTTGAACAATTCAAACGATTCTTGTTGCAAAAATTGTTTCTATTTTATACATCATTGGCAAAATCGAGACAACAACAATGATGATGATGATGATGATGATGATGATGATGATGATGATGTGATGATGAGGATGATGAGGATGATCATATGGTGATGACGATGCTCTATTGTTTAGGTTGTCATATTGCATTTGCAAAGAGGGTAAAATGACGTTTTTTTAAAATTTCAAAGCAAGAAGTGCTTCAAGCCGGTTTTCTTGAACAGTTAAAACATACATGTAATAAGTAATTCATTTGTTACATAAAGCCGTGATTCAGATTATTATTTTGTATTGTGTCATATTATTGTGTGTATTATGAATTAATGATATGCGAGTTCAAATGTATAGACACTGCTTTCAATCACACATTTATACCCTGTGAATCAAATATCTCATACTCTGTACAAAACATCTCAAAATGGAATGACAACTCTTTCAACGCTTCATATATGATGTAATCGGAAAAAGGTATTTTGTTAATAACGACAATATTCAACAGCTACTTGTACGTGATTGTTGTATTTTGTAATCAATTGCCTCAGTATATATGGATCCTTTAACATTATATAACGAAAATATATAAATTGTTCAAGATCCGGTTTTCTTAAGATCCGGTTTTCTTTAACAATCAAGATATTTCTCGCATTACAATATTTTAATATTTTTTATACATCATCGGCAACACACAATGACTTATTTCGTAATCTTGGACAGAAAATAACATTTTGTATTACCATGTAGATGTAAATAACTTTTTTTAGCACTACTTACCAATGAACAATCTTAAGTTTGCTGCTTTAGTATACCTCGTTTGTCTTATCACAAACAAATAAATGATTTTCAATACACGCATATACTAAGCAAGATAGTCAATGGAATTACATAACTTATATTCATCTTAGAATTCTTTTAACAAAACCAACATGACTTACATTCATCTTAGCATTCTTTTTAAATGACACAGTCAATAGGTATTGATAAATTCACTATAGTCTACTCATGGCTGTTTTACACTTTCATTTACTTTGCCCACAATAAAAGCAATGAAATTACACCAATTTCATGTTATGATGAACACATAAATAAATTTTTGTACATTCATTCATTTTGCAGATAACAAACACATATAGTCGATGGAGTCATATCACTTATATCGAAGATATAAAAAATACTTTATCCATGATTCATTTTGCAGATAACAAACACATATAGTCGATGGAGTCATATCACTTATATGGAAGATATAAAAAAATATGTATACATGCATTCATTTTGCAGATAACAAACACAATAAAATTACATGGATTAATTTTGTGTCAGTATATATGGATCCATTCACATTATAAAATGGAAATATCTTAATTGTTCGAGATCCGTCTTTCTCGAACAATTAACAAATTTCACAAATTACAATGGAATTAACTTTTGCGTACGCATCATCAGCAGCAAACAATAATTTGTTCTTTTACTATGAAACGGGAGATAACACCTTGTATCGTCATCAGAGAATAAATAAATTTTTGCACAATTATTTATTTCTTATACATGAGAGGCAATGGACTAACATGAGTTTAAGTCGTCTGAATTGTTTTTCATGCAGATTGGTTTTTCATGTGAATTGTATTTCATGTGAATTGTTTTTTCAAGCGAATTATTTTTTTCCGCTCAAGTTTATTTTTGCAAGTATATACATTCGTTATTACGATGATCACGATAATAATGATTGCTGATATGATGACGATAATATGATTATGATAATATGATTACGATATGATGATTTGATGATGTGATGATTATGATATGATAATGTGATGATTATGAAATGATGATGCCTTGTAATATATTATTGCCGAGATTTTTCCGAAGTAAATTTTTTTAAAATACCTACATAAATAAAAAATTAAATAAAAAACACAATTAAGTTTGTAGTAATAACCGAAACAAATAAATTAAAAATTGTACAAATATATTCATAAATGAATCAATAATTACTAAATTAAGGTTAATTGAGATAAGACAAAACCTGTAGTCACATCGAATCGAATCTCCATGGAAATCTAACAATAACAAATATAAGTAAGCAATAATCGAAGGCCCTGATATACTGCAAGATATTTTTTAAGATCCAGCACCATAAACTTTGCTAGAGGCATGCATTTTGTTCTGTTAAAAATTACGATTATCTGAGATTGTGACACCTGATTGAGAGTTCGTTTGGCTTGAACTGAACTAAACGACGAGGCCTTTTCTTTTCTTTTTCTTTTTCTTTTTTTGATAGTGATTTGCTTAGAAAAATAATTTGGAAATTATAAGTGTGTTATTTTATGTGCCATAAGAAGTTTTTAAATAGATACTTATTTTAAACATTTTTTTAAATTCATATAGCCTACAACCCCTCACTCATTCGATGAAAAATGAGCATGACTATAAGAAACAAAATCCAACAAAAGGAAAAATGAATCATTATGTATTTATTACTATCATCATATTTTAACTCCCTCTAAGAATTACTCAACCAGCACCATCATTTATTTACCTGTCCCAAAAAAGATGCAAAAATTCAAAATTCAAAATCCATTAAAATCACTCTCTTTTCCGATTACTATATTAATTGAATGTTATACATACCATAATTTTGGTGCTTCTTTGAAAAATAATATATGGCTTTCACCGTAGCACTATATTTCATCATTTTTAGCGGGCCCATATGCCTAAAACACCGAATAAAAAGTTTGTAATAAAGCATAAAATTAATATGTTATGAATGAATTAACTTACACAATTTCGGTATATCTTAATCTCCAAGCTGGAAAACCTAAATGGCATCGCGCAGGTCCATAGACAAGAAGCAATTCTGGCTCGGGTCCACCATGCCCTAATAAAGACAACAAAATACTTTTTCAGGGGCCTTTTTGCAAATATCAACAATGTAGAATGTTTTTGCAATTTAGGCAAAATGCAGGGACTTAATTGTAAATTTAGGGAAGTAAAAGGAGAGGTAATTCACCTATGGATTTCAATGCATTTGAAAAGTCAGTTTCGGTGAAATTTAGGGTTTCGATTTCGTCTTTATTTGAATTCGAATAATTTGAATAGAGATAATTAGTTGCTTTAACAATGGCCTCTTTTCCGTCACTGTAAGAAATAATCTCTATTTTGAGCCCGTGTAGATCCAAATTTGAAGGCATATTTCTATCATCGAACTCCTACAAAATCAAATTAAGTTAATTTAATTTTGTTTATTGATTCTATTAAATAAGGATTTTTATTGATTGAATTACCAAGGATTTCATTTCAATAGATTTTTTTAAAGTTTTTTCATCGGCTATGTTTGATTTCTTCAGCACACCTAGATATCATCATAAACATTAAAAATAATTAACTAAATTAAAGAGTGAATAAATTGGTAGAATTATTACCTTCAATATCGTAAAGAATGACATATTTAATGCCAATATTCGATAACCATAATAAAAGCTGGTTAATTTGTCTTTTATTCTTCGCCTCTTCACTGTCGATCACAATTGCCAAGTACTTGAGTTTCTCCAAATTCAAATTTTGGTATTTGGAGAGAAATCCAGATGAGGTTATTAGAAACTGGATTTGTCGAGCCAAATACGACCACAAATGCACAAGTGTTACTACCAGATGGAGCAAACACCAGAAGAATCCAAGAATTGGATACAGAATTATATATCCCTTGACCATCTGCAAAGAAAAGAAATAAAAAATAGAGCAACTTTTCTTCGAGGAATTTCAACAAACACTTTATGGGCAATCATTATTTCATAATTAGAACAGAAACACCTCTAGATATCATGGTTGCATAATTAAAACCATGGTTCGTAATATCGGCCGAGTCAAAAAAAACTCGGCCGAGTTGAGTCGGACTCGGACACAGCCGAGCCGAGTTTCACCCGGATATATCGGACCCGACTTTCCGATTTTTTTTTTTTTTTACAGTGTTCTATATATCCTGTAGAGCGAAGAACAAATTTGTGATAAAAAAACCTTTTGACCTTTTTGGAAGAACAAGTATGAAAAAGAATACCTCGTGAGCTCGTGATGGAAAAAATGGAGATCAGAAATTTGATGAAGAAGATGGGAAGAAGAAGAAATGGTTTACTGATTTGCTATGAACATAAATTCTACAGTCTTTTATGTATTTACTTTTATACAATACTTTATACAAAGTATACACCGATTACTTTAAAACAATTCACATAATATCTCCAAGATAGGCCCCATCTTTGTCTTTCAAAAAAATTAGAGCCGTACACTAATTATGAAAAGAGAACATGGACCCATCATCTTTGTCTTTTTTTTTAAAAAAGAAAGTTGGAGCTGTCCATTGTTTTAACAATTTTATAAATATATTTTACTAAATATCATTTTATTTTGTAATTATAATTTAAATATTAGAATTAGAATTGGAATTGGAAAAAAATTTAAAATGATTATGATTCACAATAATCAATTTGAAATATTGTCGTCTTAATAAATATGATTTTATTTAGTCATTATAATTTAGGTATTATGATATATTTTAAAATGATTATTGTTTTACAATGGTCAACTTGTAATATTTGTTTTGTTCAATCATTTTATTTTGTGATTATAATCTAGGTATTAATTATTATATTTTTGACACTGATTTATTTATTCTTGTTCAATTATTTTGTTCAAATATAATTTATGATCCTCATTCTAATTTCAAAATAATGTTACTCGGAATTTGGGTTAGGTAATGTATTTTTTTAGTGTAGTAATAAGAATGTTACAAGGTGAATTAATGTGTATCATGTTCATGAATGTTTATCTATTTTTAAAATAATTTTTCTTATTTTTTCCGATTTTTTTACTAATCGTCCGAGTTTTTTTTTTTGACTCGTCCGAGTCGACCGAGTCCCTAGTCTCCGGAGCCGACCGAGTCCGAGTCCGAGTCCGATATTCAGAACCATGATTAAAACATGCAATTATTGTTTCACTTACATTAAAAGGCGAGATCAGGATCCAGAATGTCTCATTAACCAAATAACAAAATCTGCAAAACAAGAATCGAGTATCCATAATTTCTCACTCAATACCCAAACGAGAAAGAGGAAAAGTAGAAAAGCTGTAAGTGTAACGTACCGAGATCGCTGGAGATCGTTAATGGTGGAGAGCAGGGCCGGTCCAAGGATTTCGAGTACCCGAAGCTAAATTCAAGAATTGACCCGTAAACCCGACAAATCCGATCTTCTATTTTGCAAAACGTCTTGTAAAAAATACATATTATGGTGCTCTGAAACAAATTCCAATTAAAAAAATTAAAAACAAAATTTAATTTTGAAAAAAAAAAATGAGATTCACATATACCTCTACGAATTTGAATTTTTTCTCATGAAAGGTATTGCAAATCGTCGGCTAAGTTCTTATTCCTCATGAAAGGTATTCTAGGATATGTGAAGAATTTGCATTTTTCCAAGCGATTTCAGACCTGTACGTATTGCATATCCATAAACATTTCATATTCAAATAAAAAAGACACAATCAATCAATTAACTTACCTATCTAAAATGCCGAGTCGAATGATGACATCAGCGAGATTCTGAAATCAATTGACAAACAAGATATTAGAATTAGTTTTACAATCATTTTCTATCAAGAATGAATTGACAAACAAATTACAACTAATTTCAGTCCAATTTACGACCAAATTCTGAAATCGATAACTAATTTCAGCCCCAAATTCAATTTGAACTCAATCGAGTGAAAAATTATGTTAAAGATAAAATTACTTCGAGAGAGAGAAAGATAATATACAATATAGATATCATTAGAGAATTAAATAGAGAGAAAACCTAACCGAGAAACCAGACTCCAATCGCAGTAGGCAGTAATCCAGACTCCAATCGCCAATCGCAGAGAAATCCAAGAAACCCTAATCCAGTCGAAGAAACCGTCGCAGTCTCGCAGAGTAATCCAGTCGAAGAAACCGTCGCAGTCTCGCAGAGAAATCCAAGAAACCCTAATCGTCAATCGCAGTCACAGCACTCGCGTCGCGGTCGAGGGTCCAGGGTCGCGGTCTAGGATCGCGGTCGAGAGTCGAGTCGAGGGTCGCGTCGCGGTCGCCCCACCAATCGCCAACTCCAAGAAACCCTAATCGCCAAGCCAATCGTCAGAGTCAGAGAGAGAGAGAGAGAGAGAGAGAGAGAGAGAGAGAGAGAGAAAGGAAATGAGGGTCGCTGGTGGGTCGGGTCGCGGATCGCTGCTCGCTGCTCGCGGGTTTGGGTTAGCGGGTAGCAGTTTTGGTTCATTTTTTCAATGTACATATATGACCCCCAATATTGGACCCCCAATAGTTTTCTGTACATATATGGAAAAGAAAAAAAATATTGGACCCCCAATATTTTTTGACCCGAAACCCAAGCTTCTCTGGCCTTAAGCATGGGCCGGGCCTGGTGGAGAGATTTGTGCGAGCAGCGAGGTCGGCATGAGAGAGAAGAGAGCTTGGTGCGTGGTGTGCTCGATATATACAAGTACCGAGATTTTTTTGGTTTGTTTAGTGATTTGGTTGAGAACTACGTGATTGGTCTCCGTGTGTTTGATTTGAATACTCGAACTTTGTTAGCCAGGTGGAGGGCGGATCGTCGTTCGTTACAACATGTCATAAAGTTCATGGAGCCAATGACACGTCCAAAGTTGAATATCAATATATATTAATATATGTTTGATTTTAAATCTTGACTTACTTATTTGTTTTTGCAAAAAATTCAAGAATTTAAGCTAAAAACACGTATGGAAAAAATCTGTTTTTGGTCCCTAACAAATACCGAAATGTTCAACTTGCCCCCTGACTTTTTTTTGTTCATTTTGCCCCCTAAACTTGCTATTTTTGTTCGGTTTGCCCCCTCCGTCCAATAACTCGTGCCCCCCAGTTAAATGGCTGTTAAATATGCTGACGTGGCATTATTTTATGCTGATGTGGCATTATTTTATGCTGACGTGGCATATTTTATGCTGGCGTGGCATTATTTTATGCTGACGTGGCTGTATAAAATAATGCCACGTCAGCATATTTAACAGCCATTTAACTGGGGGGCACGAGTTATTGGACGGAGGGGGCAAACCGAACAAAAATAACAAGTTTAGGGGGCAAAATGAACAAAAAAAAAGTCAGGGGGCAAGTTGAACATTTCGGTATTTGTTAGGGACCAAAAACAGACTTTTTCCAACACGTATCAAACACTAAAATTTATGTTTTTCTTGATATATGAAAAAATTATATGGAGATCAAACACTAAAATTTAATGTTTTTCTTGATATATGAAAAAATTATATGCAGATCAAACACTAAAATTTAACGTTTTTCTTGGTGTATGAAAAAATTATATGGATGGGAGATATTAAGTCCTCTCCATATTCCTCAAAAAAAAAAAAAATTAACGTTTTTCACTCAAACTCGAAAATTAACGGTTATGTGTGAAATACACAGATTTTAAAATTTTCGCAAAAAAAAAAAAAGGGGGGGGGGGGGGGAGGTATTAATTCCTCTCCATATTCCCTCAATAAATAAAATTTAACGTTTTTCACTCAAACTCGAAAATTAACTGCTATGTGTGAAATACACAGATTTCAAAATTTTCTCAAAAAAAGCAGATTTAACGTTTTTCTTGATATATGAAAAAAATTTATGGAAGGTAGATATTAACCCCTCTCCGTATTCCCTCAAAAAATAAAATTTAACGTTTCTCACTCAAACTCGAAAATTAACGGCTGTGTGTAAAATACACAGAATTTAATTTTTTTGCAAAAAAAAAGCATAGATTAAAAGCATAATGACAAGTAATAAGTAATTAATATTCAATTTTTTCTTGAAAATCCCAAATTAAGCAAATAGTGAAAAGTTAACGCATGCAAAATAATCGAGTTATATATTAATTTTTAAGAAAAAAAATAACGGTGGAAACACGTGAAAATACTAAAAAAATAATAATCAAAAACTACGAAATTGCATGCTATTAGATACAAATTGTCCATATTATAAGTTTTTTATAGAAAAAGAACTGAAAAATGAAGTTTATGTTATACATACAAAATATTCAATTTGTATCTTTTCTCAAAAATAAATCGGAAAATGAAGGCTAATACATGAGAAATGTTAAATTTTCTTTAAAACTCAGAAAATTTAGGCTAGTACACCCACATGGTGAAATTTGAATTTGTTTTTCTCAAAAACCCCGAACTTAAAAGGTTAACATATGTTAATACTCGAATTTTGATTTTTTTTTTTTCAAATCCTAATCGAAGACTAATATATATAAATAAATATTCAATATTCAAGTTTTTATAGAAAACACTTTGGAATTAAAATATCAAAGTTTTCGGCAAAAACTTCAAAATTCAGAACTAATATATTAAAATTATTAAGCTTCGAGACTTTTTCATTTAACTTTCGAAAAAACTAATACACCTGAAGTAGATAATTATTTTTTCTCAAAAAATTCGGTATGACAACTAATACAAGGATATACTCAACTTTAATATTTTTTAAAAAAATATGTAATTGAAAATCAATTCAAGCGAAATATTTAAAGAGGTTAAATAATCAGCCCCGAATCCCACTTTTTCTGTCACGATGAGTCGGATTGACACATAAACTAGATGCACTTTGCGTACGTATAAGGGAAAAAATTGTCGGGTCGGATTGACGGATTGGATTGACAGATCCGATCCTTTTAAAAAACCCAAAACCCTCTCTCTCTCTCTCTCTCTCTCTCTCTCTCCCTCCCTCATTTCACAGCCCTAAGCCGCCTTCTCTCTACTCTCTTCTCTCTCCCTCGTTTCGCATCCCCAAGCCGCCATCTCTATTTGGGTGCTATGAAAGTGTCTTTTTCGATTTTCTTTACTTATTTTAAATTCAGATGTGGAAATATTTGCTCTCTTTCGACTTTAGTTGCTTTTCGCGATTTGTTAGGGATTTCTTGGTTTTTTCCAAGTTTAGTGGTATTTTTCGAGTTGATTTTCGCGATTTTTAAGGGTTTTCTTCGTATTTTCATTGTGTTTTTCGATTTTCACGGTGTTTTTCGAGTTTCTTGTTGCTGATTTTTAGGGTTTGGGGTTGATTTGAGTATCTTGAATTGATTTGCACAAAAACAATAAATGCAGTGGCTTCCATATTTTTTTAGTAATTGATTTCAGGTTTTTTTGAGGGGTGGTTGTAGATTGGTTATTCGAGGGATTAATTTTCAGGGAGCCATTATTTGTTTATTGTTAGTTCAATTAGAGGGGAGGTCTAATGGCTCTGATTGATGGAAATTTTATATCTTTGTTTAATTACTTGTATTGCTCCGTTCGATTACAGAGATTTAATGACTCCGTTCAAATCCAGGGGCCATTCTGCATTTTTTTTAAGTTTCCATGAGCTGTTTTACTGGTACCAGTATGTACCAGTAAAATTCAGGGTTTTTTTTTGCAATTTTTTAGATTTCAGTGATTGTTTTGTAGTTTTTGAATTTTCAGGGTTTGTGTTGCAGTATTTTAGTTTTCAGGGTTGTTTTACAATTTTTTCAGGGGCTCTTCTGCAATTTTTTTATTTTTAGGGACTCTCTTTCAATTTTCAGGGGTTCTTTTGTAATTTTTAAATTTCAGCAATTATAATTGACAAGTTATTTTGTATTTGAATTGATTTTGTAATTATTAGGTAATTTGTATTTTGTAATTGCTTGTGAAATTGTTTCATGTCAATTAAGAAATTGATATTGTTGAGATTCAATTAGATGTCAATTTGGAAAAATGAATTAAGGAATTGATTTTGTTTCATGTCTAGTTGTAATTTGTAATTTACAGTGATTTTGTAATTTATTGCTGCGATTTGTATTTTTATGTTGTTTCATGTCGATTAAGGAATTACAATTGAGGTTTTGATATTGTTGAATTGATAATTTAATTTGAGGTTTTGATATTGTTGAATTGATAATTTAATTTGAATTGATTTGAAAAAAGGTAATTTAAAGAAGGTCAAACACCTGTAATTGAATTGATAAATTAGTATTAATTGATTTGGTTTTGTATTTGTTGTTAATTATTTGATTTTATAATGACTCTTAATTATGGAAATAAGATTTGGTTTAGTTTCATGAAATTTAATTTTCTCAAATTAATATGGCAAGAGTTAACCACCAGACTCTTGGTGAGCTCGATGGTATACTCAGCTACCACATCGAAGACTTGGGTTCGAACCGGTTGGGGGCAACAATGGTAGCATAATAGGGGTAGATTAAGGGGGAGCCTACGGGCTAATAAATCGAAAAAAAAAAAAAATATGGCAAGAGTTAGAAATTTGGAATATCATTAATTATCGTAAAATGTAATGAAACGATTGAATGAATCTTAAGAATTGTCAATTAATTTGACTTGATAGATTAGTTTTCAAAATATTAATTAGGAAAATTAATTAGCACTCAAAATGTGTCAAATTTAATAAATTCAAACTTCACCCACGGCCCGTCGGTGAAGTTGAAGCCCCTCGCCAGCACCCTTCTCTCTCTCTCTCTCTCTCTCTCTCTCTCTCTCTCCCGCAGAAGATTCTCTCTCTCTCCTTAATTCCCCACCGCAGAAGATCCGTGTGGAAGGACGGTTAGAGGACGTGTGCAGGTTGCGTGAAAGTGGATCACCACCTGGATTGACACATGGTGGGTGGGGATGCGGTCAATCCGACTCCATCATGGAGGCTGTGGTGAGATTCGGGGGCAGAGTATATTTTCCCATATTTAAATTATACCGAGGCCACTACCTGAGAAACACGGTGGTTCATCATTTCAGTGATTTATCGATTAATTAGCCATCCAAATTAGTAACAATTTATCATATGTAATATTACATGTCCTAAATTCAAATAAATAAAACATGGGAAAATGAAATTCGATGGCAGACCCTTTAAAAGGCAATTTGGATATATTTAATTAATTATATCATGTTATTTGTTGAGCATTAAATAACAACTGTATATTTGATATTTGACAATAATGATAGGCACCTTAAATTTCGTACCTAAATTTCATACGTGACAAATCATAGTGTAGTCACATCAAACTTTAAATGAAAATAAAATTTTAGAAATTCAAAATTTTATTGTCACGTGTATTTCTAAGTGCAAATCTAGATAAAAAAATCTAGGTGCATATGATTATTATATATTTGAGTCTTACAAAAAAATCATTAGTTGACAAAAATCTAAAATACTCTTTAGAAAAACGTATCATAAAAAATTGACATATCATAAAATGCTTTTAAAACAAACAAATAGTCGGAACATCTTTTAAAAACAACCGATCATGAGCAAAAAAGACATAGCATAGAACTAGGGCAGGCAACAACGAGCCGAGCCAAGCCGAGCCGAGCCGAACATAGGTCAGCTCGAGCTCGGCTCGAACCATCTCGGCTTGAATCAGTTCAAACCATCTTGGCTCGAGTCTGGCTCGAACCGGCTCATCTTGACTCGGAACAAAGGTTCCAGCTACACATCTTAGATTGAGCTCGGCTCGAATATTATATTGAAAAAAAATCACAACATTAATAAAAATTCATAAAAACTACAAAAATCACAAAAAGTCACAAACATATAATAAACATAATTCATATTATCAAATAAACAAATATAGTTCATGAATGTAAGTAAACAAAATAGTCCAACAAATATATACCGTTCATGAATTCAAATAAACATAGTTCATTCTCATCCCCAGATCCTAGCCTTCCTTTCTCCCCAAATCATATACAAACAAAATCTTAGAAAAAAGTTGATTAAAATTATAAATTAAATAATTAAATGAGGAATAAATTATACAAAAGGAAATTTAAAAAATAATGTGGTTTCAGATTACTTACTCGAATTGAGGATTCACCATATCCATAACTGGATTTATATGGTTACCTGCAAATTATTGGCACAAACTCAGTCTCGTTAATTAAGACATTGTTTCTAAATCAATCTATCTCGTTGCAACAATAAAACAATACTCTAAAAATTACAACCAATTTTTCATAAGAGGTACTGTTCTGACTTGTAGTAGAAAAACAAAACAGGTCACTTGAATCAATTTTCTATAATACATTCATTTTGCGGTTGCGATTTCAGAAATTTATCTTAAAACACAACATTATATTTTTTTCTTTCAAAATACTACTAATCATAGTTAAAATTTCAAGATCGAATTAAACACGAACACCTTGATTCAATTTTCAAAGTGCACGAAATCGAAATTAGTTCTGATTCGAGTTTTGGATAATAATTTTTGTATTTTGAGTTTCGCGTCAAGTTGAGCATAAATAAAAACGGTAAAAAAAAAAAATTCAAATCATACAGACTCAATGAAAACCAGTTATTTTTTTAAACAAAAAATGATAATCGAATCGGTTAACCACTGATTACGGATTAATTGGTGATTAATCCAAATTTTTACAATATTGCCTGATGCCGAGAAACATATATTGCACGGATACGACGAAACGGCGATAAATATTGAATACGGGGATACAATATTTTAACATATGCTTTATGATACGATACGGATAAGACTATACGGATAAATTCGATTTTTTTAGAATCCATACAACACAGCGAGAAACAAGTTGGTTAGGCCAATTGGGCTTTCTCCCCCTCAACAATAGCCCAATTCACCCCAACGACTACCTTATCCCCTTCCTCCCCCCAAACAGGATAAACTCTCAAACAAGCTTGTATCTTCCTCACTCTCGCGCTTCTCTGCTGCCGTTGCAATGGCCGTGGCTTCGTCGCTCGATTCAACACTCTCTCTACTCCCTCTCCGCCAATCCGCGGCGTTTTCTACTTCCAAACCCTCATTTCTCTCTTTCTCTATTCCTGCCAGGACCGTACCTTCCCTTTCCATCCGGCTCTCTAACCGGCGCCTCTTCGCCTCCAAGGACGATTCCGTCAGTTCCGAAGACGAATTTGTAGAGGACGATGAAGAGGAGGAGGAAGGATCTGAGGTGGAGGAGAAGTAGAAGAGGAAGATCCAGATTCTGTTTGGAACGAGGAAGAGGATGAAGCTGGTTGGGTTGGCGACGAGGATGAATTTGACGAGATTGAAGCATCTGAAAGTGCAATTGAGGTATGTCATTTTATACTTTGAATTCCTTCACTGAGTTTAATTTTGTGCACATTTCTTCGTGTTATATGTTCATAGAAATTTCACAATTGAGATAATTCAAATTTTGAATTTGCATCCGAAATTGAACCTCAGGTCGCAGCAGTTGAAGAAGCTCCCAAGAAGTCTGCTTCAGTTAAAGTCACCAAACCAAAGGTCCATTAATCTATACACCTCATTTTTTTTCATATTATGAATTAAATTATCATGTTTTTTTCTTGTTTCTCCTAATTGTAGTTAGAATTTCTTCGAATCCTGTCTTTCTTGTTTTGTTTTGATAAATAAACACTTTAATTTTATCTTAATTTCAATCTAACTAGCAAAATCAATGGACCAACAATAACTAATTCTCCAGTAAACTAAATCAATGGAGCACTCCATTTAACTTCTTCCTTCTCAAACCTTCCACTTTCTCTATTTTCCAACAGAAAATTACGCTAAAAAACAAAAACGGTGAAAATATTGTCGGAATATTCCAAGAATCTAATTCTGACGAGATCGTGGTTTTGTGTCATGGATTTCGATCATCGAAAGAAAGCAAAACCATTTCGTACTTATCCGAAACCCTGAATTCTCATGGAATTTCAAGTTTCAAATTCGATTTTTCTGGAAACGGAGAAAGCGAGGGTGAATTTGAATACGGAAATTATTTCAAAGAAGTGGAGGATTTAAAATCGGTAGTGGAATATTTTAGAGAGAGAAATAGGGATATAAATACTATTATTGGACATAGTAAAGGGGGTAATGTGGTAATTCTATACGCTTCGTTGTATAATGACGTTTACAATGTCGTGAATTTATCTGGAAGATTTGAATTAAATGAAGGGATTAAAGAGAGATTAGGAGAGGATTATATGGAAAATATCAAGAAAAATGGATTTATTGATGTGAGAGATAAATTAGGAAAATTTATGTATCGAGTGAGCGAATCATAAAAAATTTATGGAAAATATCAAGAAATATGAAGGAAAAATGCGTGTTAATTGATCCAAAAATTAGGGTTTTGACTATTCACGGTTCTAACGATGATACCGTGCCCCTAAACGGTGCTATTGAATTTGATTAGATCATAAAAAATCATAAATTAGAAATTATCAACGGTGCGGATCATAGATTTTCGAAGAATTTATTCGAGTTATCTAATTTTGTTGTTGATTTTGTTAAAAAGAACTAATCAAAATAATCAACAAAACTAAATTATAATTATTATTATTTTTTAATTTTTAATTTTTTATTTAGAAACCAAACAAGTACCAAATCAGAATAAAGCTAAAATCATACTACGTACCGCTACTCGAGGACACGTGCAAGCAAATACTCGAAGCGGCACGGACCACGAACGCCAAAACAAACGGGCCGATATTCTTACCGACAAAAAAGCGAATTTATTGTGTGTTGACTTCGCCGCATAAGTACAAGGACGCGAGAGACCATTTCGAGATTCGGACTCATAGAAGATTGATCGATATTATGCAGCCCACCGCCGAGACGGTCGAGTCGCTCATGCAACTCAATTTCCCTGCCGGTGTTGATGTTAAGCTTAAAATTTAATTTTTTTTGTTTTTAATGTTTTTTGTTTTTGTTTTTGTAAGGAAGAGTTGGATTATTGAATTTATGATTTTGTGAATGAGAAAGGGTAGTTATGTCTTTTCATAATTTGGAGAAACGTGATTCGGAAATTTGCAAAAAAAATCCTCCATGATTCAAAATTGCTAAAAAATCCCATGGGAAGTATAAGTATTTAATGGATAGAAAGACTAAAAGTGAACTAATGGAATAATTGAATAATTGATGGGTCAGACTCACAAATGGACTAATAAAATGTTCGTAGTAAAATGTAATAGCTTTTCCAACAAGTGAAAGGCTAAATTGAGGCTGTTTTCTTTATTCATACGAGTCAACAAAATAATGTTAGTTTTTCCAAGCTATAATTAAACTAAGTCAATTAAATTCTCTTGCAACGTTATCAGTTATGAGGCCATTTACCGTCCCCACCACATTGGTTAATTATATGTTTCTTGTTAATTGATAAGTTAATTATTGGAATAAATAGAGAATGTTTTTTTGTTTTTCATCCATTGATGTCAATAAAATTTGAGAAAATATAACATGTTTTTCAATCTCACTTAAAGATATTTAATGCGTCAATCGAGAATGTTTAAATTGATTGATTAAACCCTAAATTAATGATTAAATTAATTGATTTAATTAAGAAGTCTAATTAATCTATTTAAACACTCTCGATTGACGCATCAAAAGTGTTTAAAAAGTGTTTAACCGAGATTGGGGAGCACCATGTCAAACAAGTGAGAGGCTAAATTGAGGCTTCTTCCTTCATTTATTTAGTCAACAAAAAATGTTAGTTCTTCCAAGCTATAATTATTCTAAGTCAATTAAATTATCTTGCTATATTATTGTTATGATGCCATTTACCATGCAGTCAAATTTCACCACCACATCGTTTAATTGTACTCTTTGTTAATTATTAGAATAAATGGATAATGTTTTTTGTCTTTCATTTTTCATTCATTGATGCCAATGAAATTTGAAAAAATATAATATTTCCTCAATCTTACTTAAACACATTTGATATGTCAATCGAGAATTTTTAAATAAATTGATTAGACTCTAAATTAATAATTATCTTCAATACTTTTCTGTTGTAGTTGGTTCCATAGATTGATCAGGAGGGGAGGATGAGAAGTCTTCGAAGGCAAATTTGATATATTTTGTGTACCTTGCATTATCCTGGTACAAGGGCAATTTTGATATTTTGTAGTTTCCAGATAGTATGTATGAAATTAAAAGTGTAAATAATCTTAATCTTTTTTACAGGTGAGTTAACAAGGAACGCAACAACGACAGTGTTTATGAGCCGGAGGTAATTTACTATTTTACATTTTTACCATCTTTTTAAAATGAAACAATAAAGAAACATTCATTAGAAAAGAAGTAGGACTGAAATGTAAATTTACATACTTCTTGTCAGAATGGTCTAAATGTAAATTTTACAAAACACCCAATCTTTTTTCTTTATTTCAGAAATGTAAATAAGGTTTTTATTTTGGTAATTTTCCGCTTCTTTTTCCAGATTTTGGTAAATTATGATTAGTTCTTCAAAATATTTAAAAATGCAAATATTATCACAAATAAATCGTCAAATGCGTTTGTACTATACATGATTTGATTCAAATATGTTATCGCGGACATATAATGCATTTATTTACAGAACAAAAAAATTTCGTGCAATTACGCGAGGGTTTTTCTGTGTCTATTTTCTGAAATTAAAATTAATGAATATAATTGTACAGAAAAAAATCTCCATGGTAAATTATGAAATAATTTTAGTCTATTTTTTTCTCTGTATATTTTGCGTTGAATATAATCTTATAACATTAGTATATTTTATGTCGAATATAATTTTAATTTAATAAAAAATAGACATAAATCAATGCTATAATTTAATTTCTGGACTTGGGAACCACGATGAAAAAAATTAAGGACTATACTTTGAGTCAGTTTTATTATAGGTAATTAATGCATTTCAAAAACAATGAAGGATTATTTCATTTTAGAAATAGTTGAAATAACTATGTCAATTTAGTCAAATGTTACTATAAACATGCATCAAAGTTAAGCAATTAAAAACCCGCAGCGAAGTCGCGGGCATTTTACTAGTTCATATAACATTGCAACGAGATTCAAGATTTACGATAAAAATTAGAAAGAAAAATTAACAAACATTTTGATGTCCTGTTCTTACACAAATAATAAAAATTAAATTTCAAATGGATTTCTTGGAAAGTTATAAAGAGAAAATGATCTAAAAATTGTTCCTTTGCCACAGTAAAATAAAACTTAAATTATATATATAGCCAAAAGAAATTATCATAATTTCTATTTTCTACTGTTAATGAATATTTGTTGGGGTAATATATCTAAGTGCCAGAACTTGTGTATGAAGTAAAAATAACAGACACGTGTTAATAGGAAAATTTAGTGACTCGCATTGGCATAATATAATTGTGTAGACACATGTAAATAGTAATGTATTTTTTCTCATAAAATTATTGCACAATTATACGGAAATTATATAAAATAATAATTGTTCACATAATCACATGCAATATGTCACATTTACAAATTTGCCCTCGAATGGAGAACTCAACTAAAGATAAAAGATATGAAAAATAAACTAAATTCATAATTTACATATAGGCCCTTGAGTTTATTTGGAGTCTTAAAAATGGCCTGATCAAACGGTGCAATGAAAAGTTCTCTAAAGTCTAAACCTCTGTTCAGCGCCAAAATGAAAAGGCCTCTACTCTAATAATCATTCCGATTCCGATAAGATCAAACAAGCACACTCATTCATTCTCTCTCTCTCTCTCTCTCTCTACCAACGGCATTGGAGAACCGATTACACCATTGACTGCGAATCATGGTTTCTAACAAGGGCAAGGAGAGAATGGAAGCAAAGCGGCGTTTATGGACATCCGAGGAGGACGAAATTCTCAGAGATTTCGTTCGTAGAAATGGCGCTGATCACTGGAAACGCGTACAACAAAATGGTCTTCTCGATCGTGATGAGGAGTCGTGTTATAATCGATGGATGAATAACTTACGACCGAAGATAAATAAGTAAGTCGATGTTTCAATAACCCAAAGCCGATTCGTTACGAATTTCAAATAATGTATCTTGTTTCATTAATGTAGAACGAAATTAACAAAGGAGGAAGAAGATCTCCTGGACAGGTTGCGATTAGAGCGCGGCCCCAAATGGTGTGAGTTCACTGCATATTTCCATGGCCGAACAGATATGCAGTTGAAGAATTCTTGGAACAGGAGAAATAAGAAAACGCTGCATCAAACGCCCAGTGAAGCGTCGACATCACATTATGTAATAATATTTCATAATCAGAATATAATTAAATGGTTGTAACAATTGGTTTGGTTTATCTATAGGATCCCTCTGGTGATATGATCGAGTCAGATGATCTGAGAACCGTGTCCGTTTCGGCGAATCCGAAACCATCGATTTCGACAAATCCAGAAAGCTTGAACGTTGATACCAATCAGAGAGAACGGGCATCACTAGAGGTATATATATCATTCTTTTTAGTCAATTATTTTATATTTTAGTTGGATTATAAAAAATTTCCTATAATCATGTGTATATATTCAGGTAAAAAGTATTAACTATAAGTTTCAAAATGCAAAAATAATTATAAGTTTGTAATTATGCAGGATCAATCTTTCCTACATGACCCTGACACTGTCGAAGGTGCGAACAACAACATGTATGTTCCGATGAATCCGTTAGAGGAGGTATAAGATTTTTCGCACTGATCAAATATATATTGTTATGTACATTCTTATAATTAGATTTCATTGACGTGTTTGTATACCTAAGTTTACATTTTTCCATCGATAAATAAGTTCGAAATAAAAATAAAAAGATATCAATAAATTTGTTAATGATGTAGGATGCATCTCACTTTGACAGTAAATTAGAAATTTCATGGGAAGAGGTATAGTACTTTTCAGATTCAAACTAATATATACAGGGGTGATTCTCCTGTAGAGCCTTTTTCATGAAGGGCAATTTGGGTATAAAAATATATGTATGTATTTACAATTTCTACTTCTCCATTTCAAATAATAGTGAATTTCTCCATTCAATAAACTTCCTTAATTATAGGATTGAAATTCTCCTTAATTATATACAGTACATCTTTTGCAATAATTGTGAATATCCCCATTCAACAATTTCCACAATTCTAGCCATTTTTTTAAATATCTTCCATTTCAAATATTCTTATACCATTCAGCCATTTTCAAATACTAGTCTCAAGAACGTGCGTTGCACGTGTATTTAGCAATAATTTTTCTAATTGACGATACATATAAATGCGAAAAAGTGATGCGTATTTAAGATCCGCTAAATTAATAATTAATAATAACTACCCAAAAATTATTAATTATGTATTAGTTTGTAACTATTATGTTAATTAGAAATGTTAATTAGAGTTCGAGGAAAATGTGGGGAAATCCATATGTGAATTCAGACACATGATTACTACACTGTGAGTATGATAATTATGCTTTTCATTTTAGTACTATTTTTTACCTCTCAAAATAAAATTATTTTACATTTTAATGATATTAATCTCATCATTTTGTTTGAACTCATGTATGCATCATTGTGTATATATTGCGTGATTGTTTTACATTAAGATAATATTGCTATTTTTCTTCTTTTAAATGGTAATACGCATATTAATGTGATTATATAATATTATATAAGATATAACACAACATTACGGAAAAAAAAACATAACAACATATATTATATTTATATAGTTTTTAAGATAACCTAGTCCACGAATCTTGATCATTTTTTGTTTTTTATATGATGTCAATGAGATATAACACAACAACACTGCGAGAATAATAATAATAATAATAATAATAATAATATGTTTGTAAGTATAATAAGTTATTTATGCTTTGATAACAAACTATTCTTTTCCATTTTTAATATTTTTTGATGATTTTAAGAGTAAAGTATTTTCACCCAAAATACAAATATAACATGCTTTGTATTCTCTAGAATTTGTAGTTTTTACACACATAATACATACACACACATAATACATATACACACATAATACATATATTATATTCAAACTCACATCTTTCAAACAATTTAATAATAATGGATTTGGTACCATATTTGTCCATACACACACATAATACATATACACACATAATACATACACACAAATCATACATACACACACATAATACATACACACATAATACACACACATAAATATAGATCCTCATTCACATGCCAAACTAAAATAGAAATGAACCTTCATGGATGCGATATCAAGATCCTCATTCACATGCCAAACATGAATCCAAAGTTAGTGCCAACTTGGTTATGATTCCGTAATTCAACAAACCCTAATTCAACAAATTCACAAACTAAAATACAATTTCGACAATTTCATAAACCCTAATTCAACAAATTCAAACTTAATTTGAACAAATTAAATCGTACCGAGAGACTAACACATAATTTTCAGTCAAAATACGCCCCCGATAATTCCTCGTGAATGCCATCTTCCAATTAAAGTATCAGCACAGTCTTGTAGGCCAATTTTGGTTATGGTTCCCTGCACCCCAGGTTAATTAACCTCAAGTTAACATTTGCAATTTTAAAACCTTTTTCTGATATTAGATTATTTAACATTGCATACGCTGAAATTGCCGCTCTGGTCATGTTCACCGATTTCTTCGTGATATCCAAGCTTTTCCTCACAGCATACCAAACCACCAAAAAGAACCCAATCCAACCTGTTCAGCCCCAAATTCAACCCAGAAATTTGAAATTTGAATTTGAATATAAGTTTATTAATTGAAGAGATAATAAATAAAGTTGTTTACCAGTAGCTATGAGAACGCCGATGATTAAAAACCAATTAGGATTCGAAGGCACTGGAGTTTCGTGTGTGAGAGTGGTGAGAGGAATTATACAATGACCATTATACCCTTTCTACTCAAGGATCTACTCAAGGATCTCCCAATTCAAATAGCTACGGGTAAACAACTTCATTCATTAAGTTATTAACACAATTTAAATATAACTAGCTAGCACCAATTAAATTCGAATTGAAGCTCTGATTGAATCTAATTGATATTATCTGACTTGCATAGTTTAATTGACACTAATTTGAGACATTGAATCATAAAATCAACCAAAATATTTGGAGCTCATACTGTATTTCAAAATGCATATCCTTCGAAATCCATCAAGTCAAACATTATACAAATGAATAAGAATAACTAAATTACTGATTTTTGACCTAAATCCATTATACTTTTACCTTGTTCTTTCTTTAATCAATCCTGCCCTGTTACTGTATTACTGAGACAGAACATTTGACCTAAATTACTGAATTTTACAAATGAATTGAATTCAAATAGTTCCCAAATTACTGTACAGTTACGGATAAACCCTAGTGAATCGAATCCAAAACCTAAAAAGAAGAGAAGAAAAATGAATAGGGTGGAAACTGACCTGAGGGTCCAATTGCCGACGTAGGTGGTGGCATCGTCTTGATTCCTTCCGTGATGTGCTGAGTCTGCTAACCCAGCAAGTTCGCCCCAACTCTCGGTGTCCTTTTCGCCGATGGAAGAGAAACAGTTCTCTAGTTCTTCGCGTCTAGCAGCCAGGAGAGAGATTTGCGGAGAATCGAGAGTAAATCCGGGAGAGAAATTTGCGGAGGATTGAGAGTAAATCCGGGAGAGAGAGAGAGAGGAGAGAGAGAGAGAGAAACGCGTTATCAAGAGAAAGGACTGGAGACCGTGTGTCTGTGCGTGAGATGAGGATAAACAATGACCATTCTACCCTTCCAAACAAAGGATCTACCATTATATAATTGAATCACAACCATTAGATTAAATTATATGATCTAATCTTAACCATCCGATCAAGCAAAGGATCTACTGGAGAATGGCCCTATATATAGGACTAAAAATTCTTGTATGTAAGTTTATAGAATTCATTCCAAACAAAACAAAACTAAATATTAGTTTGCTAATTGCAGGATTCAACTTTATTTCGATATTTCATAGATCTTGACAGTACATTGGAAGGTAACAATACGTATGTTCCTATGAATCCATCCATGGAGGTATGTAATTTTTCGCACCACACACACACACACACATATGTGTGTGTACAACTTAGTTTAAATTTTCTAATCAATAAATAAATTTTAAAATAAAAACAAAAAGATAACAATAAATTTGTTAATGATGTAGGATTCATCTCATCTTGAGAATGTTATTGAAACAAACAATACGAATTTAGACATTCAATGGGAGGAGGTATATAACTTTCCAGATTCACACTCTCTCTCTCTCTCTCTCTCTCTCTCTCTCTCTCTCTCTCTATATATATATATATATATATATATATATATATATATATATATATATATATATAAGTTTTAAATCAAAACAAAAAACTAAATATTAGTTTGCTCATTGCAGGATTCATTTTTCTTCCAATATTTGATAGACCTTGACAACATGGAAGGTCTCACGAATCCATTCAAGGAGACAGGGCCGGCCCCGGGGTAAGCCCCACAAGCCCCGGGGCTAGGGCAGCGCTTTGTGCAAGGGGCAACCGTTGGGATCAAGTTATATTTATACTTGCTAAGTTAGAAAAATGGAAATCTATATATGAAAATGAAAGAGAAAGTTGGGGAAGAAGAAATGAAAGAGAGGAGGATTTCGGTTCTTGTGCTGAGAATTAATGAGCAAAAAGTTCAGTATAATTTTTCTGTGAACACAATATTTGTAGTGTTATGTATCAATATTGAATAGTTAAAATACTATTGTCTATTGTTATATGTAAATTTCAAAAACATATTGTATGCAATAGAATATACACAAAAGATCCAAAGAAACATTTACTTCATCAATTCTCAAGATAAAAGTAATTATTAAAGCATTACATAATTAATACCCATATTTTTGTTCCTATTTTACGAAAATTTAACAAACAACAAACAAATATTTATATTAGTTAATTAATATCTATCTTCAATTTTTGTCATCATGCCTCATATATCTATTACAAATAGAGAATTATCTCAATTAAAATGAGATTAAAACTTATTTTGCAATTTTTTCGTATCTAGAGATAAATTATTTCAAATGAATTTTAGCTAATTTTGAATTATTTTTTTGGAAATTATTTTTGTTAAGTTAAAACTTACAAGTTAAAACGACGAAATTATTTTTTTTTGGAAAAAAATAACTGAAATATATTATATTTCCTTATTTTCCTAATTTTGAATTATTTATTATTTGCTTATCTAATCTAAGAATATTATGCATCACATGCAATATTCCTAAATGTAAGTTTATACAGTTCATCAACAAATAAGTTTCAAAATAAAAAAAAACTGACGATTAGTTTGCTCTGATGCAGTTCATCTTTTCTCCAATATATACTCCACCATGATGCTACGGGAGAATTTTAATATATAGTCCACCGACATGAATGTTGGAATATTATTTTTGGGAAAATGTCATGCGACATATTTTTGTATATTTTTGTTCTTTTTATTATTTGATACTATAGTTCTTAATGATAATTATAATAACTGAAATATTTAAATTATGCATATGACCCATATATAATTAGTATATGTTAATAAAAATGTGTTTGGAGAATTTTAATTTAACAAAATAATAAAAAATTGGTTTAATAAAATTAAATATGATAATCAGCGACGGCCGTCACAGATGTCTTTTCCAACGGCCCGTCGCTGAAAGTGGTTATTTAATATATTTTGTTTACCAATTATATTTATATTAGTTAATTAATTAATATATATTAATTAATACATTTAATTAATATTAATAAAATACTTACAAATCCAAATAAATACTAAGACTCATTATAGTTATACTTCTGCCAAATAAATACAAATCCAAATAAATATTAACAAATTCACATAAATTCAAACACAAATTTAAACACAAAAATACAACTATAAGTTTTTTCACAAGTTTTTTCAAACATAACCCTAATCAAGAAATACCAAACATAATCCTAACAAAAATACAAATACAACTAAAATTTCGTCCGACCCTCATGTGGAAAAAATTGGTTCGTCGTGAGATCCTGAAAAATATAATAACATGTCCAACATATTCAAATTTAGGTTTATAATTTAATACAATGATCAAATAAAAAAAATGAGATATTTACCTTTTTCGAACAAACGTTTGAACTGTCTAAGCTGTCAAAAGAAAAACTCCAAAATAATTTAATACAAACTTAAACCCTAAATAACAAAATTTTCAAAAAAAAAAGTTACAGGGATTAAAAATTAATTACAGAGATTAAAATCGAGAAAAAAACTTACAGGGGGTTTAGGATTAAAATCGAGAGATTAAAAGTTACAGGAATTAAAATCGAGAAAAAAGTTACACGGATTAAAAAAAAGTTACAGGGATTCTAAATCGATAAAAAAGTTTCAAAAATTAATTACAGATTTCAAAAAATGAATTAAAAAATAGGGATTAAAAATTACAGGGATAAATAACAGTAATAAATTGAAAAATAACAAAATTTTGAAAATAAAAAAAAGGTAAATGGACTGTCAAAAAATCGCCCAAACAGAGTCAAAAAAAGCACCAAACAGGGATTGTTTTCGTATTTTGAAACCTAAATAACAAGCTGAAAAATGGAAACAAGAAGTTCAAAAATTACCTTCGAAAAAAACTTGAGAGATGGAAGAAAACAACTTCTACAAGAGAGCTAGGACTTTTTCCACGGCATGCTTCATCTGTAGTGAGGGGCGGGGCAGGGTGTTATGGAGAAGAAACAATATTTCAGAAATCGCTCGGCGCTCGCTGGTCGGCAGACGACCATCAAGCGCTAAGGATGATTAATCGGGATTAATCGGGAATATCGGCGGACCTCGGCGGATTTTTATTTTTTTATATTTAATATTTAAATTAATTAAACAAAATTACAAATCACAGTTTTTTTAATAAGTTTTAAATAATTTAAGTAACAAAATACACTACGTCACTAAACTAACATAAACTCAAATAATAATAATAATATATATATATATATATATATATATATATATATATATATATATATATATAATATTAAAAATATGAAAAAATTTAGTCCAAATATTTTTTTTTGAATAGTATCCGACAAACGATCGTTTTCATTATTGATGTCTAATTTTTTTGATGTCAATGGAAATTTATTGGCAATCCATAACAAAAACGATCATTATTTTGAATAGTATCCCACAACCTCTTATAATATATGATTTTTTGTGTTTCACATTCAACCAACTAGACTATGGACCCGTTGGAAATTAAAAAAAAAAATTTTAAAAAAAAAAAAAAAAAAAAAAAAAATTGCAAAAAAATTGCAAAAAAAAAAACTGTACACATCTAAAAATCGGCTCGGCGATCTTGGCGGACCCTTGGCGGAAATCCGCCAAGCACAAAACGCCAAGGGTTTATCTCGACGGCGGACCCTCGACTACCGATTAATCGGTGATTAATCGGCCGCCAAGGCCGATTTCCAGAACACTGAGAAGAAGGGAAGAGCGGCGGGGCTGTGGAGAGAAGAGCGGGGACTCCAAAACATCTACGGTGGCAGGGGAGAAGAGAGGGGAGAGAAAGGGAGAAGCGAGGGGGGCAGCTGTGGCTGTGGAGAGAAGAGGGGGGTTTAGGGTTTAAGAGTGTAAAGATAGAGAGAAGGGAGGCAGCAGGTTAAATACATGTGTATAAATTTCACCGACGGGCGGTGGGAGAACTATCAGCGACGGGCTGGTTCTTCAGCGACTAGAAGTGGGAAAACTTTCAGCGACGGGACATGTGTATCTGCGACGGGCTACTTCTACGACGGGCCGTAGGGAAGACATCTGCGACGAGACTCCTTTCTCCTACTTGCCGTGACACATTATCTGCGATGGTTTTTCCTTTCTCCTACGGGCCATGACACATTATCTGCTACGGTTGTTTCTTTTTGCGACGGGCCATCCATGACCTTTGGGCTTCTGCGTCGGCCGTCACTAAAAACTCCGTCAGTAATGTTTTTCTGCGACGGGCGGTAGGTAAAGGTCGTATTTATTTACGACGGCCCGTCGGTGATGTGTTTCTACCGTCGCTAATACATCAAAATGTTGTCGCCCTCATTTAAACCCCTTAATTACTTATCATTTTCACTAACTACAAATTTAACAAAATTTGAGGTATGGTTGTCCGCCTGGCGAGGTATGCAACTCCGCAAAAGACAAATTTGAAATATTATTTAAAACTTGGTTATTTCGTTAATTAACTTGAAAAAGTTGGTTATATACGAAAAATTTCCCATATATAACATCCATGATTTCATGCATTGTATATGTTTTAATGCATGATTATAGGTGAATTATATATATTGTTATTGTTATTTGGAAATTCCTTTAAAAAAATTTTATATTTTAAAAAATACTTATATTTTTGGAAACTCCAGAAACCCATTTCTACCAAACTTTTATTTCCCCTATATAGGGACGTCAATGGGTCGGGGAAAACCCGAACCCGAACGGGTAAAACCCGAACGGGGCGGGTAATACCCGAAAAAAAATACCCGCGGGTCGGGTATTACCCGAAAACAAAATACCCGATCCGGATTCGGGGCGGGTTCGGGCGGAGTACTACCCGCCCCACGGGTAACCCGAACCCGTACCCGAAAATTACCCGAAAATTACCCGAAACCGTAATTACAAATTTACTCTTAATTTTTTGATTATTAGATCTAAACCCTTCATAAATATGCTCACCAAACCCGGATATAGTTTCTAGGAGTTGATAATCTGAATTTTATGCAATCCCAGTCTTGATAATACCGGTATTTCAATTCAAGAGTTTCACTGAAATAGAAACCCGGATATAGGTTCTCGGGGACTGCCGCTTTCCCGCTCTCGCTTCTCCCTTTCCTTCGTAAACCCTAACAATGGCGATTTCCCTCAGAACGGCGACGATCTTGGCGAACGGCGACGATCTTGGCTGCGATTTTGGCTGCTTCTGGCGACGCGGACGACGCGGAGCAGCGTCGGTTTCGCTGCTCCTGGCGAACGGCGACGATTTTGGCGAACGATGACGGTTTTCACTGGCGAACGGCGGCGATTTCTGCTGGCGAACGGCGATTTCGGATGGCGAACGGCAATTTCGCTGCTACTGGCGATAGCGATTTCGGGTAACGGGCATACCCGCGGGTTCGGGTTCGGGTATCATTTTATACCCGCGGGTATTTTGGGTTCGGGTTCGGGTAATACCCGAAAATTCGGGTTCGGGTATAGGGGAGGCTTATCCGAACCCGACCCGCCCCGTTGACATCCCTACCCCTATAAGAGTTAAAAGTAATCATGGATGGTGCGAAATTTTTTATTTGACAAAATACTCTTCTATTTTCATATGTAGTAAACTAGTAATTACAAAAAAAATATTATTTTTTATTAATTTTAAAAAAATTCATAAATATTTTTTTAATAATAGTGATTTAAAAACAATAAAATTATTATATTTTGTGTTTATATAATTTTAATTTTGATTTCTTATTCATGAAACTAAGATCATATAGTAATAAAATAAACATCAATAAATAAGCACTTTAAAAATATATTGATAGAAAAATATAAGTTTAAACATCTAATTTTTTGTCTTCAGTCTTTTTTATGTACTTTTTAAAATATTTGTAAGGTGTTCTTTTAATATTGCTATTCATCTTATTATTTTATGTTAGCTTTTCAAAAAAAAAATATAAAAATCAAAAATATATAACGTATTAAATATTAAAATTATATAAATAACATATAATAAAAAAAATTAATTATTAATATGCTAATAAAAATTTAGGATTTTTTTAAAATTTATAAAAAATAATATATTTTTTTAATTACTACATATGTAAATAGAAGGATATTTTGGTAAAAAAAACAAATTTGGTAGAAGATTTTTTTGGAGTTTCCAAAAAGATACAAGATTTTTTAGATATAAAAAAAAATAGGGTTTTTTTTTTAATTTCCCTTAATATTTATATATATACGCTTATATTTAATAAGGGAATGACTAAGATATTTAATTAAGTATTATGAGTTTGATACTCAAGATTTTTTCACCATTATATTTGCTCTAATACGAATACGACATCATATTTGCTCATACGAATACGAATACTTAAGACTTTTTGACCATTAGATTTGCTCTAATACGAATATCTGATATCTAATACGAATACGACATCAGAAATATTTAATACGAATGCGGTATCCGATATCTGATATCTAATACGAATACGGTATTAGAAATCAGATATCTAATACGAATATGGTATCCGATATTTGATATACAATAAGAATACGATTTCATAAATCCGATATTTAATACGAATACAGCATCATAAACATGATATCTAATACGAATACGGTATCCGATATTTAATAAGAATATGACATCAGAAATTTGATATCTAATACGAATACGGTCTCAGAAATCCGATATCTAATACGAATATGATATCTGACATTTGATATACGATACGAATACGAAATCATAAATCCGATATCTAATACGGATATGGTATCCCATATCCGATATCTCATACGAATACGGTATTTAGGGGTGGGCAAATGGTTCGGTTTATTTGGGAACCGAACCGGTCAAATTCGGTTTAATCGGTTCGGTTTTTCGGTTTATTTGGTTCGGTTCAAAAATTGAAATTATTTGGTTTATTCGGTTCGGTTCTGTTTTGGTGTTTCGAGAACCGGTTAAACTGAACCGACCGAATTAATACTATTTTCCACTTTTTCTATTATATTAATTTAAAAATATTAAAATTAAATATTATAACATTAGAAATAATGTAAGTATATTTTATATGATTTGTTTTTATATTTTTTTCTAAATAAAAATCGACTTTTAACATTATAAAACTTCTAATTCGGTTCAACCGAATAAACGGAATAAGAAATTCAGTTTATTCGGTTCGGTTTTAAATCGGTTCAAATTTAATTCGGTTTGCTCTTATTCGGTTCGGTTCGGTTCGGTTCGGTTCGGTTCAACCGAATACCCACCCCTAACGGTATTCGATATTTGATATCTAATACGAATACAGCATCAGAAATTTGATATCTAATACGAATACGGTATCTGATATCTAATACGAATACGGTATTCGATATCTGATATGTAATACGAATACGATATCCGATATCTCATATCTAATACGACTACTCTAATACGGATACGATATCCGACATCTGATATCTAATATGAACACGTTATTCGATATCTGATTTCTACGATTTCTGATAAGAATACGATATTCGATTTCATATTTCGAGAACGAATCTATATCCAATATCTAATTTCAAATACGAATACGATATTAAATATCCGACTATAAATAAACAACAAACAATATACATTTAATATATCCACATATATATAAACCTATTTGCAAATAAATCATGCAATGGAATATATACTCATGCATAGTGGAATCATGGAATCATGGAACGTTGCTTCCAAATAACATGAATTGGAATGTATATAGGCGGAGTTTGAGACTCCGACGATTATACCTTACTTTTTTATTTTCTGCTGGTTAATTTTTTAACTATTTATTTTTTATTTTTTTAATTGAATAAATAAAATAACGGACTTTGAGACTCTTTCATTTCTGCACATGGCGGAATTTGTAATTTCGCTCTTGATTAGGGATAAAGTACACGAGATGATTATTTTAGAGATAAAATTATATTAGTTGGATGTATAAGGAAATGCACCTACAAATTATTGAATTGCTACCCGTTATTTCAATCCACATTGTCCAGAGTAATTTTCCGATTGAAATATACTTTTTTGGGGGAGTTCCAACATGATGGTGTATCATAAATAAAATAATAAATAATTTATATATACAAACATAGTATCCAAAGTTTTTCGAAATTATTTATCGTCCTATCTGTATCGTATCGGATACGATACACGTAATCGTATCCGCGCAATATAAAATTCTATTATACATCATTTTTAAAAGGAGTTATATATCCAGTCCTCAAATTCAAAATATGAGCCTTGATGAGATGGCAAAAATAAATTAAATTGGTTGATTAGTACTATTAATTGACTCAATTAGCGATTTAATTGATTGTTTAATTGAACCCACATGTCAATTAACATGTACTATTATTAACATATTATAAATTATTTACGTGTCAATTAAACGTGCGAGTTAATATTTAATTGAATCAATTAGAGAGACTAATCAATTTATTTAATCCACTTTTGTCACTGAGGCTATTTTATTGCGTTTGGAGGGCCAAGTATATTTTTTCTTTTTAAAATAGATTTTGGATATTCATAATGATGCATCATAAATTTTATTTTTTATGAATATTTTTTCTTTTATGAATAATTCCGAGTTATTATTTAGCCTATCAATCATTAACAAATATATTTAGAAAATTATCTTAAATATTCATTAATTAATAGTTACTCAAAATATTTTTGAAAAAGATGTATTATAATTTATAAGCAAATGTTGGATACAACTGCACACTTTTTTTTCATTTATTTATAAAAAATATAAGGTTTCGGTGTTAGGAAAAAAAATCCAATTTGGTTATCTTACTGTATCTTATTTCTAAAAATTCAATTTGATGGATTGAAAGTAATTGCGTTGGAAAAATTGAGGGGTATTTTGATGAGTCGTGCGAGGTGGCAATCGGGTCGGATTCAAGTCGTGTCATATCGGGTTCGAATCGTTTCGGTTTGCGGGTCATCGGATCGTTCGGGTTGTGGGTCATTCGGGTTTTGGATTGTTCGGTTTGGGTCAATTCGATTTTCAGATTATTCTGTTCCGGATCGTTTCGATATTCGGATCACTCGGATCGTTTCGGATTTCGGGTCATTCGAATCGTTTCGGTTTTCGGATCATCTGAGTTCGAATCGATATCTTTTCAACAATTTTTCATTCGGATCGAATTCGGATTAGGACAAGACAAGCCGAATCAGTTTTTCGGGTCGGGTCAAATTTTTTCTTCTCTAATCCGACGTGCTCTGTCAGCGATGCCGGAATGGTGCACTCCGGTAAGAGATGAAATTGCAATGTTTACTTTATAAATAAGTTCCCGTACTTTTACAAATGAAATTAAGTAGTATAATTTACAAATTAGTCCCGGCATTATTACAATTGACATAAAAAATAATAAAGTGATATTCGTACCATAGTCTGTCATTTTGGATAGGACCATGCGGAAAACGTTCGTATATAATCGGATAATACATTTATCAATACAGTAAAAAAAATCGGATCAAAAAATCGTGAACGGCAAAAATTCGTATTTATTAAAGATTCGGTAAAAAAAGTTGGGCAATATATACATGCATATATGTTATACTCCGATTATAATTATTAAAGTAAAATTATGTATAATTAATAACCAACAATTCATAAAAATATAAAGAAAATTGCATCAGAGAAAAAAAGTTGAGGCAAATTACATTGCATATAAAAATTTTTATCAGAAAAATATATGTTCTTTTAAATAAATATAAGCAATTTAAATAACATTGCAACGAGATTCAAGATTTACAATAAAAATTAGAAAGAAAAATTAATAAACATTTTGATGTCATGCTCTTACACAAATAATAAAAATAAAATTTCAAATGGATTTCTTGAAATTTTATAAAGAGAAAATGATCTAAAAATTATTCGTTTGCCACATGAAAATAAAACATAAATTATATATATAGCCATAAGAATTGATCATAATTTGTATTTTGTACCGTTAATGAATATTTGTTGGTGTAATATCTAAGTTCCAGAACTTGTATATGAGTAAAAATAATACACGTGTTAATAGAAAATTTTAGTGACTCGAATTGGCATATAATTTTGTAGACACGTGTAAATAGTAATGTGTTTTTTTCTCATTAAATTATTGCACAATTATACGGAAATTATATAAAATAATTGTTCACATAGTCACATGCTATATGTCACATTTACAAATATGCCCTTGAATGGAGAACTCAACTAAAGATATGACTCTAAAGTCTAAACTTGGCATTTAAATAAATTCATAATTTACATATAGGCCCTTGAGTTTAAATAAATTATATCACATATATAATCCCGTACAGGACCTTTCAAGATGAAATTTGGCGTCTGATCAACCGGTGCAAATGAAAAGCCCTCTAAACTTATGTCCAAGCGCCAAAACCTCTTCTCTTCACAGACTATTAATCATTCGGATAAGAGCAAACAAACAATCTCTCTCTCTCTCTCTCTCTCTCTCTCTCTCTCTCTCTCTCTCTCTCTCTCTCTCTCTCTCTACCAAGGGCATTGGAGAACCGATTACACCATTGACTGTCAATCCAAGAATCATCATGCATTCCAACAAGGGCAAGGAGAAAATGGAAGCGAAGCGGCGTTTATGGACATCCGAGGAGGACGACATTCTCAGAGATTTCGCTCGGCGAAATGGCCCTCATCACGGGAAACTTGTAGAACAAAATGGTCTTCTTGATCGTGATGAGAAGTCGTGTTATAATCGATGGATGAATAATTTAAGGCCGAGGATAAACAAGTAAGTCGATGATTTCAATAACCAAAGTCGATTCGTTACGAATTTCAAATAATGTATCTTATTTTATTAATGTAGAACGAAATTTACAAAGGAGGAAGAAGATCTCCTGGACAGGTTGCAATTAGAGCGCGGCCCCAAATGGTGCCAGTTCACTACTTATTTCAATTGCCGCACGGATCTGCAGTTGAAAAATTCGTGGAACAGGAGAAATAAGAAAACGCTGCATCGAGCGCCCAGTGATAACGTCGCATACTTCGCCGAAGCGTCGACATCACATGTATGTAATAATATTTCATAATCAAAATATAAATATTTCATAATCATAATATAATTAAATGGTTGTGACAATTGGTTTGGTTTATCTATAGGATCCCTCTATTGATATGATTGAGTCAAATGATCTGAGCAACGTGTCCGTTTCGGCGAATCCAATACCGTCCGTTTCGGCGAATCCAATACCGTCCGTTTCGGCGAATCCAATACCGTCCGTTTCCACGAATCCAATACCGTCCGTTTCCGCAAATCCAATACCGTCCATTTCGACAAATCCAGAATGTTCCAACATTGATACCGACAGCATAATTGATTTATATTACCTATTTGAATCCAATCAGCAAGAACAGGCATCACTAGAGGTATATAATATATATCTTATTCTTTTTAGTCAGATATTTTATATTTTAGTTGGATTATAAAAATTCCTATAACCATGTGTATATATTCTTGTATGTAAGTTTATAAAGTTCATTCCAAACAAAACAAAACTAAATATTAGTTTGCTAATTGCAGGATTCGTCTTTCTTCCGATATTTGATAGATCTTGACAGTATCGAAGATACGTATGTTCCTATGAATCCATCCATGGAGGTATGTAATTTTTCGCACCACACACACACACACACACACACACACACACACACACACACACACACACACACACACATGTGTGTGTGCGTACATCTTAGTTTAAATTTTCTTATCAATAAGTAAGTTCTGAATTAAAAATAAAGAAATAACTATAAATTTTCTAATGATGTAGGATCCATCTCATCTTGTCCAAGAGAAACCGGCCACTCCATGGGAGGAGGAGGAGGTAAAATATATTTTCATATTGACCTATAAATATTTATAATTTTTCAAATTATTAATATTTATTTTTTCGACAATAAATTCTTAATGTTTTAGTTTGAAAAATTCCTATATGTAAGTTTATACAGTTCATCTAAAAATAAGTTTCAAAATAAAAAAAAACCAACTATTAGTTTGCTCTGATGCAGGATTCATCTTTTCATCAATATATTATAAGTTTCAAAATGTAGAAATAATTATAAGTTTGAAATTATGCAGGATCCATCATTCCTACAAAACACTGGTACTATGGAAGGTGCGAACAATACGAATTTTCCGATGAATCCGTTAAAGGAGGTATATGATTTTTCGCGAGCGCCGGTCAAATATATATTCTTATAACTAGATGTCATTGATGTGTTTATATATCTAAGTTTCAATTTTTTCATCAATAAATAAAATAAAAATAAATAACAATAAATTTTGCTAATGATGTAGGATGCATCTCATCTTGACACTGTTAATGAAACAAACAATACGAATGATTTGGGCATTCAATGGGAGGAGGTATATTACTTTTCAGATTCACCCTATATATATATATTAATATTTTAGTTGGACTATAAAAATTCTTGTATGTAAGTTTATGCAGTTCATCTGTAAGTTTTAAATCAAAACAAAAAACTAAATATTAGTTTCCTCATTGCAGGATTCATCTTTCTTTCAATATTTGGTAGACCTTGACACTATGGAAGGTGCGAACAATACTTATGTTCCCATGAATCCATCCAAGGAGGTACGAAATTTTTCGCACCAATCATATATATGTTGCACCGGATTCATGGACAAAAAATTAGAAATTATTTTTAACACAACTATCAATCAATGGTTAAAAATGCTTGGATGAGAAAATAGTGGAAGGTTATGTTAATCACAACCGTTTATCATGATTTAATCAATGATTGAAAATGTCTTGTCCAATTTTTTGTTCAATAATTTGTCAATTTATTCATTCCCCCCTTATATATATATATATATAAGTACCAAAATGTTGGTACTTAATTAAGTATTTTAGCCTCCCTCTATATATATATATAAACACGTGTGTGCGTGTGTACATCAAAGTTTAAATTTTGTTATCAATAAGTAAGTTCGGAATTAAAAATAAAAAATAACTATAAATTTTCTATTGATATAGGATCCATCTCATCTTGCATTGGCCATTCCATGGGAGGAGGAGGAGGTATGAATATTTATAATTTGTCAAATTATTAATATTTTATTTTTCGGGTAATGAATTATTAAAATTTTAGTTTGATTATAAAATATTCCTAAATGTAAGTTTATACAGTTCATCAACAAATAAGTTTAAAAATAAAGAAAACTAACTATTAGTTTGCTCTGATGCAGCATTCATCTTTTCTCCAATATATACTCGACCATGATGCTATGGATCAAGGTCCACCGACATGAATGTTCCAATGAATATTTTTTTGGGAAAATGTTATGGAAAATATTTTTGTATATTTTTGTTCTTTTTATTATTTGATACTAGTTTTGAATGAAAATTATAATAACTGAAATATTTAAATTATGTATATGACACATATATAATTAGTATATGTTAAAAATATGTATGGAGATTTTTAATTTAATATATGATAAATAGAGGGGTATGTTAGTCCAAATTTTTTTTAATACCATGAAATGTCAAAATCTCTAGAGTAAGGTAAACGAAAATAAATCCGAGGTTGGAGAGTTTTATTTTGGAATTTCCAAAAATAAAAGAGATATTTAAAAATTCAAAACAATTAGGATTTATTTGAAAACCGTCCTACTCAAAATAATAAAATAAAATAATATGTATTTGTATAAAATATTATATATACTAATAATAATAAATATCATATATGTATAAATATTATTTATAATATATAATAAAATTATATTATTATTATTATTATTATTATTAATAATATTGTTAAATGGGGATTTTTTTAATCTCCCGTTCATTCATTAATGCCAATGAAGATTGATCATATATATACGGTTGAAATTCGATTATAATATTAAGATTTATGATAATAAGTATCCGTTGTCCAAACAAGAGTGTTGGTCATTGATCATATATATATATATATATATATATATATATATATATATGATAGGATCAATGGCCAACAACGATAATTTTGCTAAATTTAAATATCAAAATAAAATTCCAACCGTATAGATATTATTTATATCATTTGAGAATGTCGTAGATTAAATTTCATTTGAGAATGTCGGCGATATATATATAAGGATATGATCAATGGCCAACACTCTTGTTTGGTCAACGTCGGTCAACACCACTTATTTCACTAAATCTAAATATTATAATCGAATTTTAACCATATAGATATGTTTTATATCATTTAGATATGACGTAGAGTAAATTTTGTACAATTTTGATTTTTATATCTAACAAAATCAATTACATATTTTCACAACCGTCCATTTCGGTAAATTTATAGATTTCCATGAAGAGAAATTCGAAACCTAGTAAAAATTCATCCTTAGCCTATATATATGATTTAAAATACATCCAAACAAAAAAAAATCGAATTTCAATTTTTTTTTAATGATGATTCATGTTGTAACTAGTTTCGACCGTTAATTTGTTTTAAGTATTATGATAAGTATGATAGAAATTTTTATTTTTCATGAAATTGAATCTACAACATTCTCAAGTAATATAAATCATATCTATACGGATAAAATTCGATTCTCATGTTCAGATTTAGTGAAATAGGTGGTGTTGGCCGACGTTGGCCAAACAAGAGTGTTGGTCATTGATCCTATTAGTGTGTGTGCGTGTGTGTGTGTGTGTGTGTGTGTGTGTGTGTGTGTATATATATATATATATATATATATATATATATATATATATATATATATATATATATATATATATATATATATATATATATATATATATATATATTAGTATTATTTTCAGAAACTTAATTCTAAGAATTCATCAAATAAATTGTTTTAATTTTTCTTTATTTGGACATCCATATTAGCATAATTCATATATACTGTATTTAATATTTTTTTATTTATAAAAATATTATGTAAGAAAATACAATGCAAAGAAATGAATATTTACACAATATAATTATAAATATTTTTATTGATATAATAGAATTTTAAGTATTATTATTTATTTAAAAAATATATAACTATAAGAATCTATATATTACTACAAAATGTGTTATTACATACATCACGTGATTGGTTATTATTATCTTTTATATTATATTAAATATTGTGAATACCAATGATAAATATTTGTTGTTATGATTTTTCAAATAATTATATTATACCTCATATTAGCATTATACAGTGACACTAATATAAGTGTTTGAAACATAATTAACATAGAGTGATGATATACACGGTCCTTAAAATTTCCTAGAATGGTTGATGTGTTAGCATCGAATTAAATAATAGTGAAATATCATGATCATTTGATGTCATCCTATATAAAAAATAGAGAAAAAAGGCTCACCGTTTCTCACATCATTAAATTATTTAATATTTTTTACAAGTTTGTTTATCACAATCTATAGTTAATCAAATTTAAATCTACAAATTTGGAAAATATGTTATTGGACTGAATTATTATGCCATTTAACATATGTTAAACGGATACACAAGAATAAAACTATCATAATAAATAAACAAAATATAATATTGATAATAAAAATAATAATTTCGCAAAAATAAGCAAGATAAAAATGAAAATATTTTGATTTTAAAAAAGATTGAAAATATAATAATAAAAATTTGTTCGAATAAATATAACTTATCATGTGTTAAATTAAATAATAATATTAAATAAACTAAATTATTTTTTAATAATTTGGTTTGTCACCTAATTAATATTTGTTTGCCTCCTAATTAATATGACTTGTCACTTAATTAATACGATTTGTTATCTATTGTGATTTATTATCTAAAATAATTGAACATTTATTGTACTTTTTATGTATTATGATTTACTGTATTTATTATATATTATCAGTACATCAATATATTGATGGATCAATATATTGATAGGATATTAAAAAGGATAAGGATATTTTTTTCATTTAACATACTTGCCGCCTAGTGCTAGTAGTCTGCTAGTGATTGCAAAAAGAGCCCTCTATTTTCTCACGACATCCTATATATTATTAATTAATGATTAATTATTATAGTAATTAACAAAATGACACTGTATTAACAGTTGAATAATATATAATTAAAATTTATAAATTAATAATTCTTAATTAATATCAATTAATTGTTAATAAAAGTTATTTTTGTTAATAATCATACAAAATTAATCATCAATTAAAAATTAATTGGTGATATAGATGATGTCTTAGAGAAATGAGGGGGTATGGTATAATTATCCTTGCGAAAAGTCATTTAAGTATTCGTAATAGTTCTTGTGACATTATTTTTATTTTTAAATGATATTATTTTCCAGTGTGAAAAAAGTATACGTTTTATAAGCGTGATGTGTGAATTAGTGAATATCATCGTATGAAAAGAAAAAGAAAAAAAGAGAAAACAAAATAGTGATGTACATCTTCTTGTATTTTTCCTTAAGAATTTTGATGATGTGAATATTTAACTCAAATACATGATTGAACATTCAATTAAAAAATTAAATTATGAATTTATAATGTGTTAATTTTTAATTTGTTAAATCATATTTAGGTAGGAATTGAGGTGAAGGTATGTCCAATATTTTTCAAATAAAAAACGTAAATAAGATGAAGAAGAAGAAGAAGGTGAAGTAAAAATAAGAATTCAATTTGCCATTTACTTTGAGAGTCAAAACTCAGAAAGTTTCACAACATCAGAAAATATGAAAAGACGAACCTACTACGTGCCATACAAAAGGTTCAGTGCCATTACTCTCCCTTCCCTCTCTCTCTCCAGAGCTCGATTCCCATAGCTCTCTTCGCATTTATTTCACTTCTCTTCACCCCACGCCCTCTCTCTCTCTCTCTCTCACACACACACACACACATTTTACTGTTATACTTCTCTCACTCTAGAGAGAGAGAGAGCATGGCAGAAGCCTTCAATTCACCACCTTACCTTAGCTTTATTTCACTGCCAATCCTTTGAAAATAACTTCAAAAAAAAAGAAAAAAAAAACGAAAATGAGGCGATTAGGGTTTCGGATTTTGCTTTTTGTTGTTGGAGCTGCTCTTGTGGTGTTCTTCTTATTCAGTCATGATAGTAATACAGGATCAGGTTATTCTTCTTAATTCTTATTATGATATTTCGACTCGCCTTTTATTTTCCTTCTTTTTCTGTTGAATTAATACCCCATATTTGCTAAGTTCTTTTTTACACTCGTATTGTTCTTATTTTGAGTGGTTTGCTTGAAATGCAGGTTCAGTCTATGGACATAATTTCCTTCCAAGAGGTACAAATGCCAGAATAATGGAGGTACATGCATGATAATTAAATAAATAAAAAAGATCTTCTGATTTTGATAATACTTTAGATCTCCAGAATGATTTTCAATTTTGTAGCTTTGGTTTTTTTTAATTTGTGAGAAGTTTGTCTTAAAATAATCTGAATAGTTAGTTTTTTTTTTTTTAATAATTACTCCACATAATTTAACATAATTATAATAATTATTTTGCATATATTGTAGTCCGGACTGAAATTAAATGTCGAATTTTCAGGAAACGAGCACTTTCAACGCAAGAAGGCCGAAAAACAACTTGCAAAACTTCGATCAAGAAGATTATCCACATTTTGACCCGACTCCGAGTTCGAAAGCGAGCATAAAACACGGACCGATCGAACATGGAACTCCTCTCATGCCTTTTATTCCTCGACCCGCTCCGCCTCCGACCCGTTTCGGAAGTGGCGCAGTTACCGGGTCCGGGGCTGGACCTGTTTCCGCGGACGAACCCGTTCCGTCTCCTCCACATAACAATTAATAGTTTTGTAGAATATAATTCTGACAACCTGAGAACTTTTTGTAATTTGTTTGTAGTTTGAATGCCTAATGAAACGAACCAAACATCTTTTTGCTATGTAGCCTATGTTTATGAAGACCTTTTGATCTATTGTATATTTCCAAATTCAAACTATTTGAGGTTTTATTATTAAGATATGTTTATACACGTACTTATCACTTCTTTTACTTGCAATGAATTATAATTGGGCTATAATTTTGAAGCAAAGCAAACACAAGCTAGATTTTTGTTGAGTTGTTTATTTTGTTCTCTCGGCCCAAAATTTTCTGTGACCCAATTGAGGTTCAATTGTAAACAAAAAAACTGATATCAATTTGTGGGTCATATGAATTAATTGGTAATTAAATAAATCTGGTACTTAACTGTAAAATCTTGAATCAAAATTTAAAGAGAGGGGATTATTTCAAAAATCCCCTATATTGTCTGAATATTTCCAAAATATCCTGTTTTCTTTAGAACAATTTTTTCGAGTCTTTTGAGTCCCCAATATTATATAGGATGTTTTTTATGGCACGATTTTGTATTTCTTGTCGGAGCCAACTCATTTTTATCTATCATCCAATATTTATATATAACTTATAATATTGTGTAAAAAAGTGTGAAAATTTTGGTAAGAAAAAACAAATACATATATTGAAAAAAATAAATAAATATCAAAATATAATGCAAGAGTATTTGTAATTTTTAATGATATATTATGTAGGTCGATCATTAAAATTTGACCAAGGGATATTTTGGTTCAAAGAATTCATTTGGTTCCTATCCAAGAAAAGAAAAGAAAAGTCAATAATGTAAACGGGGCAAAGAGAATTCACCACTTCTCATAGAAAATAGATTAAAAAAAAATAATTCTTCACTCCGCTCTTAACTCGTACTTTTTACCTTAATATTTATATATATTTATATTATAAATACAAATTTTGTTTTTATTTATATTTTTTTTAGCGTGAATGAAAATCAATGATATTTATATTTTGTTTAATATTGTTTATACATTTAGTAATATTTGTTTTAGGAAATAAAGTATAAATACTAGTGTTTTTATTATGAGTGGTAAAAAAATATAAATATTAAGATGAAAGATATACGGCGGCATATGATTATAAGAGTATTTGAAAAGATTAACTTTTAAATATTTCGAAAAGTAGGGGGTATTTCGATAATTTCCTTTCAAGAATATAGAAGAAAATATTCAAAAATATGAAGTCAAACTTTTTGAAAAAAAATCATTCTCTAGACTCCAATTACAACTTAATGGCTATCCTCTATATCTAGGTCATATCATTACTTTCCGTAATCTAAGCAAACTCGAGTTGTTAAGGTGGAACATAACTTCATTTGTGGTCACATTGCTATTAATTGCTCCATTTTAATCAATTTTAGTTAGTGGATCATGACATAATAAGATTGAGTACTAAGTTTCACACAAAATAAAATATATATGAAGTGTCCGAAAAGTCACGAATCTACGTCTCGTCTCAGATTCATAGTTTGGCTTGTCTTCATGTAATGCCAAGCAATGTGTCCTGTCCAATTTACTAATCGGGCTCGAATTGGGAGGGAAATACCCGATTACTAAACCCGTGGGTTCGTGTATGGGAGAAAACGTATGCCCAGATTCTACTTCGGGGCGGGTACGGGAGTACAAACATATTCGCGCCCCGCATAAGAGTTCTGTAATTGACTATTTAACTTTGTATAAACAAATAAAAATGGGATTAGTTTATTGGCAATACAATATACAAGATAAAAAAGATATTTTGATCACTTATATTCACTTCTTTAAAGTTCCGAGACCTGCATCAAATAAATGTGAGATTTTGGGGCCAAAATGCTTAAGACCCCCTCTATTTCCAAGTCCTCTTAATTTGCTCCCTCTCAACTAACTCAAAAGATGAAAAAGGCAAAAAGTTACTAAAAGTAGATACATCATACAATGCCAATCTGTTAAAGGATCATGACAGACCTCAGAAACAAAAAGCGGAAGACTTTTGTGAGATTTTCTTTTTTCAAATGACACCCTATATTATTCATAAACTTATTTTATGATGAAAGAGGTAATTAAGACTTGCTTAAATCAAATTGTATTAATTTCTGTACTTCTAAATGACAGATTACAAGGGTATTTATACCCAACACTTAAACGGACTCAATTCTACTTATCGGGTTTTAAACCCAGAGTCCATTATAATAATGATCTACTTATGAGCTGTTTTACAATTTGCTACATAACTAAGATCAGATGGCTAAGAATAAACTAGCCGTTAAGATCAGACGCTCCATATTCATCTCCTTGCTTCTTCTCTTCTGAGCTTAAGATGAAGAACTGTTAATAGCCCCCCTCAAGCCCAATGGCGTGGAGACAACAGTGAGCTTGTCCCGTAATAGATTGAAGCGAGGAGTAGGAAGTGATTTGGTGAGACCATCAGCGAGTTGATCACGCGAACAAATGAAACGAACAAGAAGCTGGTGACTGGAGACACGTTCACGTACGAAATGATAGTCAATTTCGATGTGTTTCGTGCGAGCGTGAAATACCGGGTTGGAGGCGAGGTAGGTGGCACCGATATTGTCACACCACAACATGGGAAGCGAAGGAGAGGAAACACCAAGCTCATGGAGAAGGTACTGGAGCCAGATTAGCTCACCAGCGGCACAAGCAAGCGCCTTGTATTCTGCTTCGGTACTGGACCGAGAAATCGTAGGCTGCTTCTTAGACGACCATGAGACGAGATTGGGACCCAGAAATATGCAAAATCCGGTGGTAGATCGACGATCGTCAGGGCACCCTGCCCAATCGGCATCGGAATAGGCATGAAGCGTTGAATCCAGTGAGTGCTTGAAGCTAAGTCCATGGGTTAGGGTTCCTTTGAGATAACGAAGAACTCTCTTTGCCAAACTCCAGTGATAATCGGTGGGTTGGTGCATGAATTGACTGCACTTATTGACCGCAAAAGAAATGTCCGGTCTCGTGATTGTTGCGTATTGAAGAGCACCAACAATTCGACGATAGAGAGAAGGATCCTCCATGGGGGTACCAGTGTGTTTTGATACAGATTCACCGGCTGGCAGAGGCGTACTAGCCGGTTTGCAAAGGTCCATTTTTGCCCGAGAGATGATTTTGGATACGTATTGAGACTGAGAAAGAGTATAACCAGTCGTAGTTTTGATGCATTCAATCCCGAGAAAAAAATGCAGGGGTCCTAAATTTTTCAGAGAAAAACTGGAGTTAAGCGAGTGAATGAGAGAGGAGATAGACGAGGAATTGTTGCCGGTAACAAGAATGTCATCGACATAAACAAGAACCCATGTAATCTCAAGATCTTGTTGTCTTATAAAGAGGGAAGAGTCTGATTGAGATATGGAGAAGCCTAGAGAGATGAGACAAGAAGAAAGCTTGGTGAACCAAGCTCGTGGAGCTTGCTTGAGGCCATAAATGGCCTTATGTAAACGACAAACATGATGAGGAAAGGATGGGTCAACGAAACCAGGGGGTTGGTGCATGAATACTACCTCAGGCAAGTCACCATTCAAGAAAGCGTTATTAACATCCAGCTGATGAATAATCCAACCTCGAGAGATTGCTAGTGAGAGAACCAAGCGAACAGTAGTAGGTTTGATAACGGGGCTGAATGTCTCATCAAAATCAACCCCTTCTTCCTGAGTGAAACCTTTCGCAACCAAACGTGCTTTATAACGCTCGATTGCACCAGTTGAGTTGTGTTTCACTTTAAACACCCACTTACATGGAATAATATTGTGAGTATTTGGAGGAGGTGTAAGAGTCCATGTGCCATTTAGTTGCAATGCGTTTATTTCACTGGCCATAGCAGCACGCCACTCAGGTGATTTGTTGGCAGTGGAAAAAGTAGATGGCTCCAAGGAGGAAGCATCAGCAATGAAAGTAACATAGTCAGAGAAATCACGAGGACGAGCTGAGTTTGTCTGAGAACGAGTGATCATCGAGTGAGTGGAAGACTGAGGATTAGAAGAAAGAGTGTTAGGAGCAGAAGAATCTGACCTTGGAATATGATCTGTAGGAAGAGTTGGCAGTGCGGAAGATGTGGAAGATGGTACTAGAGTAAGAGATAGTGGGAGAACTGAGGTAGCGGTAGGAAGATCTGCGGAAAATTGATGAAAAGGAAAGACATGTTCATTAAACTTGACATGACGACTGATGTAGACTCGTTTGGAAGTAAGATCAAGGCATCGATAGCCCTTATGATGAGTGCTATATCCTAGAAAGACACAAGAGGAAGATCGAAACTGAAATTTATGAGAAGTATATGGTTTGAGATATGGAAAACATTCACATCCCAACATTTTGAAGTAGGAATAATCGGGAGATTTGTGAAAGAGCTTCTCAAATGGTGAAAGACGAGGTTCAGTAAGAGTAGGTAGTCTATTAATGACGAACACAGTGGAGTGAAAAATTTCTGGCCAGTATTCAAAAGGGATGGCGGCATGAGACATGGCAGAGAGACTCAACTCATACACATGGCGATGTTTACGTTCAGCTACCCCGTTCTGTTCAGGTGTGTAAGGACACGTTGTTTGATGAAGAATTTGAGGATAGGTCTTGGCAAGGAAGAAAAACTCGCTGCCACCATCGCTTTGTACCCTCTTAATAGTCCTGGAAAATAAATTCTCAACAAGTACTTTAAATTTAGAAAATGCGAGAGAGACCTCATTCTTAGTTTGGAGAAAATAAATCCAAGAAAACTTGGAATGATCATCAATAAAAGTGACGTAATAACGAAATCCTTCAGAGGAGAGAATGGGAGAGGGTCCCCATACATCAGTATGAATCAAATCAAGAGGATTAGAATATGTAAAAGCATTATTGGAAAAAGGCAATTTATGTGACTTTGATCGATTACAGTCAGTACAAGAATGAAAAGTTTTATTGGATACTTTGATTTTATTCGAATGAAATAAAAGAGAAAGAACATCATGAGAGGTATGACATAATCGACTATGCCAAGTGTCTAGAGAGGCTAATTCAGAGACATAGGCAGAGATGGAGGGCGCAGAAGCGAGAGGGCTGGAACAATCCAGTTTATACAAGCCTTCAACTTGATGAGCTTCCATAATAGTGGCTTTGGTTGTTTGATCCTTAAGAAAACAAACACGAGAATGAAATTCAATAAACAGATTGTTATCTTCACAAAGCTTAGTCACACTAATTAGATTTTTCATGATAGAGGGGACATGAAGAACTGTGTTAAGTGTAACTGAAAGAGGAAGCGAAGAAGAAGAAGAAGAAGAAGAAGAAAGAGTAACGGAACCAGTATGAAGAATAACCAAACCTGTGCCATTACCAATTTTGACCCCTTCAGAACCATTATAAGGAGAGAAGGAACTCAGGCTGTTGATATCGCCGGTGATATGATGTGTTGCTCCCGAATCCAAGAACCACTCGTGCGGAGGTTGGACATAAGGCGAAGGATGGAGTCCAGATTGAGCAATGAAGGTTTGAGGAGAAGGCGTGGCAGGTCTTGGAGGAGCTGGAGCAGGGGCTCGAGGAGGAAATTGTGGTTGAAAATTCTGGTTAAACCGTTGATAACAACGATCAGCGGTATGGTTATTCTTGAAGCATATCTGACAAGTTGGTTTGTCACCCGAATTTTTGTTCTTATTCTTTTTAGAGTAATATGGGCGCGGAAATGGTTGGAAAGATTGAGGTTGTTGAAAACCTGGAAATGATTGCCCAGAATGTTGAGAATAAGCCTGGCTGTAGAACAGTTGGGCTGAGGAAGGAAATTGTTGTTGAGAGGAAGTAGGCCCAATGATTGGTCCAGGGCCCAAAATTGAGTTAGGAGAAGAGGTATTAGGTGTGGAGTGAGAAGAAGAGGAAGGTCTGTGAGCAAGAAACGCCATTGCAGTGTTAGAAGAAGCTTGTTGCTGATCTAACATGGCTTCATAATTGAGAAGTGCGCCTTGAAGATCCGAGAAGGTTGGAGCTTGAGTCCGTTCTGCAAGAGCTGCAAGAACAGGGTTGAATTCAGATCCAATACCTGTCATCGTGTACACAAGAAGCTCGCGATCAGACACGGGATCGCCAATCGAGCCAAGGAGATCCGCCAGCTGCTTGATCTTGGAGAGAAAGTCAGAGCAGCTTGAGTTGTTGCGTCGTTGATTGAGAAGACTCCGACGTATCTCAATAGATCTGGCTAAAGAATTAGAAGAAAAGCTGCGTTGAAGACAGGTCCATAGAGCATGAGCGGTTGTACATGTAGCAACTTGTGACATGATCGATTCAGACAAGGAGGAGAACAAGAAAGCCAAGATTAGCTGATCTTGACGCTCCCAATGCTGGAATTTTGGATTTGGGGTCTGAATTAAAACCGAATTGGCGCCCACGGTGGAAAGAATAGGCTCTGGTGGTGCGATGGAGAGATCAAGATGATGAATTAAGCCATGTCCTTTCAGAACCGGAACAATTTGAGACTGCCAAATCAGAAAATTAGATTTGTCGAGTCTGATTTGGAAGTTCTGAGAAAAGGTAACTGGTTTATCGTTGATTTCTTCCATTTAGATGAGGAAATAGAGAATTCTTGAAGAATTCTTGTATCAGAAGATTCTTTGAGCGTTTGCTCTTAGTGTCGCTCTTGATACCATGAAAGAGGTAATTAAGACTTGCTTAAATCAAATTGTATTAATTTCTGTACTTCTAAATGACAGATTACAAGGGTATTTATACCCAACACTTAAACGGACTCAATTCTACTTATCGGGTTTTAAACCCAGAGTCCATTATAATAATGATCTACTTATGAGCTGTTTTACAATTTGCTACATAACTAAGATCAGATGGCTAAGAATAAACTAGCCGTTAAGATCAGACGCTCCATATTCATCTCCTTGCTTCTTCTCTTCTGAGCTTAAGATGAAGAACTGTTAATATATGATAAATGTTTTTGAAGTATTGATGAACCTTTGTTTGTGGATCAAATTGGGCTCAATCCAAGTTCATATTTAGATGCAAATAATGACTTTTTGATTGCCTCAAAAAGTTAGAAGAAAAAGCTTTCCAGCTCTAAATCTATCAAATACCTTTGATTCGATATTATGGTGCAAATCATAAGAGCATGTGCAGTGTCTTCTATTTGGTCCCTCCTCGTTTTCGTTGTATTTGTCAATCAAATCCTCCATTCAAACGGGACGTTATATTTGGCTCACTTTAGTCTTTACTTCACGGATAGATTTGGATAAAAAAAACATATTAACACGTAAGATATATGTTGGATCATTTAGATGTTCATTGTGTAAAAATAATTTGGAATGTGCTGACCACATCTTCACAAAATGTGTATATGCAAATGAGATTTGACGAATCATACATGATCGTACCCACAACTTAATAATGACAAACCATAATCAAACCCTAACACAATTCTGGAGGACCAACAAAATAAATCTCGAAAAAATCAACGACGTGTGTGACTCAGTGTTGTAAAAAACGGTGTAAAACGGTAAAAAAAACGGTGAAAAACGGTGAAACGGTGGCAAACCGTTTCGTTTTCTGCAAAACGGTTGAACAAAACGGTCCACCGTTTTTTTACCGTTTTTTACCGTTTTTTTTTTTAAAAACGTTTTGCAACCGTTTTACATACCGTTTTTTGCATAAAAATTTTGGGCTAATTTTTTTTTGGGCTTTCTTTTCTTGGCCTGACATCAGAAGTTGTGCTTTCTTTTGCTGAATTTGTGTTTTTTTGCTGAATTCGTGCTGTTTTGGATAAATTCGTGCTGAATTTGCTGAATTTGTGTTGTTTTGGATGAATTTGTGATGTTTTTGTGCTGATTTGGTGTTGTTTTTGTGCTGATTTTGACTAATTTGTACTGATTTTGTCTAATTTATGCTGATTTGGTGCTGTTTTTATGCTGATTTTGCGTAACTCGTGCTGTTTTTATTTGAGATGATATTTTTGATGATATTTATTGTATTTTGTTGTATTTTGATGATATTTTAATGTATTATGACTTAACCGTTTTTTAACCGTTTTACGGGTAAAACACTAAAACGGTGCCGGACCGTTTTCCGTCTTTTACAACACTGGTGTGACTTCATCATCATCACAACCACATAGACGATATGACGGTAACGGAATGGACGAATCTTCAAAAAAAAAAAAACGATGGCACAAATTGTTGGAAACGGGTCTGATATGGTCAAGGTATTGATAACAATAGACAACTTAGGACAATTTTCAATTTTGTTTCACATGGATTGTAATACGCGATATTAATTGATGTAAAAACAATTGGATACCGCTATTGACAACGACAAGCGACCGTTTATCGGGCATCTTTTAAAAAAAAAGATTAAATGAATTAAATTTTGCTATTAAAAACCATAAATACAATGTTGTGCGGATACATAAAAAATTAATTTACACGTGATCGATCGTCGTATCCGAATCGTATCCTAAATCATATTTTACATAACGTATCACCATATCCGATACGTATCGTCGTATCGTCGTATCGCCGTATCGCCGAACTCGTGCAACACAATTGAGAAATATTAAATAGTTCATTTAAATGAGAAGATTTTCGCACTGCATGGGTTTGAAGCTCGACAACACAACACAAATCTAGACCGTTGATCCAGTTTTCCTTTTTTATATATGATTTAAAAATTTAGATATATCAAATGCACCATTTTGAATATTAATATGTATTAATATATATTTACTTACGAGTATACATTTAATGGCTCATAAAACTATTGCAACCATATTGGCAAGAAAAACGTAACAGTGGTTAGGCAACCTAATTCATCCATTGCACCAACCTATAGGCTATATACCTCACACGTCCCGAACAAAATCTTCTCTCTACACAAAATTGTCCATGCAAATTATAAAAAAAATAGTTGGTATTAGAAAAAATTAAGACATTTTATTGCAAATTAGGTTCATATGATATCACTGACATATTATTTGTAAGTTATTAACTGGGCAGATCACTCTAATAAAAAAAAAAAAAAAAAAATTATAGAAATATAGGTTTACAATTAAAAACAAAAAAATAGGACTCTAGAAATTTAGGCTAACAACCAATATATTAGTTTGGTTGAATGTATATTTCATGCTACATTACAGTGTTATGTTCATGTAGAACACCACTAATTAATTTGATTAACAAGGCATCATATTAATCTGCTTTTAGTGGCTTTAGTTTAGATGGTAAGCAACCAAACTTTTAACTAATAATTAATAATTAATTAAAGAAGGACTTAAATTTTAATTTAGGTGGAATTTGATCGAGACTTAGAGATCAAAACAAAATTTTGGAGTTAATTGGAAATAACATTGGGAAGTGAAATTACAGTTCTAATCTGACACGAGTCCTCTGCAGTTAATTGAGGCCTCGTTTATCTTAATCAATTCCTTAATTAATGAATTTATTATATTATATTGTTACTCTAGCTAGTTAATTAAGTAATCCATTCATGTCTGTTTGTCTATGTCTTGAGTAGCTACTACATGGATGCAATAGAAATAGATGGTTATTAAAATTATCTCGCTCTTTGGTCCCTAAAATTTTGGTGTTATTATAATTATCAACAATTAAGCATGCTTTGGTAAACATGCTTTTTGTTGAAGATGAGTTATTTTTCATAACAAAATAACTTGATTGTGTATATTGTATATTGTAATTAGTCATTTTATACATGAGAATTTTGATGAATTAGTTGAATATATAATGTTATTTAATTTTTTGAGAAAAAAAATACTTATTTCAATTGTGATATACCTAAGTTTTTTTTTAAATGTCTCAGTCACAAAGATAAACCACTCAAACGTCATGTTAATTGATATACTTATTTTTAAGGATTCTTTTATTATATACCAGGATTTGAATGATTAAATTAAGTATCTAATGATAGCATACACATAAATATTTATTTAAACAAGCTACTTAAGACATTTCTTATATATATATATATATATATATATATATATATATATATATACGACAATATTTATTTAAGGGTGATGATATTTTAACAACGATATTTGGGGTTGAGAGTTTCTGAGAAAAATTAAAATAAGACTTATTTTGTCTCAAATATTTAATGCATATTTTTGAAAATTGTTATTTTTGTCCTTCATTTACTTGTTTATTATATGTTGTGAAGCACGTCAATTTTATTTTAAGAGTTATATACTTGTAATAAATTGAATAAAAATTTATTTATATTAATAAATTTATGATGAAAACAACATTCAATCATGTTTATAATATTAGAGGTAAAATAAATCATATTAATAATACAATTTTGAAAGATATACATTATATAAGGGGTAAAAAAAAATTAAAAAAAAACTGCTCTCAACATCCAAATATCACCACCCTTTATTTAAATCACGTATAGCATACACATAAATATTTATTTAAGTCAGACAATATACATATTCATATAATATATTATCTTGTGTTTACTATTTGATAATAATATAATAATTAACAAATTAAAATTTATACTTGAGTCGTTCCGAATTCCAACCCACTCCACCTCACCGTATCAAGTCTCGGATTTTACACAATATGAATCAGAGGCAGAGTCAACTCGAAATATCATCAGATCCACAATTTTACACAATATTTTTTTTGAGATACGATAGGCGAAGTGCCTATCGAAATTTATATTAAAAAATAAAATAAAAAGTTTTACAATCGTTTTAGTACATCGTATCCACAATTTATATTAAAAAATAAAAGAAAAAGAAAAAAGAAAAAAAAGTAGCCTCAAAGAAATGTATATATATGTAACGTGTGAGAAATTAATAGAATCCTCCCACGCTTCAACAATTTAATAGTCGTTTTTGGGCTTCTTGTACCGTCTATTGCGCTAGTAGATAATATGGTCTTGATCCATGATCGAACATTCTTTTTTTTTTTTTCCTTCCAAACTGTCCAACAACCGGTCATCACAGTGCAATCATATTTCTTCGCAACGCCGCCAAGACTTTTCCTTCATATTCTCCATTTTCCTAATAGGTAATTTCTGTCGAAGAAAAACGGTAAATTCGATAGACCGAATAGGTGTTTCCAAATTCACTGGATATGGATAAAATATGAATATTTATTGCCCACGTAAAATGCAATTATTATTGTAGGACCAATATAATGTTTATTTATATTTACTACTTAAGAAGCCTACGGACAATGTTCTTGTTAAAAAAAAAAAAAAAAAAAAAAAAATCAAATATATGGAGAATTGAAGATCTTTACTTTTTTTTTCATTGCCTTAGATGACATCACAAACCAAGCTTCTTCCTTTTGAAAAAATTATGATTTTTCTTGAAAGAAATTACAATTCTACCTACCTCCGTACAGTTCAAATCATGATCATATTTATTCATTTCGAACACAACTTTTCGAATAATAGGTTCCTTTTCCCCCTCCATATTTACTATTTAATAAAAAATAATAACATAACAATTATTAATTAATTATATCTTTCTTTTCAAAAAAAAAATATTTTTTTAATTGTCTTGCTCAAGTTGAGTCTTTTCTTGTTAACTCCTGTTCCTTGAAGCCTGCTTCTCTATAGCTTATCCTGGAATACCAAACCTTCCTTATTATACAATACACCACAAAATAATGCAAGTCTTAAGCATACTATATATTATTATTAATTTATTATTATTAGTAAAATCATGTACTTAATCTAGCTACTACTTAATCTAGCTACAAAATTGAGGACTAATTTGTAAGTTAAAAGTTTTAGAAGTACTGAAGTGAATAAATACACTCCTTTAGGCTTCTAGCACACAATGACACAAACAACACAACCTTCTTTTGTATTTCTCTGCTCTCACTCATACACACACTCTCTCTCTCTTTCATTCCTCTTCTTCAGGAAGCCAAAGAAGCTCAGAGAAAAGCTTGGAAAAAGACCCACCACCTCTCCGTACCTTCACCGTGTTCCGATGGTTGCAGCGGCCACCGCTGCTGCATCCGTCAACGGTGGGAGTAAACCCACAACGGATCTCCACACACCAACTCGCCCTCCTCTTATCCCCTCTGAAAAGGACAATGCTACTGTTGCTACCCCTTCTCCTCGCCACCGGTTGAGAGAATCTACTTCTACTAATACTTCCACCTCCAGTTCTACCTCGTCTAACTCCTCCTTCGGTTCCGCTTCTCGCCGGTACCCATCACCGGTTTTGATCCAACCTCGCCCTTCCACTCCATCTACATTGCCCCAATCTCGGTCCCGCTCGGCGGATCGGTCTCGTCTCCGACCTACTACCCCTGTAGCATCCACCAGTACCAGTACAAGTACTACCGGTACGGACACCGGTTCCGGTACCAGTCTCTGTACCACTACACGAAGCCTCTCCGTGTCCTTCCAAGGCGGGTCTTTCTTCATCCAAACACGCCGTAACAAATCGTCTACTACAGGCACCCCCTCCGTCAGAAAACCCACACCTGAAAAACGACGCCATTCATCCTTCTCGGAGAACTCACGGCCAATCGACCGGTGGCCAGCTTCTATCGGCCGTCCTAGACAACCCAATCCTCTGGCAAGGAGTCTCGACTGCTCCCTGGAGAAGAAAGATTCGATCTTGGCCACCGTACATCTACTCCAACAATCAATCGACGGTGGAGATCTCTCCGTTTCTTCAGACACGGATAGCGTCTCCTCTGGTAGCAATTCCGGCCACCATGATCGTTCTCTCCCTCCTCGAGCTAAAGCTACTCCGAGAGGTACGTTAATGGCTTCTCCTCACTTCTCTGTTTCGAATTCCTCCCAAATTTCAAACTTTTGACAGGTATAAGTGTACCTGCGAGATTCTGGCAAGAGACGAACAGCAGGCTCCGCAGATTCACAGATCCAAACCCGTTACCAAAAACCCCCGGAAGACCCGTTAACAAAAAATCCCAATCAGACAGCCCCAATTCATCCTCCCCGAGACTATCAACACCGAGTCCGTCCAAAACACGGGTCGGGTTAACAGGTTTGGGACCCGCTCCGTTAAACGCGCCATCGATAATTAGTTTCGCGAACGAGGTTAGAAGAGCGAAGAAAGGGGAAGGGAGAATTGAGGAGGCGCATAAATTGAGATTATTGGATAATCGATTTTTGCAATGGCGGTTTGTTAGTTCGAGAGCGAAGAGTGGTCTTTTGTCTCAACGATCCATTGCTGAGGTAATTAATTGGGTATTATTATAATTATATTTATTTTATTTTATTTTATATTTTTTTGTGGAATATTTAGAAAAATCTGTATAATGCGTGGAGATGTACGTCGGAATTACGCGATGCGGTGGCGATTAAAAGAATTAAATTACAACTTTTGACTCAACGACTTAAACTAACTTCTATACTAAGAGGACAAGTACGTTTACGCCATCATTATTTATTTATTTTTATTCATTTCATTTAGTAATTAATTTTTATTTTTTTGAATTTAGATATATTATTTGGAGGAATGGTCGTTAATCGAAAAGGACCATTCAAATTCTTTATCTGACGCGACCGAGTCGCTAAAAGCAAGCACGTTACGTCTCCCAATTGTCGGTGGCGCTAAGGTCTCTTTTTTAATTTAATAATGATTTAGAATCAAAATATTTGACATTTAATTTATTATTATTAATATTATTAGGCTGATATTCAAGAAGTGAAGGAGGCCGTGGGTACAGCTGTCGATGTGATGAATTCAATGGTGATCTCCATTTGCTCTTTGCTCTCTACGGTAAATAATCGTTACTAATTTTTTATAATTTTTGCGTATATTTTTTATTTTATTTTATTCTATCTCTGAAAAGGTACGAGGGGCCGGTACGTTGGTAACGGAGCTTGCGAGAGTAGCGGCACAAGAAAAAATGTTTTTAGATCAATCACGAGATCTTTTATCGATCGTTGCTTCGTTGCATGTAAATTTCAAATTTATATTATTCGAGTAATATTTAATAATAATTATATATATTTTTAATATTATGATATTGTTAATATAGGTGACGAAATGTAGTCTTCAAGGGCAAGTAATACAACAAAGAAAACGACACAAGCAAGAGCATATACAATTTTAGACCGGTAACTTTACTACTAACATTACACGAGTCCGATTTTGAGATGGGAAATAATGTTGTGCGTGGATGTGATTCGAGTGTGAGTGAGTGAGTGTGTGTGTAATATATGATTAATCAATCTTTGTGTGTAACTTTACTACCAAGATGGTTTGTATAATTTTGTTTTGTTGGTTTTGAGTGGGGATTTTTAATGTAACAATTTGTTTTCTTGGTTTCTTGTAAATAATGCATGCAACTGCAAGAGAGAAATATATGAGCTTGTTGTAAATATTTTTAATCTATTGTGATTGCCATTGTTATGTTGGAAAGTTTGCTCAAACTATTATCATATTATTTTCTTATAGACTTGATTTGGTAATGTCTCCAGATTCGGGAAATAATATTACAGAGTAAAGTCTTTGGGAAAAAAAAAAAAATTTGCATGTTTAAATTTTTGTTGAAGTAGTATTTTCAAATTTGAAGAGTACGGAAATTTTATTTCGTTGTACGTTCGAAAGGTTTGTAAGCATTTTTTTTTATGTTAAATCAAGGAGAATAAAAATGTGAAATATTGATTTTGAACTCTCAAGTTGGAAACAAAGAGTAAAAAAAATAATTCTGAAGCACATTATATTTTATTACACGACCATTATACCTTTTTTAAAATACTTTTTTCTTACATCAATATATCCTTTTAAATTATAATATGTTTTATTCAGTGTTATGGAAATCGGCTTTGGCGGCCGATTAATCACCAATTAATCGGTAGTCGAGGGTCCGCCGTCGAGATAAACTCTTGGCGTTTTGTGCTTGGCGGATTTCCGCCAAGCGGCCGCCAAGGGTCCGCCAAGACCGCCGAGCCGATTTTTAGATGTGTACAGTTTTTTTTTTTTTTTTTTTTTAAATTTTTTTTTTTTTTTTTTTAAATTTTTTTTTTTGAATTGCCAACGGGTCCATAGTCTAGTTGGTTGAATGTGAAGCACAAAAAATCATATATTATGAGAGGTTGTGGGATATTATTCAAAATAATGATCGTTTTTGTTATGGATTGCCAATGAATTTTCATTGACATCAAAAAAATTAGACATCAATAATGAAAACGATCGTTTATCGGATACTATTCAAAAAAATATATTTGGACTAAATTTTTTCATATTTTTAATATATATATATATATATATTATTTGAGTTTATGTTAGTTTAGTGACGTAGTGTATTTTGTTACTTAAATTATTTAAAACTTATTAAAAAAACTGTGATTTGTAATTTTGTTTAATTAATTTAAATATTAAATATAAAAAAATAAAAATCCGCCGAGGTCCGCCGAGATTCCCGATTAATCCCGATTAATCATCCTTGGCGCTTGATGGTCGTCTGCCGACCAGCGAGCGCCGAGCGATTTCTGGAACATTGGTTTTATTACATGACCATTATACCTTTTTGAATAGAAGTATATCTTTTTCCGAAAATATCTGGTATATATAGACTTTTTATACAAGACTATTATATTTTTTAGTTTAATGGGAGACGGGTCGACGTGTATCCAATAAATATTAATAAAAGGTTGAAAATATTTTACATTTGTCCTATTTCATAATTATAAAATACCACATCAGCAGTAAAATGTGTTTTTATTGTATGGTTACTTTAAATAGAAAATTTATTTTTGTCACCGGCCAATTTTTGCGACTCCGTCATTGAAATATTTCTTTCTGGGATATTAATGTTGGTTTTGTTAAGCATAATATACATTTTTTTGTTATAATTTCTAAAATATATATATTTTTTAGATATATGATATATTTTATTCAGTTGTGTGTTATGCATGTTTGATATATATTTCCGAAGCACAATACATATTTTCGTTTATACATTCTAAAAAAAATTAGATATACGATATTTTTTTAAATGGGCTCTAAAGAAAAGGTCATTTCTAGATAAAAAGAAGAAATGAAAATATTAAAAAAAAAATGGCCCAATTAACAATTGGGGAAGACAAGTACAAACTGGCCTAATATTAAATATTCAAGGATTAAACATGAAATAGGCCTATATTACAACGGAGAAATTAAAATGGGCTGAATATAAAATATAAAATATGTTAAAACAAAAGAGTCCAAATATACAATTTGAAATTTAAATGAGCCGACTTTTTAAATTCAAGCCCTAATTTCCATCCAAATTTGGCCCAAAATCTTATGACACATCATATCCGAGCTGAATGAATGCCTGTTCCAATACTTGATTTTTGTCATAGGATACCTGAAGGCAGAAGAGGAGCATGATGAATTGTTGATGATGAAGTCAAGCCGACAAGAGAAGGGAGCAAGCACGCGGTACAATGAGGCCGGTACGAAATGTTGGCCAATTCATTTTGCCAAGTGAGAATTCAATTGTATATATAATATATAATATATAATATTCTCATAACATGTGTCAACTTGACTATATCTAAGAGAGTCACACGTATTACATATACATATATTTTTCTCCATGTTTTTTTTTACTCCATCAATAATGGAATAGAGAAGTTGTAGAATGGAAAAATAATCAAAATGTCAAAATGAGTATATGGATCAAGTTAGGGATGTTAAGGGGCAGCCGGATAATATCCCGAAAAAAATACTCGCGGAACGGATAATATAAAAAAAAATTACCCACACTCGGGTACAGGATAGTGGTACCCGTACTCGTTTGTAAGCCGAATTTTAAAAATATCATTTACCCTTGATTTTTACTAATTTACTTGTACCCGTATTCGATTTTCAAATTTCCGAAATCGTTTAGATTTGATCCATCTCGGAATTTCGATAATTTTACTAAATAAACATTTTCACGGGTAACAAGTATACCGGCGGGTTCGGGTATATGGTGATAAAATTACTAGTGATGATTTCGGATACGGGTAATACTCGAAATATCGGATACGGATAGGGAGGAGGCTTACCCGTCCCGTCCCGTTGACACCTCTAGTTCAAGAGGTTGAATGTAGTGTTGTACTATTTTGAGGATCTCAAAACTAATCACAAACTACTAACTACCCATTTGAGTTATTTGATGATATTAAGTACACATACAAAAAGTAAATCGAACGCATAAATCAAAATAAAAATTGAAGACAACAGAATATCAAGATAAAAATGAAGACCATAAACAAATAAATACAGGGAGCAAGCACACAAGAATTAAGAATTAAGGAACAACTTCAACTATCAAGTAAATATTTTCTTACTCAAATCACAATTATTACGACAGGAGAGAATTTTTCAAATATTTTTTTAAAGAAAACTATATTTTAAAACCAGTTTTTTCAAACAACTATTTGAAAACATTGTCCATTTGAATTTATCCTAAACCGTTCGAACAGTTTGTACATACTTCTTGCACTCGTTGGAGCGATACTTTCTTTCGTTCGAACGAACATAGAAACTTGATTTTTCAGAGACCAAACGAATTTTAAATATATACACTTTTCGTTCGAACGATACTTTCAGCCGTTCGAACATATCCTGATATATTACTTTTTACACTAACGAGTCGAACGTTAATTTTCTGTCAAACAATTTCCAAATTAACCTTTAGGAGGCCCCTCCCCCAACTATTTTATTTATCAATTCTTGAGCAATATTTTTTCAAATAAAAAAAACACTCTCTCGTGATGATATTTTGCGAAGCGAGTCCTTAACGATATTGAGAGAAATCGAACAACTCCATTAGGTCAGTGTAGTTTGTAATAAACTAGAACTAGCATTGTAATAAGGCGGTTGAAAGAAATCATTAGTTAGTTACGAGAATCGTAGTTTGTTGTGTGAAGCAATATCCGTTGCTGTAAACGTTTTCCAAGTCAGTGAAGAGGTTGCCATTTGGCCGGAGAAGTAGACATATTTGTGAACGCGAGAATCTCGCTAACAAGTTTAAGCCGAGCTTCGTAACATATCGTGTGTTCGTCTATCCTTACATATCGGTAAAACTGTACTATCAACTCTCTTCTCTTATTTTAATATTTTTTAATAAGCCTAAATTATTTTACATTTACGTTTTCGGATTGAAATTAGGTCAATCATGTAGTTAGACTTAAATTGTTAGGTTAAGTCAAAAAATACATATTCATCCATGCAAATTACAACAAAAAGTATTTTTCATTCAATAAGAAAAAAATGAGATGTTAATCGATATATAGTTCAAGTGGTGAATGCAGAATGTCTGCTATTATATCATTATTGTATATTTGTGGATTTTCTAATACATACTTAGTTTTCTAGATGTGTGTGTATTGTTTTGTGAATACTTTATATCCATGCACATTCAACGCTATGATAGCACGTGCCATCATCATGAGTTAACTTGGAATACCATTTAATTATCAAAACCAAGTTATGTTGAAGCAGATAAAAAAACGCTTAAGTTGTAGGTGTTGTAAAACAGCTCTAACTATTTAAATAAATACTTTTTCTATTAAATTCAAAAGGTGAAACTAATCATATCATATTTTATTTCAAGCACTCTCGTGCTCCGGATTACTCCTTGTTTCTCCTGCCCATCTTCATAAGAAGATTCCCAATATTTTGTTCCTTCTTTTTGTTATTGTAATATTAATATTAACTATAGGTATCTCAATTGAGGAGCAAATCAATGAATATTTTGTTCCTTCTCTTATAAATTGTAGTGTTAATTATTTATCATTAGTATTATTCTAGTTTATAATTCTTATTATTAGCTACTTTTTCTTAATAAAACTAACTCTCATATATATTATTTATTTGAAATCTTAGTCCGTTATGATTTACGTGTGACCCATACGTGATACGAGGGCCATACGATGCCCTATAATGTGAGAAATAATTGAACTATAATCTTCCTTTTCTTATTACAAACACACATTTACATGAGATTTTGTTCTTGTTGCCTCGTGTTGTGACCCCACAAAAGAAGGATCACATTCATCTTCGAATCTATTTGAAATCTATTTTTCAAGAATGCATTATTGTTCAAGAATATATTATTGTTATAGTAAACATATATTAGTGTTGAGTGTTGGTGATTAGTGAATAATTTAGAGAAAATGACATTTAAAGATGTTTATGTTCGCGTACAATGTCGCTGTTTTTAAACGTCTCCAGCAATTATATTATTTGGTGTTCATCCGGTCCGACGAAAATCCTTCCAGGATACAGTCTTTCTAGGATACAGTCTTTCTGGTTGCGTTTGCACAAACTAATTCTGCTTTTTTTGCTCGAAGTGGATCTATATGAAAATTAAGGGAGAAAGTATAGAACTTGTATGAGATAATGTCGCTTCCTTTTCTTCTTCTTTTTCTCTCTTTATCATTCAAGAATTAACACGACTATAGAGATAATGAGAAGATTCAAGAGAAAATGAGAAAAGAGTAATAAAGATTTTATGTTTTCTTCTCTTCATTATTTTTCATTCAAAAGAAAATGAGAAAAGAGAATAACGAAGACAATAGTTTCTTTCTTGATTTTATGTTTATTTCTCAATAGTCATGTCATATTTATAGTTGATTTGAACATGTTATATTATGACACATAATCATTCATTTGTAAGTGTACATGTTAAATTTCACCATATCACTACAGTTAATTACACATGTGAAGTTGCATGTTCTCTTTGTATCATATTATGACACATACATATACAAGTATAAGTGTGCATGTTCTTACCATCTTATTTCATGACATATAATTTATCTCTTTTATTTATATGATGACACATAATATCATCTAAATTTTATCATGATATTTATGACACAATAATTATGTCATTGCGAGATCATAAACATACAAGTCTAATAAATCTTTGTTAAATTTCTAAAAGCAATATTTTTTTTTAAAAATAAAATTTATTTTGAAAATCTTTAACATTGAGCGATACGAAACAAAATTTGTCTCGCGATTTCGGATGTATATGAATCGGACTGGACGTGTTTTATTCTAAATTGTTATCTAATTCATCGAGTTTTAAGGATTTATGTTGAAATTGGAGGTACTCATATTGCAAAACGAAAATACCCGAAATCCTACGGAGGAGAATATGATCGTGTGAAATACCGCTTTGATCATCACCACTTTCTATTGGTATTCGCACTCGATTTCTCGAATTCGACTGCGAGAATCGGGTTATTTTAGTATCCAATCTTTCTCCCTTGAGAAATCGCCTCATTTTCACTCTTATCTCGGACCTGAAATCACCTCATGTGAAATAAATAATCCTATGCATAAATCCCGTTATGTACTTTTTTTATAACCAATCATAATATATTTTTGTTTGCGACTATATAAATTATTTCATGCTAACATGTTTTAAATCATGAGCGTAGCTTAAATCATCATGTATATATGGTGTCTTTATTTTACGACATTTGCATTGATCAGAAGACATCATTTATTATTTTTTTGAGAGAAAGACAAGCGCAATACGCGTCCGATCAAATCATTTTCATAAATCACAAAGAGATACAAACAATATGTACAAACATAATTCTTACATCCTACTTGTTCGGGCCCTCTTAACTAATTACTCGATACAAAATCAAATTAGAGGTATCAACCGTGGACTTTCCATTGATGAACTAGCTCATTTATAGTCGTTATGACTAGCCCATGCATTCTTCCCTTAGGTTGAAAGATGTGATTATAGCGTTCTCTCCAAATAGTCCAAATAGTAGCCAACCATTAATATCCCACATCTACGCATTTATCTTCAATTTCGTCGTGCGATAGTTCCACCAAAACAGGTGAATAGACTAGTAAATTTGCTCCCAGCTCGATGGCCCGCCATATTTCGATGGAGAACGGGCACCCTAGTAATAGGTGGTCTACCGACTCTACGGTTGCGGAAGACAAGGCGCATGTTGGGTTATGTGGTCAACCTCTTTTGATGAGATTGTCCGCCGTTAGAATCCGATTATTTAGGGCTAACCATGCGAATATTTTTACCTTAACCGGAGCCTTAATTTTGAGGTAGAACATGATATAAAGATCATAAAATAAATTATTAAATGGTAGAATGAGTATAACATGTTATAAATTAATGGATACATGATATAAATTAATGGATATAATCAAATCATAAAATAAATATGGAAATTATATTAATATTAATCACAAAATAAATATGAAATCATAAAATAAATATAAAAACATATAAATATTAATATAATTAAGGTAGAATATGATATAAAAATCATAAAATAAATTATTAAATGGTTACATGGGTAAAACATGATATAAATATCATAAAATAAATTATTAAATGATTACATGGGCAAAACATGATATAAATATTAATATGAAAATTATAAAATAATGGATATAATCAAATCATAAAATAAATATGAAAATTATATAAATATTAATATGTGTGATAAAAAATCAAAGATGAGGTAGATCAATGCGAGAGCTCAAAAACATGTATTTTTTAAAGAAAAAACAATTAATATTAATAATATCATGTCAATTTATTACATCATTATGTTTCAACGACTCATACACGATTTCGTCTAGGGTAGCATGTGCTTATTCACAAAAATTTATAAAAAGAAAGCCAAAACGAGATGCATAAGGATTATTTAATTTCTTCTTCCTTGCCGTGGAATTGACTGGGTAATCCTCCTTTACATTGATCTTAAATTGATATAAAACATTAAATTACTAGGTATATATATTGTTTGACGAATATTTTGACGGGACCAAAAAAATATCCGATCCCTACAAAAATATGTATTATCCCCTCAGCGACTATCCATAAATTTTGTAGGAATGTTTATGTCTTCATTATACTTCTTATTTTACGGGCTTAATTATGATATTTTTAAGGGGTAAATGTGAAAGTGTGCCTACTAAATATGAAGCATACAGATGTGTAAGTATGATGAAGTTGGTGCATGGTTGAGAAAAGCATGCAGACCTAAAAAGAATCGTCACGATGATCAATATGTTCAGAGCTGAAATTACGGCCTGACAAGCCCACTAATTATTATTATTATCTCTACCTATTCTCCAATCAATTCACTCTTATACTTAGCACTGCCTCTACGGCTCTACCTCTCTACCCATCTTTTTTTTTTTAATACAAGTCTAAACTCGAATTACTACTCCTCCATAAACATATATAGGGGTAAACTATTTGGACGGTGGTTCATACTATTTTCTTGGATAAGGTTCTAAACCGGATTCAGATAAACGGGGTATGATTTATTTATAATCTATAATAATAATAATAATAATAATAATACTACGAGGATTTGTATATTTATCCTTTGTTAAACTTAAAATTACATATTTATTTTTTAAAAAACTAAAATATCATATTTACCCAAACATCAAATATCATGCAATTTTTCCGTTAAAATTAACGATCACATTTAAAAATTACTATTTTATTTTTTACATATTTACCCTTTTAAAAATCCATAATATCACATTTACCCTATTAAAAATAAAAATATCATATTTACACTCTCAATAACCATTCTATCAATTTACCGAATAACAAAAATATACCGATGTAATCTCATGAATAACAATATAAATGCAAAAAATACATCAATAAAATTTCAAAAAATAATCATTCTGCCAAAATTGCTACAAAAAATATAGCTTCGTAGCAAAAACCGAACTAAGAATGTTATTAAAATTGTAGGACATGATTTTTTCTTGTCGAGTGAGTAAATGTACGTATGTTATTTTTATTATTTAGAGGATAAATATAATATTTTTTATTTTTAAAGGGATAAATATGATATTTTGGATTTTTAGAAGGGTAAATATGTAAAATATAAAATTATAATTTTAAATGTTGACCGTTAAGTTTATTAAATGATAAATATGAGATTTTAAGTTCAACAAAGGATAAATATGTAAATCTCCCTAATAATAATTGTACGTAGTCGAGGGGCGCATGCTGCATGGGCATCTAAACTAATCCACAAAATTCAATGCTTTTGAGGCTTAATCCTTAAAAGTTAAATCCATTAAAATACTTCTTTCAAGCCTCCATTATAAAACGAAGTATACGAATAAAATACAAGCTTGCTTTTGGACCGCCATAAATAATAATAATGCTTTGACATTCTTTTCTTGTTTGACGGAATCAAACTGTTATCAGTTATCTTAATTAATTAGACTGATAATTAATTTGTAGCATCAGAAAAGATTTGGTTTTAATTTATTTTTTATTTATTTATGGACAATTTTAACGTTTAAATGAAAATCTCAAGCAAGAATGTTTATTTGATTTTCTTATTAGTTTAAAACTCGTATCATTTGTATATACATGATGCCAATGAATTGGATAATATTCGTGTCCGACGGATATCTACGGGTCGGGAAATACCCAATTAAACATATCGCGGGTCGGGTATTATTCGATTAAAAATAGCCGTACGGATGAGGTCGTATCCAATCCGAATCCTTTTTTTAATAATCCTAGTTATATTAATACTTTAATATTATGAATAATTAGTTAATAATATGGATGTTATTTTGTAATCGAACGTTAAATATTGAATGAGTAATTATAGAAATTTATTATATTTTCGTTTGTATTGATTTTTGTATTGTAAGTCTCTTTAATTTTGCACTCACTCTCTATATCTTGCTAACATATTAACAAAAAATGATATGTCAGGCTTGTAATTATTAGCTAGGTACATTAATGCACCTATTGAACTTAAATATGATACTTCTGGACCAAGAACTTCTTGATTATTATTTTTTTGGACGGAAACAAGTTTTCTTAATATCAAGAGATCGAACTTCCATTAGCGTGTTTAATGGATGTGTTTTGTCTATACTAAATCGTTTTAAAACATTTTTCACGTAAGTAGATTGATGGACAAATATGTCATTTCTCAAATGTTCGTTTGCAATACGAGACAAAGCTTTGTCTTTCCAAGATCTTTTATTTCGAATTCACTTTTCAAGTATGCAGCGGTACTTTCAAGTTCTCCAAAAATATCACTGCAAATTGATCTTCAGATAATGGTTCAAGGTATTTAATAATTGATGGAGATTCGAAGTTTATATAAATTCTCAATCTTCTTTGGGGTCCTATCTTTGTGCGTTGTGGTGGAGCTACCAGAACATTACAACATGCCCAAAAATTCTTAGATGCATGGGATATATTTGATTGCTGGTAATTACAAGTTGTATGATGGGATATTTGTGATAAGTAGTTGATCTTAATCTTATTAGTGCTGCAACTTGTAACAATTTAGATGGTTTTTGCTTTAAAATTTAATAAAATCACGATTTACTGAGATAAATGCTCCGTCTTTACATATATTAAACCCGAATGTCGCAAACCTAAACGTTACAACCGAAATGTGAAATCATAAACAATATATCATCATCATCATCATCATCATACCCATCATCATCATCATGTCGCATAAGACTTGCATAATCGAGAAAACAATACAATACATTATATCACAATAGCTCTTTAGTCTGAATCAAGACTCTTACATCGTTTATTGTTCTCGACGATACAACAAGACATTATTTCGGACATAAATCGACTTTCATGCATTTTTTTTATTTCGTTCTCTTGGTTTTGTCGATGATGTATGAAAAAATAAACGTTTTTTACCGGAATAATTGTTTGAATTGTGCAAGAAATCCGGCCCTTGAACAATGCAAACGACCCTTGCTCTGAAATTTATAAAAATCATGCTTTACTGTGGCAAAAGTACCATACTCGCATATTTTATGTTCGAATGAAATCGTCCGTTGTTTTGGACGCATTTGATTGCGTAATTTCTTAACAATTGAATTAATTAAAACTTTGTATTATTATATTTTTTATATTTTTCAATTATTAAAAGTTATGTAATATTATATGTTGTTTTGTTGTTAAATATTCATATTTTGTGTATTGTTTTCTTAAATTTTACGTAAAATGTATCCACAATTTGTTCATATCATTAATTACGTGTTCATTAAAGAATAAATACAATAATAAAATCTCCGTTTTTAATTGTTACAAACTTAACTTGGGCGGGTCCCACACAAAGCATCCTTGATCTTTTTTAACCGGTCCATAATACAAAACAAGCTTACCTGGTCCCGCGCAATCGTGCGGGTTAAAGCTAGTTTTAAGTAATCATGAAGAAATAAGATCTTATTTAGAATGAGTTGTTACGTCCTGTTGTAATTTATTGTTAATATCATTATTTTAAACAATAGCGAGCACAGACATATTTTTGCCCCAAAAAACAAGGATAATATTGCATGAAGATTAAAAAAAAATGAATTTGCTTCCCGATTTGAGAAAAAAAAATACGACAAAAACATTGTAATTAAGTTTTACATGATTTTATTTTATTTTGTCCATAGATGCAAGAACTATGTGATTAGATTCTCCACATATTACCAAATAACTTTATGTACTAGTGCTTCATCATGATATTCGAGCAAATTTATGTCGAATGTATTGTAAATGGACTTAAATTTCTAATTGCATAACGTGATAATCGTCCATTGACTCAAAATAGTGATATATCAGTGGAAGGTGATCATAAGAATAACCCAATTAATTGTCATGTCGTGTTGGATTTGTTGATAAGTTTAATAAGTTACATTAAAGATCTTCATGTAATTTTGTTGAAGTATGAATGATATGATTTTGATCATAGTATGTTGGTCTGAATTGCCGAATATTTCACAAACATAAATATTGGTAGAAGATGTTATAATAATGACTCGTATTTCCTAACAAGTTAAACTATTGGAATTTTGTAATATTGCCGAATATTTTTTTTGTTTAAATATGTTACCATCTGAAACAAAACATTGTATCATCTTTTCATAAATTATTATATATTAATTAATATGAACAATATTGAAAATGAATTATGTTTAGGAATGTCAATGGATTGGATAATATTCGTGTCCGTCGGATATTTGATCCGGACGGGTCGGGTAATATCCGTTTAAATCTACTCCGGGTCGGGTATTATCCGATTGAAAATACCCGGTACGGGTACGGAGAGGATATGGATGAAATCATATCCGACCCGTGGGTATACCCAACCCGAACCCGGTTTTTTGTAATCCTAGTTACAATAATATTTTAATCTATTTTTAATTTATCTTTTCTACCGTTTTTTTTATTAGATAGTTATTTTTGTATTTTTTCTGTTTATTTACTGTTTTTTCTTTTTTTTAGTATGTTTTTAAGTGTTTTAAGTGTTTTATTTATAATGTTTTAAAAGGTTTTTTACTGATATTTATTTTTTTATTAATTAAAATTATCTTTTATATACTATTACTTTTTTTATACATTAATATTAGATATTGTATTTATTTGCAATATTTAAATCTATTTTTTTCTTACTAATTTTGTATACTATTTTGAATATCATTTTTTATAACCTGAAAAAAAAAATTATACTGTTTTGAATTTCATTTTTGTATTCTAATCTTGTTTCCTTACTAATAGTGTATTTTGCAATTTTGTACTATTATTATGTTATTGATGTTATTTTAATTTGGAAAAAAAAAAATTTCATCCATATATTTTAATATTTTTGTATATAATTATGTATGGGTAAAATTTATCGTGAGTAATCCGAAAATCCGCAGATACTAAATGAGGCGGGTGAAAATTATCCGTTTAGTTGACGGATCGGATGCAAATATTATCCAATTAAGATGGACAAAGATACGAATGAATCTATACCCGATCCGAATCCGAACCATTGACGTCCCTAATTATGTTTGTTGCCCAATTAAAAAACATACATAATTTGTTGACAAATCATTTGTTTTTGTATAATAAACTTTGTGTAGATAAAATGAAATATTGTTTTTGTTCGCCTCCTGTCATTAAACATGCAACGTTAGGTTTGTTAGAAGGGAAATTTTCAAAAAAACCCCTAACTTTTTTGGATATTGCAAAAAATCCCCTATATTTTTGGAAACTCCAAAAAACCCCCTCAAACTAAACTTTTGTTTTCAAATATCCCCCTATGGAGGTTAAATTTAACTTTGGATGGAGTTAAATATTTTTTGGACCAAAATATCCTTCTATTTTCATATTTAATTTGTTAAAAAATTTATTTTTCATTGTATTTTATTAATTTTGAAAAATTTGATAAATATTTTTTAACATATAACAATTTCAAAAAGAAAATTATTATGTGTTATAGTTATATGATTTTAATATTAATTTATTATTTTTTCAAGAAAAATTAACAGCAAATAATAATAAAATAAACAATCTTGTTATAAAAGAACATCTTTAGATTATATTGATAGATTATTTTTTTAACAGTTAGTTTGTATTTTCATGCTTTTTATATGTTTGTTATAGTTTCATGATCTTTTATTTTTCAAATATTTTCAAGGTGTGCTTTTTTAAAATTGTTGTTTATTTTATTATTATTTTATGTTAGTTTGTCATGACAAAATAATAAATGAATATTAAAATCATATAACTACAACATATAATAATAATTTTTTAAAAAATATTATGTGTTAAAAAATATTTTTGAAATTTTGTAAAATTAATAAAAAATAACGATTTTTTTTTAGCAAATCAAATATGAAAATAGAAGGGTATTTTGGTCCAAAAAATATTTAATCTCATGCAAAGTTAAATTTAACATCATAGGGGATATTTGAAAACAAAAGTTTGGTTTGAGGAGATTTTTTGGAGTTTCCAAAAATATAGGGTTTTTTTTACAATATCCAAAAAAGTTAGGAAGTTTTATGAAAATTTCCCTTGTTAGAAAGATAGTATATATAAAATTAAAAAACTTTTAAAATATTCAAAAAAGCTAACGTTTATTTTAAAATTTTCTCTACTCTTTTTCCTTTTTCTTTCGAACCGCATCGGGTGAAGGGGCTCTTTCGGAATATTCTAAGAATAGCAGACCTTCAAAGCAACTTTACTTACCGAAACTCTCATCTGAGCAGACCAAGAAACAGTGCCCATTACCCAACACAAAAAGCTAGAGAGAGAGAGAGAGAGAGAGAGAGAGAAGAGAGAGAGCGAGAGAGAGAGAGAGAGAGAGAATGAATGCACATAATAAATTGCAATAAAAGCAGAGCTTTTCTTTTGTGAGAACTCTGCTCTGTTTAAAGACAGAGAAAAAAGATCACAAGAGAGAAAGAGAGAGATTTGAAGACTCATCCATGATTCTAACTCATATAGGTAACTATTTTCTTCTTGCTTTGATTCTTTGTTCCTTCCTTTTTCTACCTTTTGAATCTCTTGGTACATACATACATACATACATTACTGATAAACTAGTCAATATTCATAATTATCATGTTTGGCTTATTAATAAAAGATATATTCTGTGAGACTGACATGTGCTATGCAGAGAGGGAGAGAGAGAGAGAGAGAGAGAGAGAGAGAGAGAGAGAGAGAGAGGTGTGGGCATGGGAGGTGGCATGATGGGCCACTGCTGTGTATATTTAGTGACTCTTTAGAGAACACCTGCAAAAGCTATGTGTTTTTTTTCTTTCCTTTTCCTTTTTACAGTGTTTACTTTCTCCTTTGTACCCATTTCGAAACCCCCATTCCTCCCTCTTCATGAATGGTTTTGAGTTCTTTGCTCTCCTTCTCTCTCCTCTTTGCTAGCTAGTATCTTTGTCACACTACACATGTAAGGTATTTTCTCTTGTTTTACAATTTAGATTTCTTATAGTAGGAAATGGGAGAGAAATTTTTATCTTGCTCCAATGTTTTAGGAGGAAAGTGGAAAGGAATGGAAGAAATAGCCCTTCCTATTGAGCCAAAATATTCTTCCATATTTGTCTCAAAATATTTGTCAAATCACTTTTCCATTCATTACTCTTCATTAAACTTGGAGCATGAAATATTCTCTCTTCCATTTTTATTTTTATTTTACTATCTAAAAACTTGGAGCACATCCTTATAGTCATTGAGTGAAATGATAATGTGTACTGTTTATATATTACTAGAACTTGTACATATTTTCATCCCATTCTTTCTTTGTTTTACAAACTTTATCCATATGGGTAGTATTTTGTATTTTTTTTGCTGATTAATTTTTTTATGAAGTTTTGTTATCATGCTACATTACAACATTAACACTTTGCCATGTTGTGAAGTCTCACATGTTTAGTCTAGTGCCAAATAAATTGTGCATAAATTTTTATCTATATATATAAATATCAAGTTGATGAGATTCTCTCAACATAGCATTTGTGCATGCTCTCTGTATAAGCCATATTATAAGCACAAAAAAGATGCTATTTGTCTAGCCATTTTTAAGTTATTAACTTAATATTTATTACCTTTAAAGACAGGATGTCACCATAACTCAACTTGCAAGTGTGGGAATTTGAATTTATTCACGAAGCATGAATCAAAACAAGATCTTGTGTTTTGAACTCGTGAGTTAAGCACAAAGAAAGAAGAATGGAATAATAATAATAAATTGAGAGAGGGGGAAGTTAATTTTGTCAGTTTAGTGCTTTGTGAGTGTCTCTGTTTTGGTACCGGCCAAAGTGGGCTATTGTACCAGCTTGGTGAAACAAGAAGGATATTTTTAGTTTATTCCATGTCTCTTGGTCTCTTGTCTAACTATATTTTCCTCCTCTCATACAAATCTTTAGAAATATAAAGAGGCCCCATTCTCTCTTCTTCACAAGAACCAACCTGCATTCGACACAAATCTTCCGAATATTTGGTCAACCAAATTCGCCGTTATTTTTATAAGGAGGCGGAGTTTGAAGTTTTTGAGAGGCGGAAATGAAGTTCATGAAACTCGGATCCAAGCCGGACTCCTTTCAGACGGATGGAAATGAAATAAGGTGAATATCTGAATGACCATTCATGTACTCCATGATTTATTTGATTCGGATCCATTTTTTGAATCTGAAATTAGTATGGTTTAGCTTTTAATCAAATGATATTTTAACTAATTATGCAGGGTAGTAGGAGCAGACTTAACTAGTGATATCATTGTTCATGTTGGCGACGTTCGATTCCATCTACACAAGGTACCATTTTTTATTCTTGTTCACTTAACTTCCTTCGATTTTGTTGCTTGTTCCGAACTTCCTTTACTTTTTAGTTGGGTTTTCTTTGTATTATTTTGGATGTTTGTTTGAATCATAGAGTTCCATTAATGATGCTGATTAGGAATAAGTTTCTAATTAGATAACTGACTTCTAATCAAGATTGTATTTTTCTTTTTTTTTCGTAACTTGTAGTTTCCACTTCTCTCGAAAAGCGGTTACATACAAAAGCTCTTATCTTCCGAAACCTCGGAAGATATCCATATCCAAGACATTCCAGGTGGAACGACCAGCTTCGAGACCTGTGTGAAATTCTGTTATGGAATCTCAACAACCCTCAACCCCCATAATGTAATCGCCACACGATGCGCTGCAGAGTTTCTCGAGATGCACGAATCCATCGAAAAAGGCAATTTAATCTACAAAATAGATGTTTTTCTCTCTACAAGCGTTTTTCGTGGGTGGAAAGATTCCATAATCGCTCTTCAAACCATGAAAACCATGAAACCATGGACCGAAGATCTGAAGTTGGTTAAGAATTGCATGGATGCCATTTCATCCAAGGCATCTACGGATGTGTCGAGAGTTGATTGGTCGTTTACGTACAATAGAAAGAAACTTGCACCGAATATGGTGCCGAAAGATTGGTTTGTTGAGGATTTAACCGAAATTGGGTTGGATTATTTTAAGAATATTATGAGCGCCATTAAAACAAAAGGGAGGGTTTCTTGCAAAGTTATCGGTGAGGCAATTAAGGCATATACGTACAAACGTGTTCCGAGTTTAAGTAAGGTTTCAATTATTCAAGGAGATGCAAAAACAAAAACTCTTATTGAAACTGTTACTTTTTTATTGCCGTGTGAAAAGGGTTCCATCTCATGTAGTTTTCTTCTTAAACTGCTAAGAGCTTCTTGCATGTTGAGATGTAGCGAAACATGTAAAAAGGAACTCGTAAAAAGAATTGGAAAACAATTAGACGAGGCTTCGGTGAATGATCTCTTGATTCCAACCATAGATGGAGAAATAACCATATACGACATTGATGTCGTTCTGAATATAGTGGAAGAATTTGTAATGCAAGATGATAATAAAGAAGAAATCAATGGAGGAGATAAGGAGATGGAGGAGTCGGGTTTGATTTTGGAAAATTCAAAGGGTGTGGTTGCAAAATTGGTCGACGGGTATCTTGCCGAGGTGGCGAAGGATCATAACGTGCCTTTGTCCAAGTTTCTTGACCTGGCCGAGATGGTTCCTAGCGAGTCTAGACAGGTTCATGATGGATTATATCGTGCTATTGATACGTTTCTAAAGGTATGGTTATTGGCTCTACCCAGTATTTTTTGTAGATACGTCTTAAATTGCTCATATGTATGTATTGACAGGAGCACCCTGACCTCAGCAAAGGCGAGAAAAAGAAACTATGTTCTCTTCTCAACTGCAAGAAATTCTCCCCTGACGCCAGTGCCCATGCCGTTCAAAACGAGCGTCTCCCTCTTAGACTCGTTGTCCAAGTCCTCTTTCTCGAGCAATCTCGTTCGTCTTCATCCTCGGCCTCGGCATCAGCAACCTCCTATGGGAGCTCTCGCTCCATCACCACCACCAATGTCACTTCCGAAGATGAGAACTGGGATGCAGTCAACATCAATGGTGGTAGTCACGATGTCGCGAAGGGTACGAATGGTGTTAAGGTCCGTGATGTGAAGGTTGTGAAGGGTATTAATGGAGGTAATGGGGTCAAGAAGATTATTGGAAAGATGATGCAAGGGAAAGGGAATGGAGGAACGAGTAGTACTGGATCGGATTCGTCGGGGAGTCCAGTTGGGTTAAGCGGCAAGGAGGAGACGGTTAAGGCCACCCCGGGACGGACGGTTCGATACTCGGTTTCTTAGTTTGGTATTTGGATTAGGTTTAGCATTAGGATTTGGTTTTGTTGATTAGATTATGTAGTGGCCTAGTGGGTACTTCTTGGTTTTTTATTAAAAGGTGTTGCATGTTAGCTTGCTATGTTTTGTTAGATTGTTATGTTTAATTGTCAAAATAATGGATCTTATATGGACCCATGCTTTATGTTAGCTTGTTCTCTCTTTTTTTTGGTGTGTATAGTTTGCCTTTAAAAAGTATAGGCCCAGTTAGTTCATGGTCCAACATTTGTAGGCCCGTAGTCCGATTATGAGTGGTTATTTGTACACTTTGTTCTTCTCACTGGGGTTCAAATTTGGAGGTTTTAGAGAAATTCAGATAAAATCTTCTTTGTTTTCAAACTAGAACACTATAATTGTCCATTCCAATCGCAAAAATACGAGATTATCATGGTAATCAGATTTTTTGGAAAATGATTCCCGAAAATAACATTCTCATTGATAATATTTATGTTTGGTAAAAAATTTAGATTTCAAAGAAAATAACATTATAAGATACATAATTAATTAAAATAAACGATATAAATTATAAACAATAAAACAATATTTTTAAATATTCAAAATATAAAACAAAAAACATACATATAATGATATTTTTAACCGAATTCTAAGAAACAATAGCATAGCTGGATATTCAACCAGGTCCTTCTCTGAGACATCTTAGCAAACAGGTACTTAGCATGATTCCTCTTGCCGATTATAGGAAATGCATACAGTATGGCTCTTTCAACCAATTCACCAAAGAAAACAAAACAGGGAGTTGACACTGGGAGTGATTGCAACAAGTTTGAGCCTCAACGAGATGATCTAAGAATCAAAATTAACACAAAAAAATAAGCGAGGTGAATCCACGAAGATTTACAAACTTTTTTCAGGAGGCGATTCTTGAAGGAGATTCTTGAGGCGAAAGATTAGTGGCTCCTGGTCGTAGAGTCTTGAAGGAGATTCTTGAGGCGATTCTTGAAGGAGATTCTTGAGACGAGTCTGCTACGTCTAGAGTGGTCTTCTCCGGTCATCCTTTCCGGTTATCTTCTCCGGTTAGATTCCGGTCATCTCTTCCGGTCAAATCCGTTCAGTCTGTAATCTGATCATATTCTCAGATCAAATACGTCTTCAGGATTCTTAAGCAATCAAGAATTCAGAAAGATTGTAAGAAAGTAATATACAAAAACCATAACAGAGGAAAAGGGTATATAGGCCGCTTGTTGAGAGGGGCTAAGCCCTTCAGTCTGTTTGGTTTACAATTCAGAGATAAATTACGATTACAGATTTTAATCCAACACATAAACAGCTCTAATTCAGAGGACAAAGGGTATACTAAGCCTTCTCTAAATTTGGCTATCTCCTCGAATTCTAAATTCTAAATCCTCATTTCAGCACTCCACAGTCCAAATTATACAATCCTAATCAAACTCTTACAAACAATCCGATTTAAGATGGAAGAACCATAAGAGAGAGAGTGAGTAAATGGGTTAGTGCTGAGTTCAAGCTTGGAAAGGAGCTGAAGATAGCTGAAGATCTCTCCAAAAATACTGCTAAGTTCTCTCAACTCTTTTAATTATGAATTCAAAACAATCATATGTTCAAGCCCTACAAAAGCAAAATAATCAAAATTGGTCATTAGTAACAAATAAGAAACAAAATCATCATAAAAACATAAATCAAACTATAAATATAAAGAAATGTTTTAGATGTTTGTCTAATACACATGATAGATATCAATGTAGAGAACCAATTAGATGTTTAAGGTGCTTTAAAATAGGGCATATTAAGGTTAACTGTTATACTAACTTAAATAATATTCTAAATAAAATTTTTGAGGATAACTTACATGATTTAAATAAATTGTAAAACCTCACAAAGGATTCTTTTTCAAATAACTTACATGACTTAAATAATATTCCAATCTAGTAAAGCCAGTAATATCTCAAAAGGATTCTTTTTCAAATAAACCACACAAATTCTCTAACTCAATTCTCATTTCCATAACACCACAAGGCCTAGCTGTTAAACCAATTGTAAAACCTCAAAATCAAACAGTGATTATTCCTCATGAGACAAATCTTTCCAACCAACTAATTCCATATGTACCTCATCATAATTCTGGATCTTCCTTATTAGAAGAACAAAGAACAATTCAAATATGGAATAGTAATAATATCTATGAGAGGACCATAGAGGAAATTGAACCTTTACAGTTTCGAGAACCTGACTTGGATCAAAATAAGCTGGTTCCTTCTAGTAAGCAACTAGTACACAACTATTTAGCTCCACAAGACAGTATATCTGTTAATAGTCAAAGGAAAATACATGATTATTTTAAAAAGAAAGATAAAAATTTAATAAATACAAATGAGGGTTCACTTACCTTTATCTCTAACAGTAACAACCACTTAAAGGAAAAAGAACAAATGGAGTCTCCAGTTCAAATGGAAAAAGGATTAAAACCAGATAAAACACAAAAGGTCAAAAATTCAAATAAAACAACAAAAAATGAAGAACAAAGAAGGAGTACCAGATTGCAAAATAAGCAAAATGGACACTATTCCTCTCCAGTGGAAATGGCTCAGTTAGTGAAATATAAGAAAATACAATAGGAGAGAAATAAAAAGCATAAAAATAAGATTAACAATATAGAAGTAAAAGAAATTAATCTAGATATTAATGGAAGTATTAATAATAACGAAGAAATATTGGATATATTATATTCAACTGACATAGAATTAACAGATAATGTAAATGATACAATTAATGGTTTAATAGATGAGCAAAGTAACAAAGTTATGCTCATCCAGGAGGAAAATTAATTACAAATGATTTATAAAAAATTAAGAATTTTAACATGGAATGTTAGAGGGCTAAATTCAAGTAATAAAAAAAGTTTAGTTAATAAAAATATAATGGAAGAACAAGTTGATATATGTTGTTTACAAGAAACAAAAATGAATTTCATAGATAATAATATTAATAAAGAATATTGTGGTAATAAGTTAAATAGTTTTGAATATTTAGAATCTAATGGAGCTTCAGGGGGAATATTAATATCATGGAATTCCAAATTATTTAAGTTAATTTCCATTAATAAACAAAAATACTCACTGACAATAATTTTACAAACAAATTGGGATGGGAGTAATATAATAATTTCTGGAGTTTATGGTCCAAATAAAAATATTGAAAAAAGAGAATTTATAGAAGAATTAAATAATTTATATCTTATTAATAATACTAATTTACCATGGATATTATTAGGGGATTTTAATTTAACATTAAATTTAAATGAAAGAAGTGGAAAAAATAGATATCATTCAGGTACCAAAATATTTAAAGAATTCATAAATAATGCCAAATTAATTGACTTACCATTAAAAGGAAAAATATTTACATGGAGTAATTCTATATCAAAGGCAAAATTAGATAGAATGATTATAAATAAAGAATGGTTATTAAATTTTCCTAATTCACAATTAATACCTAGAATAAATACTTGCTCAGATCACATACCATTATTAAATGAAGCTCAAACTAATTATCCTATTTTTAATGGTTTTAGATTTGAAAATAAATGGCTTAAAAATTCTGAATTTACTATATTAATTAAAGATTTTCTTAATAATAATAAAGCTTTAAATATATCTGATTTTTTTTAAAATCTTCAGAAATTAGGTCATGAATTAAAGAATTTAGGTAAGAATTTGGATTTAAAATATAATGCTCAATTAAATAATTGTAAAAAAATAATTGCATGGTCAGATAAAATTATTGATAATAGAGAATTAACTGACATAGAAAAATGGATTAGATTACAAACTAAATTAAGATATGAACAATTAATATTAATTAATAAACTTTACTGGAAGCAAAGATCAAATATAATTGGATTAAGGAGGGAGATGCAAACACACATTTTTTTCACTTACATGCATCAATTAGAAAATCAAATAATATGATATCTGTGTTAAGAGATAAAAATGGAAATGAATTTAAGGATCACAAAAGTAAAGCTAAGTTATTATTTTCATTTTATAGAGATCCGATGGGTAAAGAGTCTATTAATAATCAGGATTTTGGAAATATTAACTTAAAAAAATTATATAATAATAAAGAATTTAATTTTTCAGAATTGGAAAACAATTTTAATATTAATGAATTAAATGATTCTATAAAAACATGGAAAAGTAATAAAAGTCCTGGACCCGATGGGTATATGGGAGAATTTTTTAAATACAATTGGTAGATAATTAAGGATGACTTATTAAACCTAATTAATAATAATGCACATATTGGATTGGATGAATTTAATACATCATATATTACTTTAATCCCTAAGAAGGATAATGCAATTGAACCTAAGGATTTTAGACCCATAAGCCTCATATCTAGTATGCAAAGGTTACTATAAAAAATGTTATCTAACAGATTATCCATTTATATTAATTTAATGATTTCAAAGAATCAAATAGGGTTTTTAAAGGGAAGAAACATATCAGAAAATTATGTATATGCAAGGGAGATATTATGTCTAGCAAATAGAAGGAAAACCCCATTAATAATTCTAAAATTGGATATACACAAGGCATTTGATAGTGTATCATGGGATTTTTTTGTTAAAATTTTTAAATGCAAGGGGATTTGGGGACAAATTTATAAATTGGATTCAGAAATCAGTTCTACCAGGAAGTACTAGAGTGATATTAAATGGAAACCCTGGCAAATTCATTCATTTAAAAAGAGGGTTGAGACAAGGGGATCCTACATCTACCCATTTATTCTTATTAGTAATGGATGTTTTATCTAAACTATTAGAGGATTTAAGTGATAAAAAATTTATATTAAGACCCTTTAAAAATATTTACACAAGTTTGTTTTATGCTGATGATTCAATTTTATTTCTTAAACCAGATATAAACAATATTAAAAGGGTAAAATATATATTAAATCTTTTTGGTCAGGAATCAAGATTACAAATAAACTTTGCTAAATCAGAAGTGATAGGGTTGCATGTTAATGATGACATTATGAAACAAATTTCAACAGAATCAAACTGTCCAATTGGAGTTTTACCAATTAAATATTTGGGATTGCCCCTTCATTTTAAAAAACCTACTAAGGATGATTATAAAATTTTAATTGAAAAAATTAATAACAAATTAACTGGTTGGAAAGGGGCTTCTCTCAGCAAAGCTGGGAGATTAGTACTAATGAATTCTGTGTTGACCTCTATGCCTATTTATTATTTTAATGTATTTAAATTTCCCAAATGGGCAGTAAAGGAAATAGAAAAAATTAGAAAAAACTTTTTTTGGAAAGGGAACAATAATACAGGATATAATTTAGTGGATTGGGATATAGTTTGTCAGTCTAGAGAGAAAGGAGGATTAGGTGTAATAAATATATCAATATTTAATAAAATATTATTAACTAAATGGCTTTGGATATATTATAACTCAGAAAATAAATTAGAATGGCACAATATAAAAAATGATAATAAAGACATACATCTAGAGGAATAAATGATAAAAATTATTCCTACTTTTGGAAAGATGTTATGAAGAATATAGATTTTTTTAATCAAAGTATAAATATAATTATAGGAAATGGTTTAAAAACAAATTTTTGGAAAGCTAGATGGTGTGGAAAACCATTAATTCATAAATTTTCTGAATTATTTTCATTTTCAGAAAACAAAACTCGTACATTAAAATACTTCTTAAAATTAATGAATGAGCAAAACCTATATACAAGTTTGGGAGTTAACATACCTCTTTCAAATGTGGCATCAAATCAGTTCCTTCAACTTTAGCATATTTGCAAAAATCTTGATGCAAACTCTTCAAAGGATGATTCACTTCAATGGATATGGAATAATCACAAAGGATATACCTGCAAAAGTGCATATAGGATATTAGCTAATGGGGTATTTATTAAAAATAAATATTATAAAATCTGGAAATTAAAAATTGAGCTTAAAATAAAACTATTTATATGGTTGATATTTCAGAATAAGGTGCTTACAATAGACAATTTGAAAAAAAGAGGTTGGCAGATAGTTAATAGACGTGTACTATGTCACAAACATGAGGAAAATATTAAACATTTAATTTCAGAATGTGATTATATTAAAGCTATATGGCATAAAACTCATAGTTTACTAGGCTTAAGTATAAGTCATCAAATAAAGCCTTTAAAAATAATTTTGAAAAATTCTGAAACAATGGAATATAAGACATTAATTTGTCTGATAATGTATCATATATGGTTAGAAAGGTGTAGAAGATCATTTACTAATAATAAGCTAACAGATTATCAATTAATTGATTATATTTTATATGAGCATAAACTTAATACTTTATCTAACTTAAATTCTTACATATACAATGAAATTAATCAAACTAATACAAATCAAAGTTCTATTATAGATGAAAGTACAAGTTCAGAATCTGATAATGAAACAGTTTATTCAAACGATACAATAGATGAAGAAAATTATTACACTAATTATTTTTCTAATGCAGATCAGGACAGGTTAATTACAGGAATAATGCAAACGAATGAGGGATTACAAATCAAAAACCAGCGAACAGAAGATCGATCTAGCTTGAACATACAAATCCGAAATCAACATACAGAAGACCGATCTAGCTTGCAAATCTTGTGGTTTAATGCAGAATTAACAGAAGAAGAAAGGCAAACAGCAAAGGAAACGATCGATGCAAAAGAGAGAGAAGAAGAAACTCACACTTTACAGATGATCTCTGAAGATGTGCGAAGCTTACTCATCAGCTCTGATGTACCAACGATAAATCAGTTTACTGAAAACTCAACAGATCTAACTATCTCTTCAGATCTTTCTCTCGAATCGCAAGTTCCTATAGATCTAGTTGGCTTGTGTGATACGGAGATGACTGCTGAACTGGAAAAATTAGGGTTTATAATGTAGAAGAGGAAGGAAGAAGAGCGAATGATTAGGGTTTGGGTGAGGCGGCTGTAAGAGAGATGAGAGGAGAAGATCGGTGTAAAGCGGCGGAATGAATGAAGAGAGAGGAAGATGGCTTTTTATATGCCTGTTAAATTTAGGTTGAAAATTCGAGAACTAGAATCCTAGAAATGATTTCCGGGATTTTGGTTCTGTGAGGTTCAACTTAGGTATATATGTATTAATACATGTAATAGAGTTCATAGGGTATTAGGCTTAGAAATAGAAGTTAAAATCATTAGAGCAAATACCATGTAAATTCTTATGTGTTAATCATATATATAAAAACAATAGAAGTAGGACGTAAGAGCCTACTCTATTTTTCTCAAAAAAAAAACAATAGCATAGCTTGTAGCTCCCTATCGTCATAGGATCTGGTCTCTCTTGATTCTCAGCCGAATAGCGACGTAACATTATCGAGCTTCGAAGGAATTCTATGGTATGATTAGTGATTCTTTGAAAAGAAAGAGACAAAGGAGAAGTCATTTATCCAACTTGTAATAATGTATCCAACTATGAAATTAAAAAATTACGAATAGTATGTTTAGCTAAATAGTTTTAAGTTAAGATATATTTGACAAAATGCAAAAGAATCCAAGTCCCTAAAAAAGAACACCACTTACTTGGGCCCCCTCCACATTAATGGTGTGATGTGTTGGTTGCAAAGAGCACGAGTGACAGAACAGAGACCTCCACAATAATACTGTTAGGGTTAATACAATTATTTTATTTCATGAATATGTAGTTAGACATGATGAATTGATTTGGACTTTTATTCCTGTTTTGCTTGATTGAGGTCTCATTCTAAATCGAGGATTAATTGATTCTTCAAGTTTAACATGAAGACACTGGCGAATCTTCCCCAAATAAATGGAGAGACGGTAATTTAGAGGAGGGTTACCGTGAGAAATTTTCAATTTTTTTTGGAAAGACGATAGTACATAATTTTGTCGTTTTTATCATAAAATATACTGACATAATCACTCAAAAATCTATGAGGGACATCTTCCCCCTCCTAGCCCTTTAATAAATCCGTCACTGCACAAAGAATTAATTGATGTTTAATTGCTTATTATTTATTTTATTTCTCTATTGCTTAGTATTTTGATATATGATTTCGCAACCTATAGACAGTGTTGTACACATGATAAGATAACTAAATATCTTATTTTATTTATGCAGCACAATTATTACAATTAAATTGGTTTTTAGCATTGTCAAAAAATATATGAAAATTTCGCAATTAAGTATGTGTTTTAACATGATCACAGAGAAATGAGAATTCAAATGGTAGTAATTATTTTGATACCAATATATAATTTCGGAGGCATAGTAGTATTTTCATGTTACTTTACATGGAAGAGTCATTGTCCAAAATAAGTCTCCAAAATAAGTCTCCAATCTTTACATTCGAAGACAAATCAGAGCATATATCGATCTAGTATTTCGCATGAAAATTATAACATCAATATATAAACAAACAAATAAACAAACAAACAAATAAACATGTCACATATTGTAAAATTTGTCATATATTTGCAAGATAAAACTCTCAAATATGACTAATACAATTTTTAACTTCTGACTCATTGGAATATGAAAAGTTTGTGCTTTACAATGACACCAATGATTTAGATAGGAAAATTCCATGACACATACAAAATTTAATGTATTAAACCGGGTATATTTACTTATTTATCATTTATATATTTAACAAATATAAATACGTATTTAACATATATTTATGTATTAAAAAAAATATTGTGAATTTCATGGATGTGCATTTTTCATATGCACACCATCAATATGAGAGTGACACGAACAACTGATTTTTTTAAATTTTGACAAAATTTTGTGCACTTCGGCACACTCCAAAACGCAACACCGTCTCTAATCAAAGTTATATATATATTTTTAGATGTATGATATATTTTTTATGTACATTTTATACCTTATAGATGCATGATATATTTTTTGTAAATACAATACATGTTATATATTTTTTAAAGTTATATTATATCTTTATTTGTTATATTTTTTGTAGATATATCATATATCATATACATTTTATATGTATGATTTATATTTTTTAATGCAAATACATGTTATATATTTTTATGTTTGTATGATATAACTTTCAAGGTAAATTTTTTTTTACACGAGCGAATTAGATTTATACATTGTGTATGATAATTGATACATTTTTCCGACGTGCGTTCGGAATGCACAAATATAATATAAATTAGACAAATACGATCAAAATTGAAAAAAATCAAACTGTCATGTGTTGTGTTTCTAATGATGACATGAATTAGTCGGTTCCTAAAATAAAATTTATGTACTAATTTATAATTTATCATGTATTCATTTACATTAAATAACAAAATGTCATCTTATCTATACAATAAAAGAATTGGATGGGGACTTCATATCACCAATCTTTTCTGATATTGTGGTGAGTTATGAGATATATAGATCATAAAAAGTATGATAGGGTTATGTACCAAGATTAAGTGATTGGTGGGTCTCCCTTCTTTTTCTTTTTTTTGGTATGTTCTTTGTCTAAAAGATTAAAAATAAGGAGTATTTCTGCATGTAATCCTGTATTAAAAAATATTTCGAAAAATAATCTAATTTTTCAAAATATTTCAAAATTAATCAAAAACTGATTTTAAAAATTCGGTACCAACTGATTTTTAAAATCAGTTAATTTAATTAAACTATTTATTTGGTTAACTGTTAATTAACAGTTGGAGAAATTTGAGAGAATCCACCGAATTTTATAATTCCGGTCATGAATCCACCGGTTTTTTTTTTTTTTTTTTGTACTGGTCACAGGCAGAAATTCTCCTGTAGATACAAGGATGCGACGATTGTAAATTGTGGCCAAAAGTTCATGGCCCATTAGTTAGTAAATTGTGGCCACTGTAATTTGTACCTCAGGTGGGACGCGTGCCAATGGTGGGATCCAATCCAAGTACTTAAATGACTTTATTAAGTGGAAATTATCTTAGAGTCAATCAAGTCGAATATTAAAAATGAAAAAGTGGACATTGTTCAAATGAAAACCTGAAACAACTCGAGTCAACGAAGAAGACAAACTCGAAATAAAAATAGTTATTAAAGGCTTATAATATTTATCATGTCAAATATTGCTTAACATTTTGAGAACATCAAGAATGAGACCGAAACTGAAAGTACGTGAGAATTTCCCAAATTCAATTCTTATGGAGAATTTACTCGGTGGAGTCAAAGCTTCTTTCTTCTTTAATACTGAACTAACAATACCCGCGTAATTGAGCGGAACTTCATATCTCATTTTTATATGTTTTTTGTATAATTTGTTTAAATAACATTTGTGCGGGTGTGTTTAAACTCAATTAATATAATCACGATATGTTTGCAAATATATTAATGTCAATAAATACATTATAATTAATAAGTGTTCATGTATTTTTTTTTATCATAGATATATACATAGTAATTACTAAGGGTCCATGAAATTGGTTCATTCAAAATAAATAAAATATAACATGTTATACTTCAAACATAATTAAAGTTTCAAAATAAATAAAATAAAATCGTAAATAATACACATAAAACCGAAATATATATTTGAAATATCATCTATTAACATACAAAATATCAATTTTTTTTTAAAAAAAAACACAATTGTAAATTATACCATAAGAAATTAACAATTGAATCATAGTTTCATACATGGAGCCCCAATAACACAAAAATAACGTCCTTGATGAGACGACAAGAGAGGATTAATTGAGTAATGATATAATCCACGAAAAGTTGCCCACGAATTGCCCACGAATGCCACGTGTCAGTTTCGTTCGTGGGCAATTCGTGGCCAACTTTTCGTGGACTGTATCATTACTCAGGATTAATTAGGTCGATTAGTATTATTAATTGACTCAATTAACGATTTAATTGATCATTTAATTGAATTGACACATCAATAAACATTTACTAATATTAATATATTATAAATTATTTAATTGTTAATTAAACGTGTTAATTAACATTTAATTGAGTCAATTAGAAATGCTAATCAATTTACTTTGTCACTTCGTCGCTCGTCGATGATATTGTGATGAGTTTGGAGGGACAACTATATTTTTCAATCCAAGTACTTAAATGACTTTATTAAGTGGAAATTATCTTAGAGTCAATCAAGTCGAATTTTAAAAATGAAAAGGTGGACATTGTTCAAATGAAAACCTGAAACAACTCGAGTCCACGAAGAAGACAAACTCGAAATAAAAATAGTTATTAAAGGCTTATAATATTTGTCATGTCAAATATTGCTTAACATTTTGAGAACATCAAGAATGAGACCGAAACTGAAAGTACGTGAGAATTTCCCAAATTCAATTCTTATGGAGAATTTACTCGGTGGAGTCAAGCTTCTTTCTTCTTTAATACTTAACTAACAATACCCACGCAATTGAGCGGAACTTCATACCTCATTTTTACATGTTTTTTGTATAATTTGATTAAATAACATTTGCGCATGTGCGTTTAAACTCAATTAATATAATCATGATATGTTAGTAAATATATTGATGTCAATAAATACATTATAATTAATAAATATTCATGATTTTTTTTTTATCATGGATATATGCATTATAATTAATAAGGATAAATGAAATTGGTCCATCATTATAAATCCACACAAATTAAATAAAATATAACATGTTATACTTCAAACATAATTAAAGTTTCAAAACAAATGAAAGAAAATCGTGAATAATACATATAAAACTGAAATATATATTTGAAATATCATCTATTAACATACAAAATATCAATTTTTTATTTTAACAAACATCTAATTGACACAATTGTAAATTATACCATAAGAAATTAACAATTGAACCATAGTTTCGACATGAATTATATATGAAGCCCCAATAACACAAAATAACATCCTTGATGAGGCGACAAGAGATGATTACTTATGTTAATTAGTATTATTAATTGACTCAATTAACAATTTAATTGACCGTTTAATTGAATTGACACATCAACAAACATTTACTAATATTAATATATTATAAATTATTTATGTGTTAATTAAACATGTCAATTAACATTTAATTGAGTCAATTAGAAATGTTAATTAATTTATTTTGTCACCTCGTCGCTCGTCGACGATATTGTGATGAGTTTGGGGGCCAAATATTTTTTTTTTCACATATGGTTATAATTTTGATTGAAATAGAAAAAAAGTTTGCACACGTGACATATTGTGGTAAAATGTTCAAAATTATAACTATGATATGATATGATTTCTAGAGGATTTTTATTCTTTCTTATTTTACTCCATGAATTTATTTTACAACAAAAATTACGGGGTTATGTCGTACATCATTTTAAAAGAATATTTTGGATATTTAGAAAGATGTGTCATACAATTTATTTTTTATGAGTATTTTTTCTTTAATAAATAATATAGTTTTTTTAGTTAGTCTATCATTCATTATTAAATACATTTAAATTTTTTTCTTAAATACTCATTAATTGATAATTAATAAAAAAAGTATAATAAGAAAAAATGATGTACGATAGAACTCCCCAACATTTATTTAACTTGGTTAGAGTAAGTAAAGAAGTCTCTAATGCATAGAAGACCCGCTATTGTCGTCTTCTCCCCTTGAAACCAATCTCGGTAATAATTTGGTGGATGTAAACTTTTCCATCACCTTGTTCAAACCAATTCATGAACGCCAAATACTACAAATTGTAATCGGATTCAAACACAAACTTTCTGGAGTTCTTTCCTTCTCCGGATCCCATTAATAATTCAGTAAATATTCGAAAAATACATTTACCAAATTTCGAACTACAATTATTTGTTGATAATAAATGAGAATTTTATTGAAATTATGTACCATATTATTTTTTATATTCGTATTATTTTAAAATATATTAGTTCTTGCTTTCATACAAAACTGACCTAGCAATCACGTCCTTATTACATTGTATTAACCTTTATTATATACTAGATGCGAAAAGAAACTGGGCCGGATATGTGCAAGAGGAAACTGGGCAGAGTGTTAATCACCAAAAGTCTGGTGCTTAGCGGGTTAGCGAATAAAAAGTCCAAACCGAGAAGAGCACAGTGGCTAAACTGGAGATCCGCAAGTCGGACGTTAGGGTTGCATCCAGTAGTCGCCAATAGTCTTTAAGTCCAGTCGTCAATACTTGGCACAAAAATTCAACCCGCCTCTTCAAGCATTAAATATATTAAAAAAATATTAGTTATGGAAAACTTATGTAGCCAATAATATTATTGGCATCAAGATTTGTTAGCGATGGGGCCAGCTGTAGCTAATAACATTATTTGCTACAGACAAGTATTGACTACATAGGTTGTAGCTAAAATGTCATGTATTAGCTGCAAGAACATCTATTAGCGACCGAGTTGTAGTTAATAATTCTTTATTAGCTACAAAGTTGTAGACAATACTACTTGGTTATAAGCAAATATGATGTTTTGTTGTAGTGTCAGGAGATTTGAAATTCAAAAACTCCTGAAATCTGTCTCAAATTACCCCTCCGGACTGTTGGGGGACCCTCGAGAATCTTCCTTGCGAGCTGGATTGTGGAATGAGAAAATAAACTAACCGACCGGACGCTTCACCGGGCCGTCCGGACGATATGAGCTAATTTTATATTAAGCGTCCGGACAATTACCTGGGCCGTCCGGAAGCTATTAGTTTTGAACTACGGACCGTACAGATGGCTAATTCTAACGTTCAGACGGATAGTGTTAATTTGTAGTTTTCATAAACCTTTTCCAAATTCTTGCGTCCGGACTGTGTATCATAAAACCGTCACTTATACTTTAATTTCAGTGATCGGATAAAATTACCATCGCAAATAATGTTGTGACAAATATAGCGTGTTAGGAAAAAAGAACTCTCCAATCCATATATGCCTGTTGGCTACCTGAGTAATCTCATAATAATTCAAATTAGCAAAAGTAAAACAAACTCAAATGTCTTTATTAAGTGGACATTATTTTGAGTCAATGAATTTTAAAAATGAAAAGGTGACCTTGTTCAAATGGAAACCTGAAACAACTAGTCAATGAAGAAGACAAGCTTGAAATAAAAATAGTTATTAAAGGCTTATAATTTACCAACCCCTTATTTTAGACCCATTTTTATGTAATTTCCTTATGCCACATCATCACAACTCATGTCACATCATCACAATTATTTCAACCATTATATTATGATATGTGGCAATATATGAACCATAGATTAATTTTTGATTTTGTGTGATTATGTTTTATTTGTAGATATTTATGTATCCCTTAATTTACACATACTTTTAAACCATTTTAGAATGCCACATCACCTTACACTGATGACGTGTCAATATATTATTTGTTAGGTTCATGTTGAACCAATTGTATTTGATTTTGAATTTTTTCACAATATGTTACATGATCAATTGTGAATACAAATAGAATGTGAAAAGTTTAAATATCTAACATTAATAAAATAATATATAATATCATATATACATCAAATATTGTTAGTATTTTCATAATATAATTTAAAAAAATTAAGAAATATATTCGCTTGAATTTTATCTTTATTTTGAGATCCATATTATCATATATTTAATATTTTCTCTAACTTAAAATTATGAAAACAATTATGTAAAAAAAATATAAAAATAAATATAATTACATTAATGACTTGTAAGCCTAATAATTATTATTTGTAAAATTATAATTGATAAAAATTGAACATACTACTAAGTATGTTATTATCATATGTTCAATACTTTTCTCTAACACAAAATTATGAAATCAATTATGTAAAAAAAATATAAAAAAATATATAATTACATTAATGACTTATAATCCTAATTATTATTATTTTTAAACATATAATTGAAAAAAATTGCGCATCCTAATTATTATTATTATTTTTAAAACAATTATGTTATATTTGTATTTTTACTTAAAACAGTTTCATGTTAATCTCTAAAAAAAAATAATGAAATATATTTATTTACTAAACACAAATAATTTATTTAACTTATATAATATTTTTCAATAATAAACATGAAACATAAAAATTATCAGACACAAATAATTTTTTTAAACTTTTACAATGTTATTATTCTTAATTTTAGATATGAAAATTTAAAATATCATATGGTTTTGATTTTTGTTTATGTCCACGCATGTTGTTTTATTATTTTATGGTGACATTAATACTTTTTTGTATATGTTGTATTAAAATACTAAATAAATATTTCGCATTGTGTCATATTAAAAAATAATATAATAATTTTGTCATAATCAAACTTCCATAATCAATATGATATTTATTTTTATAAAGTCTTATAGATGATCCCGAAAAATCATAATTATATATTATGTGTATCGTAAATCAAATGAAACAAAACCGCCGCGAAGCGCGGGTAATCTCCTAGTATATATATATTTGTCAAATATTGCTTAACATTTTGAGAACGTCACGAATGAAACCGAAACTGAAAGTATGTGATAATTTCTCGAATTTAATTCTTATGGAGAATTTACTTGGTGAGTCAAGCTTCTTTCATATTTATACTTTTAAACACGGTTTTTATTTTTTGAATAACCTTATTGCAAAAGTCAACGTGACTTAATTAAAATAATTAAGAAAATATTCATTTATTTTTATCAAATGATTATTATACATTTATTTATGATGATTGATATTTTTTACATTTATTTATTAGTGTTATTGTTTTACATAAATTATGCAAACAAAATTTTTTATATACAAAAAATATTATTGTCTTTAATTATTTTTATCAAAAAAAAATCACCTAAATAATAACTTGTCATATATATTAATGTTGTAAAGAGCATGTACCGGACACACAACGTTTTGATGTTTAATTTAGCATTTAGCGTTAATGAACTATATAACGCCGCTTCACTATTACATCGAATCTCGATCGTGATGTTGATTTTTTGCAATATTACATAATGTACATACAAATAAATTAACATAAAATATTATATCAAATATAATACGACTAAATGTATTCTTAATATAATCAGTACAAAATCTAATTATTTTTTTTATCCGAACATATCGCATATTAACTAATAACTTAATCCAAGTGTCCGTACTTCGAAATAATATAATTAGTCCAACTATCCAATAAAATCATCCAAATGACATAAATCATTATTAGGTCACTTGACTTATTATAAAAAATATTTAATAATTTACTTTCTCACCAAATATAAAACAATACACATTCATTATAACTTTTTAAGTTCTATGTTATTAGTTGTACCAAGAGTATGAAACACAATCCGCACAATCATCTAACTGCCGGAAAAAAAATCCAACAAATGAGAGAGAAAAACCCACGAAGTCCTTTAGGGTTTTTGTTTTATTTTATGATGCATAATATTGAACAACCAGAAAAATAATGGATTAGATCAAAAGTGAATAATAATATATCATCCCTACAAACAGTTAATTATATGTGCTACACGATATACCGATTCGTTAATAGCGTCGTAGCTAAACAAAACACTACAAAACTAAAATATGAAGCGACGCGTCGTCTACCTTCCGAATTCATATACAACGCGCTACAACGTGCTACAACGCCACTATTTAAAACATTGATATATACATATGAAAATTAATGTATATATTAGTTAGATTTGATGCTTCACAAGGAAAAATATTTCTACATGATTTATAAAAATAAAAAAAATAATAAATAAGTATAATAAATATCAATAATTATCCATACAAATCATGAATAAGGATACAATGGCTCATAATATTTATCATGTAAATATTACTTTACATTTTGAGAAAATCAAGAATGAGACCGAAAGTATATGAGCATTTCTCAGATTCAATTCTTATGAAGAATTTACTTGGTGGAGTCGTGCTTCTTGCTTCTTGCTTCTTTATACTTTCAAACATGGCTTTTTATTCTTTTTAGTTTTGCTCCATGAATTTATTTTCCGAAAACATTTTTTTTAGATTTTAATTATTAGGGTAACTATTTTGACCCCATATATATAACCATAAAAGATCAGTAACTATTAATTAAAGAAAAAATTGACTGCTAAATCCTCAATCAACAAGCCTAACAAGACTAGATTAATTAATTGATCGAGTCCTAAATTCGCCTACTGTTTAAGTTAAATATATGCATTACAATTTATTATTACAATACGCTCCCTACACTTGTAAATTTGGAGTTGATTTGTTAAAGAAAATAATTTTGTAACAAAAAAATTTCCATATTTATATTTTCAGAAATGACATTTTTGAACTAAGTTCGAAAACTTTACCTTTTTATTTGAAACTTCGATAATAAAATATTTTGGGTAGCAAAATTCAAATGTAAGAAATGTAGGGTTTCATTTGCATTTGACCGAACAATTAAACACAATTAAGAACAAAACAAGCGTGTTTAGTTTAGGTCGAAACTTTGGCAGAATTAGGCATGCAATTATATTATATATCTTCATCTTGGATATTGATTGAGATACCCAGGTCTTACAAATTTACATTCATTTATCACCTGTAAATTGATACAATTTATTTATAATTCAATTATTTTTACAGTTATTAGACCAATTAGTAAAAACAAAAATTTGCACAATGTTATCTAAATTTCGAAATTTGCAAAATGTTCGAAAGATTAACTTCTTTGAACCGTGTTGAATATGAATAAAAGATTAACTTCTTTGAACCGTGTTGCACAATGTTATCTAAACTTTGACCTATAGGCCTTATATAAATTTCAAGATTTGCATTATGAAAACAAGAAGTATAAATTTACTTGGAATTTATGGTAGTTCGGAAGTAGTTCCCTTTTTTTTAATCTCAAAATTTGCAATTGTTTAGGGTCAAAGTCACCTAAATTAAGTTTAAGCAGGTGAAAAGTAAGTAATTAAGTAATAACACTGCAAGTTCTAGCAAAAGAACAAAAAAAAGTTCCTCGACACTCTTATCTAATTAAATATATCTAAAGTGACTTAAATTGATTAATTAATAAAAAAATGTTCGAAAGATTAACTTCTTCGAACCGTGTTGAATATGAATAAAATATTCATAGTGTCTAAGTTGATGAACATAAATATAAAATAGATATTGAATTTTGAACCTTCGACCCTCAATAATTTAACTGAAAATATGGGACAGTTATATTTGATTTTGGGTAAATATAAAATATAATATTTTATACTTTTTGAAGGCTAAATATAATATTTTTTACTTATGGAAGAATAAATACGATATATTTGGAATCTCAGAAGGATAGATACATTATACATACATAAATCCCCAACCCAAAAGTACGTGTAGTAGATTTGTTGTCTCTCGATTGGTTGGTGTGATGTGAATCCTACAAAGTTACAATCTTGCACTTTTTTTGTCCCCCCCAATATTAAGGTCACAATAAGAGCCAATCTAGTCAAAAAGTAAGTCTCTAATCTTCTAATCTTTTATTAAGAGTATTATTATATATTGATATAATTGGATACTTTTCCATAAAAGCATGCATTTTTGTTCCTAGATATAATTTTGTTAATAGGTTGACGATATAATCTTGTTAATAGACATTTTGTCCTCTTTAAAATTTCAAAACCATCTGACATACCGGTTCAAATCACTATTTGAAAAGTATCACTATTTGAAAATTCAAGTCAATAAATGAATCTTACGATATTAACATATAATTCAATATTTTTTTAAAATTTTTGTTGTACGTCCAAGTTGATAATTTGTTGTTCAAATTTTTCTTTAATTTTATGAATTTGGATAGACACTTCCGCCTATGTACCTAAAAAAAAAAAAATTCCAAATTAATAAAATAAACAAGAGAGAAGAAATACATTTAATTAATTTACTACTTTCATAATTAGCACATCATTTTCTCAAGGGTTAACATCCAATCATTACAAAAAATTAATGTCAACCCAACCAAACCTAGCTAAACCCAAAAACTACTAATACGTGTCGATTAAACTTCAAAAAATTGCCAATAATCTCTCATTAATTAAGATACAAGCATGAAGCAAACAAACCTAACTCTACTAAACACTCATACTTCTCTCGGATCAACAAAGATAGTCGGACCAGGCGATGATTTAGTCCAATCCCCAATCTCTCCATCACTATACTCCTCTCCGAGTCGTTTCAAACACCACAAATCGTCCTCACACGACAAGCTTTTCCACTTCGGTACCGCTTTGCGTACCGGGTCGCATGCACCGACTTCACTGGCCAATACTTCGACCTTTCCCCTTGCCATGTTATGAACATAATGGCAGAGATTCCGTACCAGTTTCTCCTTCTCGTCACCTTGTCCTCCTAATCCGTACATAAACCAAGCGCCGAAAGAAGTGAATATGTCTGGTACGGCCGGTACGTTCAACCAAGGTACCGCTCTGTCCACGGCACGACTCAGCAAACTCACACCTCTCCACAGTACCGGTGCGCCGCGTAACTCCAACCTGAAAACACTATCTAGGCTCCATATACTCAAAACAGCCCAACTCTTTGGAGGATTCGATAAGAAAGCCTCCGTACCGGGCCATTGGTACCGTTTCTCTCGCACCGCGATAAACGTACCGAGCGAGAGAGGGTTCGAGAGAACTTTATCTATGTCACAAGGGAAGAACTCGGTTAGTGAAAAACTCGCACGGTATAGAGACTCCGCGTCGGATACGGATAGACGAATGATCGACACTTGGCGCGATTGTTTCCTGCGGTGTTGGTACACTGGATGTACCTGGATGGAAGGTGTACGGAACTTGGTGTACCCGCATTTACCGGTGAATAGCCGCACGGAAGCCTCGTTATCATTCTCGGTGGCCATGTATGAATATTCGGCTTCTCTTTCTTTAAACCACTCCTCCATTTTACGTACCAGTGCCAAACCTATACCCATCCTCCTGTTAATCATACAAAATCAAGAACTTCTTAAACACACATATTAAATAAGTATATAGTTTCATGATAAGTAATACACGTTGAAGTTCTTCTGTACCTATGAGAAGGGCAAATGCGTAAACCGAGAATGTAACCGAGCTTCGTATAAATAGGTTCATCGGATTTTGCACTGCGGTAACTCTTTTTGCCGCAAGTTACCGTCTTCACGGTACCGCGTACCAGTCCGACAATCTGCTTCACCGGACCCGTCGTTTCGGCAACCTAAATTCCAAAATTAACAACATAAATACATACTAAATCATCTGTTTGTGAGGAAGAGGTATATACGTACCAGCATGAGATAAGCCGGTGAATTGCGGATACGGGCTAACGGGTCGCCGAGATGATCGGTGTAGAGACACATCTTACCGCTGGGACCCACTTCGCAGACGCGGTCCACCTCTTCGGCACCGAGCCTGTCCTTTAAAGGGTCGTATTCTCTAATAACTATCAACATATTATTCTTCTCCTCGAGGAGGACCATGAGTTTACTAATTGAGAGCAAACAAGCTTGTACAAAGACAGAGAAGAAGGAAAGGAACAACAGAGAAGTAATGTCTCAGTTTTTCTCAAAAGATTTTGTTTCTATTTTTGGTAGAGACAGAAGACAAGGTCACGAGTTGAGAGAGAAAGGTGCGATGATTGGTTTTCTGAAGGAGAGAGGGTATTTATACCCGTTACTCGGAGGATAAGGGGTCCCGTGGAATAGTGTAATAACAGAGAAAGGGAGAGGTGTGAATGAGAAAATGTGTAGTGGGTGTGTGCTAATCAATGAGAGAGAGAGATAACCGGCGTTGTGCCGAATCTCTCCAGTTAATCTATAAAAGGTATGGCCTTTTGAGTGACAATGGTGTGGAAATTTATGTATGGTAATTAAATATATTTTTAGGGTTTTGTTAAGAAATTTATGTATGGTAAATATTTTTAGGATTTTTGTTTAGAAATTTATGTATGGTAATGAAATATTGGTAATATGGAGGATCTTATTTTATGGTTATATTGAAAAAAGTTCGTTTTGTGAAACTTTGTTTCTTGTTTTGGTAACGTATTGACATATAAGACCTCATTTTTTTTGTTGTGATGTATATCTCAAATTTTTTTTTGTTGCAAAAATGTATATCTCAATTTATAACTTAGTATTCACCTATTTTATTCATTTTTTAGTATTCACCTATTTTAAGGAAGAAAGTTTTTTTTTTTTTTTTTGGGACCAAATCCAACTGAATGAATGCTTATGCAACACAAAATATAATATAGGGTCCCATAATATATTATCAAGATGGATATTCAAAGGTTTCTTTTGAAATCCTAGTTACCGGTATTTCATTTTGCCAAAATTGTGTGTTGTATCAACACAATTTTTTTTTTCTTTTTCCACTCTCGGATCCAAGCAATCTCATTGTTTCGTATCATCACAATTATTTCAACAATTAAATAATGATTCGACATAATTTATTTGTAAACAAATTATGTGTCTATTCTTTTACAAATAACTTTGAGAATTTTTTAAAATATGACATTACCATACATCGATGGCGTAGGCTATTATAATTCCCTACGTTTTTGTTAGATTTATTATATTCAAATGTTTATAATTTTACATTAACTTACATAGAGCAGCAGTTACACGATGTAAATACAAATCGAGGAGCGGTTAAAACACAAATAATTTATTAACATTATAAATATGTATCAAATATACTATTTTTATTGAAGGTTGTACATCTAAAAGTATCTAATATTAAATAATTTATAATTATGTTTTTGTTTAGTTCAATTGCGATATTCGTTTTTTAATTATTTTATCTATTAAATATTTAAAATGTGATATTATATAAGATATCAAGTGAAGAGTTTTTGACATGAATACATTAAACTATTATCGGTATTATTTTAAATAACAATTGGATATGATATTTGACGTTATGTTTTATCCAGAAAAAATGTATTACATCTCAACTCAAGTATTATTATACACTATGTGTTCTTTACTTTTTGGAAAATAAAAGTAGGATTTTAAAGGCGTTTATTTAATTTTCAATGCTTAATTTTCGTGTAATTTAATCTAAATTCTGAATTTTAAGATCATAAAGAGATTGTGTTTTTTTTCTTTTCTTTTTCTGTTAGGATATATTTCTTTAAGAGTCAAGAAATGTACAAAGATTGTTAGTTTCAAAATTAATATATGTGAAGCCATATTTATTTGTCTTTTCTTTTACTTTATCCTATCTTCTTGCTAGAAGTCCAAACAAAAAGAAAAAAGAAAAAGTAAATACCCCCTAATTAAAATGTCATTAATTTTACTCATAATTACTCCTAAGACTACTAATTATTGGTTCCAAAAAAATATGATTTAATTAAGCGCCGCCACTTTGATGCTACGTGGCGTATTTTCAGGCAAGCGTTACAAAACTCCAGATATCCTACAGCACCATTGGATTTGCGACACGCGTCAACATATATTATTATTAGTGATTAATTAATTACTTATTTTCTTCTATTTAATTAAGGTGTTTTGAAGTTAGAAACACTGGAGATGTCAATTTATTTCGTCTGCGTAGAAATTAAACTATTAGAATTCCATCATTTTCAACATATCCTATTTGAATCTAAAATTCGTTAAATTTAGCCCTTGATTGGGCCAAATTTCGAAATTGACATCAATTCTATGTTTATTTTGTGATTCCCTACATTTTTGTGCTATAATCAAGAGTTTATTATGATGCAACGAAGATACTATCTACATCGTAGCGCAATCATATTCTAAATCATAAAATTTTATTTTGAGAAAAATAAGAACTACATATAAAAAAACGATTGTTTTTTTAAAAATAATAATAATTAGGAGCATTTCTACATATAACCCTCTTTTGAATCAAAATTTCAAAAATAACCCCCTTTCTCAAAATATTCCAAAAATAACCCTTTTTTGATAATATTCCAAAAATAACCCCAACCAAGATTTTAAATCTCGCCGCATCTCTTTTATTTTTTCAAAAAAATTTAAATATAATATATTTCCCCAAATTTTACCATAATATCTTTTATGAACTAATTAGTACACTTCATTAAAATAATAACTAGTACATGTTGTCCGTTAATTTAATATCTAATTAATATTTATTCGAATTTATAAATTTGAATAAATTTTAATGAATATTTAATTATATTTTTTAATTAGTACGTTAATTAAATGTAACTGTTATATAATGGAGCATTCGGCGGGTACATTTTGGGGAGTGATTATTTTATTTTTTTAAAGTTACTGACAACTTTTTTTTGAAAAAAAAATTAAAATTTATCGCACTTCAAAATATACCCGCCGAACTCTCCATTATTGAACAATTACATTTAATTAACGTGATAATTAAAACATATAATTAAATATTCATTAAAATTTATTCAAAATTATGAATTCGAACAACTATTAATTACGTATTAAGTTAACAGTTAACATGTACTAGTTAAACATTTAATTAAATATACTAACCGAAATTATCCAATTTTTTACTAAAAGGGGTCTCCGTCAAGGAGACCCCCTATCCCCTCTTTTATTTACTTTAGTAGTCGATGCATTACAAGTTATGATAAAAAAAAATGACCCCCTCCTCACAAATCCAATAATATTCGCACCAACTAGTTTACAATACGCGGATGATACGTTATTATTTATGGAAGCTCACCCGCAAAATATCAAAGTCATCATGAAAACCATCGAATTGTTCTCGCAACATTCAGGTCTTCACATAAATTGGGATAAGAGCGGCTATGTGCCGATAGCAATCCCCGATGAATTGCATCCTCATTTATCCACACTTTTGAGATGTCAAAAGAAGCCACTTCCGATGAAATATCTCGAATTACCACTTTCTTACAAAAAACCGACTAAATTAATTTTCCAACCGTTAATTGCAAAATTGAGGAGCAAGGTCTCCAATTGGAAAAATAAATTGCTCACTCTGGGGGGCCGCACCACTTTAGTAAAATCGGTCCTCGGATCATTCCCTAATTTTTTTATGCAAAATTTTATTTTACCAAAGGGAGTTGTTGACGAACTAAACCGAATTACACGGGCCTTCTTTTGGAAGGGAGGCGATAAAATTTTAGGGGGGTCATTGCCTAATTAATTGGAGACGAGTGTGTTTACCTAAAAATCATGGAGGTTTCGGTATCATCGATTTAGAACGGCAAAATCAAGCCTTAGCCTTGAAATGGCTATTTAAGATAGATTACGATAAGGAATCCCAATGGTCCATAACAATTCGGACACTATACAACGTTCAAAGTGCCGCGGAAATAACACAAATTGCGAGTAACCTCTCATCATATTTCTTGCGGGATCTAAAAATCTTATTACCGATGTACGAATCACTTAAACTTGGACCGCCCAACGGGAGACTTAACCCGAGTGTGGCCGCAAACAATACCGAAATCCCTCGGTATTGCACGGCTTCGATGTATGCACGAATATCCCATACGGGTAGGGAGTGTTATTGGACGACGAGCCTTCTCAAGATCAAAGCCCCGCTAAAGGTGAAAATATTCGGATGGTTGGCGTTAAACAATCGAATCCTAACGGCCGACAACCTTGTAAAACGTGGATGGCCTCACAACCCGCTTTGCGCCCTATGTTCTAATACCTTAGAAACGGGGGATCACCTCTTCGTAGGGTGCCCATTCACCACCGAATTATGGCACATTTTAGAACTGCGAGCTTCTAACTTATCAGTCTCCACAATGTCCTTTTGGTGGAATTACCGAATGACGAATACAACTATTGAAGCGAAATCTTGGGATACAAAATGGTTGGCTACTATTTGGACTGTATGGCGGGAACGAAACAACCGAATATTCCAACGCAAAGGTAGAATGAAAGAGTTAATAGAAAAAACTATACAAGACTTAGTATTAAAATGGAATAAGCATTGTTAAGTCATAGTCATGGTGGCTTAATTACTACGAGAAATTTGAGGATTTATGATTGCTCATTGGTTTGTAAATATTTTTATTTTATTTTGTAACTTTTTTTATTTTAATGAAAATGATCGGATCGGACGCGAATCGCGCTTGCCTTTCTTTCAAAAAAAAAAAAACTAGGAGAAATATGAAAGAGTTCACTATTATGTTTAGTTCTAACGACATTCATTCGTCAAAGTTGATGTAATAAAAATGTTAATTTTAAAAGATTAAATGAAAGATAATTACTAAAATGTTATTATTATGTAATTCGATTTTTTTAATTGAAAAAAAGTCAAAACTAACATGTATAATTGTAACTATTTTGCTCGTCGTAACTGTTTACTACTTGCGTAATATTTTCATTAATTCATTTTACACGTTTTAAATTATAAGTCAATAAACTTAAAATCATAACCCAATTAATTTGATTCTTCAGATCAGATCACTTGGAATGTTTACACCTTCGCCGAGTCATTTCATTCATCAGATCAGATCTCACATTTAGAACTCAGAATATTTCTTCTATTTGATTCACTCTAATATCTCGAGTAATTATAGTGTATACTTTTTTTTTTATTGAAATTTAGACGTTTCATTTATTTGATTTGGTATCTTTTATCTCCCGGTTGTTTCTATAACTTTAAATTTTATACTAACAAAAAAAAAAAAAATACGAAGTTCCAAGGTGGTTTCATGCTATTTAATTTCATCACATTCATGCAATTTGCGTTTAACCAGGACTTTACTGAACTCACAAGACGTGTGTGAACTCATGTAACCTTCATGTAAAAAATAGAAATTATATATGTTCATGTCGTGTAATAAAATGTTTTGACCATCAGTATAATTATAATTATAATTATTATTAGGGGAGTGCTATGATAGACCCATTTTCTTAACATGGACCCATTTTTTTTTAAAAAAAATTCGAATATTTGTGAAATAATTATATTTTTTATAAGATTCTAATGTATATTTATCATTTAATGTTATTTAAAACATAAATTTTGTAGAATTAATTAATAAATAGATAAAATTCTTAAAATAATTTTTTAAAAATGGGTTCATGATAAGAAAATGGGTCTATCATAGCACTCCCCTTATTATTATTATCTTACAAAAAAAGTTGTTATTTAATCAGTAATTTAACCAAACCAACACGAAGCGTAATTATTTACATTCACTATTAACACTACGAAATTGTAACGTCCATGGTACGAGCCTACGATGCATATATTTTAAAGGCCAAATTTCTTATGTATCCCTACAAAACTCCACAATTTCACGTATATCCTTGCAAAACGTGAAATATCATGAATATACCTACAAAACTACTAAAATTTCATGAATGCCTTTTTTGTTATATTTCGGTTAATTATTCGTTAAAATTATCACTTATTTGTTTTTCCAATTTTACTCCCTATGTAAATATGGAATACAATATATGTGGGCAAAATCGAAAAAACACCAATTAGTGGTAATCTTAAGGATGTATTATTTTATTAATTGTGTGTAAAACTGTCGCACTCTGTCGATATTCAATTAAAACGAAAATGATACATTGTTAAAATGGAAAATAAATCTTCATGAAAGTTTTAGATAATGTTATTGTCTATCCAACCCAATTTGGACCATCCAAATCGAAGTTAATACGTGAAAGTTATGGCAGTTTTTATTACAACATGTTTCAACTGAATTTTCTGATTTTTATTATATACATAATATTTTAGGACAATCATTCAAATATAAATATTGAGAAATTTGGGATTTGGAGTGAAAAAAGAATGAATATAGAAGAAAGTCGACTCCATAACACTATATTCATCCGCTATAAACGCTATTCAGTCGCTATTTGCGCTGCAATAGCGGCGCTATGACCGTAAATTTTTTAAAACACAATATTTCGCAACATACCGTTGCAACGTTGCGAATAAAAATTTTGGCTGTATTAATCTATTGATAAGATGTCGTTTCTTATTAAATGTGGTGTGAAATAAATATACAATAACGAGTAAATTGATCCGATTTTAACAAATGTGTATATATTGAAGTAGTATGGGTTGACGGGTCACTGGATATATAGTAAATACATATACAATATTTCAATTTAACACGTATCTTTGTTTTGTTTGTTTGGTTAATCTTTTTTTTATTTTATCAACGCATCAATTTGGTGTGAAAAAATTTAGAGAAGACTGAGTATATCTTTTATATTCCAAATTATATAACGAAGTATTTGAAGTTTGTACTCAGAAACTCTTGAATCATTGAATGTTGTTTGAGATGAGATTCATTTCGATATATGAGAAACACAAATTATAAAATTAGACTATACTCAAAAGTAATGTTTAAGTTGTTGTTATCTATTGAATGTCAACTAGCAATAGCCCGCGCAATAATTGCGCGGGAGTTCATACCTTTTTTTTTATATGTTTTGTATAATTTGTTTAAATAAAATTTGCGCGGATACGTTTAACTCAATTATATAATCATAATATGTTTGTAAATATATTGATGTCAATAAATGCATTATAATTAATAAATGTTTGTAAAATTTCTATTATGGATATGCATTATAATTAATAAGAGTCCATGAAATTAGTCCATCATTATAAATTCACACCAAATAAATAAAATATAACATGTTATAATTCAAACAAAATTAAAGTTTCAAAACAAATAAAAAAAATCGTGAATAATACACATAAAACCAAAATATATATAAAATGTCATCCATTAATATAAAAATATATCAAATTTAAAAAAAAAAAACACAATTGTAAATCGTACAATTAGAAATTAACAATTGAGCCATAGTTGTTGGTTAATTCAAACCTAGAGAGGGGTGAATAGGAAGTCCTAAGGTCCAATTTTCGCGGTAATGGAATACAATTACAATTTTGTGCGGAAGCGTAAATAAATTAGAGAAAGAAATACGATACCGAAACAAATAACACACGATATTTGTTTACGGAGTTCGGTAGGTGGTTGCTTTGTAGATTTAACTCACCGGATACTTGCTCAATCGACTGACTCGATTGATTGCAAGTATCTACGTCTCCGGGGTTGCCTTGCGCCTTTTCGGTTTTCGATTGAATACTCAACTCAAGCAATTGCAATGTTTGCCTAGATCGATTTACACGAATTTACCGATCTATGACGGGTTTTACAATTAGTAACTAGTATATTACAATTTACTACTAATGAACTAATCTAATTCGAGCTATGCCGTCAAATTGGGAAACCCTCCTCGTCGCCTTGGAAACCATGATGGCCACCCAAGACATCACTCCGGAAATTCTCATAAGTTATCTCCGGAATTTCGAGGCACGCATGAACCAACAAAGCAACAACATGGCAAGCACCTCATATTCCTAACATCAAGCCAACTTCGTTATCAACACGAACGAAAACGAAAACGAGATGTCTTTGTTGGTAAGGAGACACGAGGACTTAAAGGACCAAGAGATCCAATTCAGTGATGCCCGAAAGCGCCAATGCTTGAAACCGGTGTGTTTTGAGTGCAAGAAAATGGGTCACACAATCGACACGTGTTGGACGATACATCCCGAACACGCACCTTGGAACAATCGCGTAGATAATCCAAAAGGTAAGGAAAGAACGGATCCGAGACTCGAACAAAAATACGAGGATATAGCCCTAACCGACAAAGGGAAAAAGAAGGTAAGGGATTTCGGAAAGACGAAGGCTTTCATTGTCAATTCGGATCCATGGAGAGATTCGGATTACTCAAGCACATCCTCCGAATCGGATTGCAACTCCAATCACAAAATCGGAAATGTGACATTAATGGCGGAAATCGCCTCTCCAAATGATGATGTGGTGGAAAGGGTCATTCAAGCCTTAATTCTTCAACGAGCTTCACAATCAGAACCACACGAAATCCAAATTCCTCAAATCGCATCCACTCAAGGTGTTCCACCAACTTCTGACATCGATGCTTCGCATGACTCCGGTCATGAGGTAATACTAAACTCAAAACTTAAATCAATTTCTATGGAGAAAGATTCAAGCTCATCCGATGAATCGAAAATTGAGCTAGAATTTGACTCTCACGAGAGTTTAATGCGAGAAGTCAATCGACTTTGGCAAAGTGAAATTGAAAATGAAAGCACAATACTCGCTCTCAAGGCTAAGGTATCTTCTTTTGAGGTATCGGTCAAATCGTACAAGGGACAACTAAACGAATTTAATGGATTTTCAAAATGTGAATGTCAAGTCCTAAAATGTTAGAAATTATGATAGGATTAATCATTATGCACCTAACTCGTCTTATAGACATAACCATGCGGAACGAACCGAATGTTTATACAAACAGGGATCAAATGGTTACTTCTATAAGGTGAGTTCATCACATGTCGCTAATCACCAAAAACGTGCTCCCAAGCATTTCACAAACACACAACGATTTAATAAACCTTCAAATAATAGTTGTGCTAATACGACAAAACCGATAACGCAAAAGCAAGAATACTCTAACGATTTAATAAACCGTTTACGCAAAACAGGGATCAAATGGTTACTTCTATACAATCTCATTTTGTCAAGAGCTCGGAAAACACAAATAAACAGACTCGCGCATTTTGCAACTATTGTTGCAATATGGGACACATCTCGACGGGTTGTTCCATTCGAAAACCGCAATCAAATTCAAATTGGTTGTGGCTTCGAAAAGATCGAAACATGGCTAGCACTTCTACCTCAAATGGGGTGTGTCCGAAAACGACTTAAGTCATGGACAATGCAAACCCTCATCCACGTGTAAAATTAGCCATAGTTTGAGGGGGAGTGATAATACAAGAATTTGCATCACTAAACTCGGGTTTAGTTGATTCGAATATCTTGACCATTTTCTTTTCTTGATAATTCAATCATATATACACTTACAAAAAGACAAGAAAGATATTTTGACTAGTATGTAGGTATGCTAAATGGAAAACGAATCGGGAAGACGCAACAACGTTAAATAAATATGCGTACCAAACTCAACATCATCACCTTGCACTATCAAGGGAGCTAATATCACGACATAAATGGATGTTGAGAAGAGTCACTCGAGGAGTCGTGAGTTTTAGATCAAGACTCGAGTCCATGGTTCGAGCTAGGTATGCATACTCTTGAGAATAACATTGAGTTTCAAAAATTATCTAAGTTCTCATACTTTTTCACACAACACAAAATTCAAAATCTATTTGCGAAATTCATCTATAATACAAGCCTAAAATTGTAAAAATCAACCATTTAGGGGGAGCTAGTACGTAGGGGGAGCTTTCCATGTGGTTACACTCAATTCCCTTTTGATCCTTTTCAAAAAGGGGGAGAAGAGAAAACTTGGGAATTCACCCGTCTCCGGGCCCGCGCAGCGGATATGAAGGCCCGGTCCGGTTCCCAAAATCCAAGATCACGCCACGACTTCGAGGGTACGATGAATAGAAGGATAGACGATTACCAACGTGAAATTGATCACGCACGACGGGTTGATCGCTCGCATCCTTTCTTTCTCCGGTGTCACGTTGGTGACTAGCCCGTGCGTCCCATACCACACGTCTCCCATCGTCTTGACACGCCTCCGGTTGTCTTTCCTGCGTCCCACGTCCACACTCTTCCGCAGCCAACAGTTTTGCTCCTTCGGTTTGATCACAATCGGAGAGCCACAAGCGTCGCTCCTCTACTTGTATCCACCGTGAGTCGGAGTTCGTCGGTCGCGGATGCAACTGCCTAGACGCTGCACCGACGAACTTGCTTGATTAGATCGATTCTCTACATCGAGAAAAAAACTTTTTATCTCGGTTTTCTCTCTTCGTACACTTTCGCTCTCTAGAAAGATGTCTCTCTATATTTCTGGAATATTCTGAATAATACCATAGATTGGTCTGAATGATCTGAACTACAGAGAGAGAGAAACATCCTATTTATATCACATAGGATAAGGATGGGCCAAAAGGTATGTATATCTCATATACACATTTTCAGACAGAAAACTGCAGACACCCTTTCAGTCTTCTGTTGAAACGAAAATATTAAATCGTTCCAACCGACTTTGAACATTCACGAAAGTTCTAGATAATATTATTATCTTTCCAACCCAATTGGATCTGTCCCAATTGGAGTTCGGATACGAAAGTTACGAACGTTTTACTAACTGTATGTCAAACAGTCGCACCCTTTCAGTATTCCATTAAAACGACACTGATACTTCGCTCAAATGAAACATATTACAACATTAAAGTTCTAGATAATCTCATTATCTATCTAACCAAATTTGAACCATTCAAATATGAGTTTCCTACTAAACGTTATGCCAGTTTTACTAAAACGGCTTAAACTGAATTTTCTGGTTTTCTTAATAAAAACCGTTTCTTATCAATTTAACCATGTATATCCAATATACATATGTGCATCTAATATACACATTATTTATGCCCACGAACACGTATGTTCGTTTATCCTTGTGTACACTTTTACGGTTGATCCGAAACTATATTTCCTTCAGTCTCTCACTCAATTTCAGATCCACCTAAAAGGTACTCATGCATATCCAATATGCATAATTTTAGAGAATATAGCTCGCGTATCAAATACCAAGCTAAGCACATCTTATGTGCCAATTTTATAATCAAGCCCGACTTAGTACGACTCGTTGTGTGACCATGTAGGTTCGGTTAACGATGGCAGTAGGCTGTTTCCAAAGCACTACAAGCCCATGAGCGGGATCTAGTCACTCCATCATGGCTACCCATGTTAACACGAAGAATGATTGTGATCATTGTGCCTATCACGAATAACGGTTATTAGTTCTCTTGTTAGCGATATCCGTTAATCAAAAGGCATGGTGGTAGTCATCCTTATATTTTGATTAACTATACTTATTCCTCGTTTCCGAACTGATTTAACAATTTCAATCGATATTAACCGTTAATATCATTGACTAAGGCCGTAGTTTTCGTTAATCAATTCATCGAGTGGCCAAAGAGATATCTCTTCCTTTCGGAATAAACAATTCCTATCTTGGAGACTCACATTGAATTTCGTGTTTCGGACAATACCCAATGATGACCGTTTTAACTCCCTGTTATGGTGAGCGTAAGGTCATATCAAAACATTGTGTTACGCACGTAACGCAATCAATGATCCCCTCAAGTATGAAGAACCTAATACCCTATTCGTCGCAAGTCCATCTATAATGACTAAACCATGTCATGGTCTCGCGGCTTCGGTCATATCCAATATATGTCACCTTGCATATATCTACGTTCCCGATTCGACAAACACCTTTGTCCTATGATTAGCAAAACATAATCATCTCCTCGGCTAACGTACTAGTGTACATGTTCAGTCTATTATCTGATAATGTAAATGCTTCACTCTTAAGCAAACTGAATCATGACTAGGGATGTTTAGAAATGAAACTTTAAATGTGACGGTTTCGCTGCACATAATCCTCAATTATGTCGACGTCCATACAAGTTCAAATCAGGGTTCATGTAATCAAATTACACAACCCGCACACAGTTTTCATATAAGGAAAATGCATATTAATTTAAGTAAACAAAATTTTTAAAGGGATGCATTCATATGGACTAAGTATTTGGGTGATACAACGTCTACCTATGGGTATATCCATACCCATAACCTGCGAGGACTATCGTATTAGATAACTACACTCTACTATCTTCTTCCTCCTCTAGATATCTCCATATCCATAGTCATCTCATGATAGTCACGCGCGACTAGAGAGAGCGGTTTTGTAAACGGTTCCGCACGTTGCCGCTAGTGTTAATCTTCTTAAGGTTTGGAACATTTCCAATACCTACGATCACATCATTTCACAAAATTTCATGGATCAATGAAATTTTCTGAGTACTGGCTAGAAGTGGTTGTGACCTCGGCATTTTTGCTTGTACTATTGCGTATCACGCAATACACAACCATAAATTCGATAACTCATGACTACTCGAGTTTGGTCATGTATCCTTGATCCATACCGCTTCCTTTTGTGATTCATAACCACAATATACTCGCATCTGTAAATAGAATCATTAATTATTGGTCATGTGGAACCTTTCCACATAACCATGTTTTTGTTTAAGCAAATCATGTACACACTTTGTGATCGAAAGTCATGATACATATTTGGACGCGCCATATTTGGAAACTGTTGTTGTTATAACTCTTTATAACCAACACGTCCTCCACACCATTATAGATAAAATAAAATCCTAAATTCTTTCGCAAAGTATTCAAAGATAAACTTCACCGTTATCAATACAAATCCCGATGGGTTTAAATATACATAACCATTATGTATATATATGTATAACCATTATACATTCACAAGAGTTAGTCTCATGTAATCTCATTACATTCAAACTCGTGTGATTCCCTTGGATTTTATTGACGGTAATTTAGACGCTTTATGTGTACGACGTATAGCCACATACATGTCATGGCAGATATAATAGATCTTCACATCAAATGTAAATCATCATATTATTACTTTTCGCCCTGCTTGATGTCTCACATCGAGCCGTAGAAAATTTCTGCCATTCGACATTTCGATGTAACTCCTCCAAGGAATTATATGTTGAAAACCATTTTCAACATTATGTCGATATACGTGCTATAATCTAGAACAAGAAACTTCTTAGATCTATCATATAGATCTTCACGCTTAATTCATAAGCGGTCTCGCCTAAATCCTTTGTCGTTACAAGAAATATAACGCGGCTCCCACTAACCATCATGTATACACAAAGTTTCCATTCGTTCCGACAATGTTATAACATTTTATAACTTCGTCAAAACGAATGTTCCTATTCCGAGAAGCTTTCTCTAAACCATCACATGGATCGTTAAAACGTGCATATCCTTTCCCCGATTCTTATGAATCGACAAAACTGTAAGGTTATGTCAAGTACACATCCTTTTATAAAATTTCTGTTAAGAAATTCGGTTTTGACATCCATTTTGCCACATCATATAGTTATAATATGCGACCATGACAAGCAGAATTTTGAGAATGTGAAAGCTTGGCAACATGCGAAAACGTTTCTTCATAGTCCAACTATGAATTACTTGACACTCTTCGCTGCAAACCTCGCTTTGTTCTATGCGTATTCCTATCCGTGTTGGTTCTCATCTTGAAAACTCATTGATATTTCACGGATCTAACACTGAAAGTAATGAAATCAAGTTCTAAACTTGATAGTCTACACGGATCGAATCTCAGATTTCATGGCATCTTGCCATATGGAATCGTCATTTTCATAGCATCCTTGTAGGATATCGAATCATCATATGATTTCGATCTATCATCATTAGGCACGACAAATCCATATTTACCGACTTATGATATAGCCTACTTGATCTACGAAAAATTCCTTTGTGTGTTCGACTCGTATTCATCAACTCTTGATGAAGTCGTGTCAAGTTTCATCGGTACAATGTTCATTTTCCAGATCTCGAACTCTATCGAGATTTATTCTACTCCCACTAGCCCGCGTAGAGATAAATGGCATCAAGTTCCAAACTTGTGCGCATTATGTCCTCCTCCAAGAAGGCATCTCTTCGAGCCACGAAAATCTCATTTTCGTTGGGACGTTAGAACTAAAACCCTTTAGTTTCCTTAAGGATATATGATAAACGAACAATTTTCAGAATTGGGATTGAGTGTAATCGAAACAAATTTCGAAATATACTCACATCCTCAAATCTCTACCAATGACAACTTCGGAACCATTCCGATCAATATCTCATATGGCGTCTTTTGTACCAATTAGAAGATTTATGGTCCATATCTTATATGCACCATTCATTAGTGCCGCTGTCTCAAGGGCGTATCCCCAAAATATTTTTGGGAGATCCGTTTGACTTTTCATTTATCGAACCATGTCCAACATATGTTCATTTTCTCTTTTCGAATACATCTTAATGTTCCGAATGAAGGTAATCGTGAAACGATTCCACAATCATAAATGATCATCAATACGTATAACTCAAATATCGTCTCTTCGATCCTATCGAAGCGCGTAGCTCAAATACTTGCCTTCTCGATCCTATCGAAAAGCTTTGATTTTCTTGCGTAGTTGATTTTGTATTTCGTTTATGAAACTCTTTGAACCTTTCAAAATTCTCTGTTTCGGCACGCATTAAATAGATATTACCGTATCTATTTTAATCGTTCATAAACGTAACAAAATGCTGATAGGCTCCTCTTGCCTCGGAACTTATCGGAACATTTACATTTAAATGTAATTTCCAATAATTCGTTGGATCTTTCTCCAACCTTTGGAGAATGATGCACTTTGTCGTCTTTGCCTAATAAATAAGTATCGCGTTTAACCAATTGAATCTAATTTGATTGATTCTAGTAATCCATCATATGGAATCTAGATACGCGTATCTCGTTTATATGGCCATGACGGCAATGCCAAAAGAAGCAATCAACTTCTAGGTTTAATCCTCCTCGGATTTCACCGTTCTTTGAGTCATTATTTTGGACAACTCCTTGTCCGAACTTTCTGTTTGGAAAAACATTTTTCCCAAAATACCCTTAGACATTTATTTCTTCCGCTCCCGCCCTTGAATTACAAGGATATCCACGCATCTATATGCATTGGATTCCTCGGATGCTCCGAGCATCTCCAATTCAAACTTACATCGCATTTCATGCAATTCCGGGATCGACTTATCTATCGAATACATATGATATTCGGTCACGAAGATCAAATCTCGTATCATCAACACACGAGTGTTAATTAAAAAACCATAAGGCCTCTCAAAATTAACCTACTCTTTGAGCCGCATTGAACAATTCAATGCGCTCTACCTCTTGAAACTATTTCATGAGCGTTGTGTTTTACTTTCGTATACACCCGAATTCTCAAAACAATTTTGAGAAATTTGCGTATATACATGCCACCACAAGGCACCTAATCTCGTTCGATTTCTTCTTAAAGTTTATCGAACCCGGCTTTCTCTGAAGACAAAGCCTCGAGCCCTGAATCTACCATTTCCGTGTCCAACACGTTCCTTTAAGTCTAAGAACTATTCTTTAACTATCAAGGTTAATCATGGTAATTCCGGCCCAAAAGCCATCTATCATATCGATCTCATCGATATATTTGGTGTTGCTTGAAAACATAATTCTAAACGGATGATAAAGATTAAACTCCTAACCGTGCGTACTTAATCTATATGCTTATATGATGATTATATGAATAGTATTATTTTATCGAATCGATAACCATCATACCGATACGGGACTCCAAGTCTATAACACCCGAGATTCATATTTCGCAATCCTCCCACAAGTGACGAAGGCCTATCGAGTGGGATCTCGCTTATTTAGGTAGGATCATATCCAATCGCATCATATGCGACTCTCAAACTTTATGAAATTTCAGTATTTAAATTATATCGTATGTAATTCAAAATTCCGTGTGTGTATTTCAACTATGTCTTATCCAATTAATCCGATTAACTTGAACATCTAAACTAAAACCATACTAAACGTATCAACTAGTTTAAATTTAAACATGCCTGACGAAGACCCAATCCACACGTATATTTGTAAACAAACATGACAACTGTTTATATGGGAGACATCTAGTTAGTTTATAATTACGCAAAATTCTATCATTTCTAATTTCGCTGTGAGGGATTTGTTGTGTCATACATCAACTTACTAGGTTTTATATTCACAAGGTTTTCATAAATGCATATGTACTAATTAGGAAGACTAATTATTCCAAATAATTACTTATTTACATGCTAGTATGATTGATGCCGATCATATCGATATAAAGAACTCAAAATTTCGAGTTTCGTAGCCAAAGTTATCGCGAAAACAAAATCAGCATCGAGAGGGGGGTTCCTGCCCCATCCGAGGCCCGTGGGGCGCGAGAAAACCTCGCCCGGGACAGGTCCGGGGCGCCAAAAACTGTCCCCGGGGCGGCAGAAACTCTGATTTTCTGCAGATTTTGCCGTTTCTTCCGTTTTCGCTCGTTTCCAAAATGATAAATCATGAAATTTTTTCACGATCATTCCTAGATACTCTCAATCAACTTTTGATTGATCTCTAGTGAATTTCACTTGTGATTTTAACGAAATTAACGTTCTAAATATGTAACATCATGCAAACGGATACGAACTTTGATAACCCGTGCGTATATCGAATATACGACTATGATTCGACCCTCGAATCGATGGCGATCGCTCTGATACCACTGTTGGGAATTCACCCGTCCCCGGGCCCGCGCAGCGGATATGAAGGCCCGGTCCGGTTCCCAAAATCCAAGATCATGCCATGACTTCGAGGATACGATGCAATAGAAGGATAGACGATTACCAGCGTGAAATTGATCACGCACGACGGGTTGATCGCTCGCAACCTTTCCTTCTCTGGTGTCACGTTGGTGACTAGCCCGTGCGTCCCATACCACACGTCTCCCACCGTCTTGACACGCCTCTGGTTGTCTTTCGTGCGTCCCATACCACACGTGCGTCCCATACCACACGTCTTTCGTGCGTCCCATACCACACGTCTCCCACCGTCTTGACACGCCTCCGGTTGTCCACACTCTTCCGTAGCCAACAGTTTTGCTCCTTCGGTTTGATCACAATCGGAGAGCCACAAGTGTCGCTCCTCTACTTGTATCCACCGTGAGTCGGAGTTCGTCGGTCGCGGATGCAACTGCCTAGACGCTGCACCGGCGAATTTGCTTGATTAGATCGATTCTCTACATCGAGAGAAAAACTCTTTTTCTCGGTTTTCTCTCTTCGCACTCTTTCGCTCTCTAGAAAGATGTCTCTCTATATTTCTGGAATATTCTGAATAATACCATAGATTGGTCTGAATGATCTGATCTAGAGAGAGAGAGAAACATCCTATTTATATCACATAGGATAAGTATGGGCCAAAAGATATGTATATATCTCATATACACCTTTACAGACAGAAAACTGCAGACACCCTTTCAGTATTTTGTTGAAAGGAAAATATTAAATCGCTCCAACCGACTTTGAACATTCACGAAAGTTCTAGATAATCTTATTATCTTTCCAACCCAATTGGAGCTTGCCGAATTGGAGTTCGGATACGAAAGTTACGGACGTTTTACTAACTGTATGTCAAACAGTCGCACCCTTTCGGTATTCCATTAAAACGACACTGATATTTCGCTCAAATGAACAATATTACAACATGAAAGTTCTAGATAATCTCATTATCTATCGAACCAAATTTGAACCATTTAAATCGGAGTTTCCTACTAAACGTTATGTCAGTTTTACTAAAACGGCTTATACTGAATTTTCTGGTTTTCTTAATAAAAACCTTTTCTTATCAATTTAACCATGTATATCCAATATACATATGTGCATCTAATATACACATTATTTATGCCCACGAACGCGTATTTTTGTTTATCCTTGTGTACACTTTTACGGTTGATCCGAAACTGTATTTCCTTCAAGAAAATCATATGGAAAGTTGCTCGGTAATCGATTCAACTCTCCAAATCGACATTGTTTTGAAATGAATCAAAATGGGGAGTTTGTGATCCAAATGTCCTATTGTTTGATTATCTCAAAACAATGTCGATAAGAATAATCAATTTGTGTAAGTGTCACATGTAGAGATATAAGTGCAATCCGCAAAAGAGATCAAAAGAACATGTGGAAAGCAAGGAAGTCATGACCGTGAAGAAACGATAGCACGGAAATGCATGATCAAGTGAAGATGTCAAGACGTAGAAGACTTTCGTAAGTTGGGATATCACAATCATCAAAATAACTATAGGTATCCCTAGACTTATCTTTGAATTTAACTCAAGATTAAGAAACAAATATTCGAAAACATAAAATAGACAAGGTGTGAAAACTTTGTAGAGTCCGTTACGACGGAAAACTAGTCCGTCATGACGGACACACACGTTGAAGCTTGAGAACTGTACACTCTATACAGTCCGTCATGACGGTCCATTAAAGCGTCATTAATGAGACCCAAAGTCCGTCGTGACGAACTAATAAACGTCATGACGGACTATACAAAAAGTTCTCAAAGCAAACTCACAGTAAGTTTCAAAAGAGGTCCGTCATGACTGACAACAGAGCGTCATGACGGACCTTAACTCATACATGAGCTTGAACCAATCCGTTGTGACTGACCTATGACATCCGTCATGACGCACTGAACTCAGTCATGACGGAAAATATAAGTTGATAAATAATCAAACTTACAGTGACAGTCCGTCACGACGCACATTACTCAGTCGTGACGGACCTTGTGCATACTTGAAGTCCGTCGCGACGCACATTACTCAGTCACGACGGACTATTAAGAAAAGCAAAGTCACAGTATGAGGTTCGTTGTATCGAATTATCTGTGTGTTGGAACGAACCCCATGCATACTTGAGGTCCGTCATGACGGACCAAGTCAGTCATGACGAACTGAGTAGTATTTCGAATATTCTGCTGTAGCGGCTAGTTTTGACTTGAAGTCCGTCACGATGGACCATTGTGTCTGTCACGACGGACTATACAGAAAAGTTGAAAAAATATGAAGGGTCTATGTGTTCTATAAATAGAACCCTTCCTATCTTTCTCTCTCCAACTTTTCTTGCAAAACAACAACTCCATTAAAAGAGAGAAAAACTAAGCCTAGATCTTGAGCCATAAATTCTCTACATAAAACCCTAGATCATTGATCTATTTCGCTTCCCTCTACTAAACGATTCCCAACTTGTTACTATTTGTAGTAAATTGCGTGACCGACCACGACTAGTTCGTTTGTAGTAAATTGTAATATGCTAGTTACTATTTGTAAAGCCCGCCATAGATCGATAGATTCGTGTAAATCGATCAAAGCAAAACCTTGTAAAAGTTGAGTTGGTTATTCAATCGAAAGCCGAAAAGGCACAAGGCAATCCCGGAGGCGTAGCTACTTGTAATCAATCGAATCGGTCGATTGAGCAAGTAGCCGGTGAGTTAAAACTACATAGCAACCACTTACAGAACTCCGTAAACAAATATCGTGTGTTATTTGTCGATTCATAAGAATCGGAGATAGGATATGCACGCTTTAACGATCCATATGATGGATTAGAAAAAGCTTCTCGAAATTGGAATATTCGTTTTGACGAAGTTATAAACTGTTATAACATTGTCGAAACAAATTGAAAGTTTGTGTATACATGAAGGTTAGTGGGAGCTGCGTTATATTTCTTGTAACGACACACAATTTAGGCGAGACTGCTTATGAATTAAGCGTGAAGATCTATATGATAGATCTAAGAAGTTCCTCGTTCTATATTATAGCACGTATATCGACATATTGTTTAAAATGGTTTTCAACATATAACTCCTTGGCGGAGTTAAATCGAAATGTCGAATGACAGAAATTTTATACGGCTCGATGTGAGACATCAAGTAGGGCGGAATATAATAATATGATGCTTTACATTTGATGTGAGAATCTATTATATCTGTCATGATATGTATGTGGCTATACGTCGTACACATAAAGTGTCTAGTTCACTATCAATAAAATCCATGTGAATCACACAAGTTTGAATGTAATGCGATTACATGAGACTAACTCTTGTGAATGTATAATGGTTATACATATATATACATAATGGTTATGTATATTTAAACCCATCGGGATTTGTATTGATAGCGGTGAATGTTATCCTTGAATACTTTGCAAAAGAATTCAGGATTTTATTTTATTTATAATGGTGTGGAAGACGTGTTGGTTATAAAGAGTTATAACAACAACAGTTTCCAAATATGGCACGTCTAAATATGTAGCACGACTTTCGATCACAAAGAGTGTACATGTTTTGCTTAAACGAAAACACGATTATGTGGAAAGGCTCCACAAGACTAATAATTTATGATTCTATTTATGGAGGCGAGTATATTGTGGTTATTAAGCACAAAAGGAAGCGGTATGAATCAAGGATACATGACCAAACTCGAGTAGTCACGAGTTATCGGATTTATGGTTGTGTATTGCCTGAGACGCAATAGTACAAGCCAAAAATGCCGAGGTCACAACCACTTCTAGATAATACTCGGAAATTTCATTTGATCCATGAATTTTTATGAAAGATGTGATCATAGGTATTGAAAATTTTCAAAACCTTAAGAAGATTAACACTAGCGGCAACGTGCGGAACCGTTTACAAAACCGCTCTCTCTAGTCGCGCGTGACTATCATGCGATGACTATGAGTATAGAGATACCTAGAGGAGGAAGAATAGAGTAGAGTGTAGTTATCTAATACAATAGTTCTCGCAGGTAATGGGTATGGAGATACCCATAGGTAAATGTTGTATCACCCAAATATTTAATCCGTATGAATGCATCCTTTTTAAAATTTTTGTTTACTTAAATTAATATGTATTCACCTTATATGAAAATTGTGTGCGGGTTGTGTAATTTGATTACATAAACCCTGATTTGAACTTGTGTGGACGTCGACATAATTGAGGATTATGTGCAGCGAAACCGTCACACTTAAAGTTTCATTTCTAAACATCCCTACTCATGATTCAGTTTGCTTAAGAGTGAAGCATTTACATTATCAGATAATAAACTGAACATGTACACTAGTACGTTAGCCGAGGAGATGATTATGTTTTGCTAATCATAGGACAAATGTGTTTGTCGAATCGGAAACGTAGATATATGCTAGGTGACATATATTGGATATGACCGAAGCCGCGAGACCATGACATGATTTAGTCATTATGGATAGACTCGCAACGAGTATGGTATTAGATTTTTCATACTTGATGGGACCATTGGTTGCGTTACGAGCGTAACACAATGCTTTGATATTACCTTACGCTCACCGTAACAGGGAGTCAAAACGGTCATCATTGGGTATTGTCCGAAACACGGAATTCAATGTGAGTCTCCAAGATAGGAATTGTTTATTCCGAAAGGAAGAGATATCTCTTTGGCCACTCGATTAATTGATTAACGAAAACCATGGCCATGGTCAATGATATTAACGGTTAATATCGATTGAATTTGTTAAATCAGTTCGGAAACGAGGAATAAGTATAGTTAATCAAAATATAAGGATAACTATCACCATGCCTTTTGATTAACGGATATCGCTAACAAGAGAACTAATGACTGCTATTCGAGGTAGGCACAATGATCACAATTATTCTTCGTGTTAACATGGGTAGTCTTGATGGAGTGACTAGATCCCGCTCATGGGCTTGTAGTGCTTTGGAAACAGCCTACTGCCATCGTTAACCGAACCTACATGGTCACACAACGAGTCGTACTAAATCGGGCTTGATTATAAAGTTGGCACATAAGATGTGCGTAGCTTGGTATTTGATACGCAAGCTATATTCTCTAAAGTCGTGCATATTGGATATGCATAAGTACCTTTTAGGTATTTCTGAAATTGAGTGGGAGACTGAAGGAAATACAGTTTCAGGATCAATCATAAAAGTGTACACAAGGATAAACGAATGTAAGCATACATTCGTGGTCATATCTTTCAGTAGAAAAATCCAATTTGAGTGGTTCAAATTGGGTTAGATTGATAATAAGATTATCTACAATCTTCATGTAGAAATATATTTTATATGTGAAAGAAAATATGGCTTAAGAATTAACTTGGAAGAATTTATATAAATAGGCAATTCTGCAGTCAGAATTAGGTTCGTTCGAACGAACTATATGAGTGCGTTCGAACGGACTTATTCGTGACATTAAGATTTGGGTTAGTTCGAACGAACTACTGAAGTGCGTTCCAACGAACTGGTTCGTTCGAACGAACCATTTAGGTGCGTTCGAACGGACTGAATTCTTATATATATAGAATTCTGATTTCGTTTTGACCTAAGTTTTTCTAGGGTTTTTGAGCCGTCTTTTCTCTCTCTTCTTCGACAGAAATTCCAGACTAGATCTGGGCTAAATTGAGAGGGAGAATTGAGCAAAGGATTTGAGAGATTCAATCGTAACGTCGACTAGAACGGCGTTGGCGATTTTCGATCGGTCGAAATCGAGGTGGACACGAGTAGAGGGACTGCACGAGCATTCCATGAAGAAGGTTCACGGATTTGGAGAAGTAATCGACACGTACTAACTTGTACGAGGTAATTTTCTCCAACTCTTCCTTTTTGGATGGTTTTAGAGCGTGATCCCGGTAGAATTAGGTTACGCATGCGAAACTAATTCCGCTGCATATTTTGATAAACGTGTGCGTAACCCTACAGTGGTATCAGAGCAATCGCTCGTTAAAACCATCGAAAATCGATGTTTTAGTTCGAATTTAGGAAATTTTAGAATTTTTGGGCTAAATTGCAAAATTACACAAAATTGATCAAATATATATGATAGGAAGACCTTTAATAAATCAATTATTCGATATTTGATGTTATTAAAGTGTTAAACAGATTGGATCTGTTGAAAATTGGATTTTCGGAACAAAACGACAAAGAAATCAGGTTTTCAAAAAATTGACAGATTAACGTTCGTTCGAACGGACTGAACGAAACCTAGGGTTCGTTCGAACGGACTGAACGAAACCTAGGGTTAGTTCGAACGAACTTGGAGTTGCGTTCGAACGAACCTGAGGTGAAAAAAAAAATTCTGTCATGCGTTCGAACGAACTTGGAGTTGCGTTCGAACGAACAAAATTCTGGACAACCAAATTTTTTTTCTGTCAAAAATGCCCAATAATTTAAAATTTCCAATTTATAAATTCGATTTGGTATAGCATATAGCCTAAAACGGGAATGAATGTCTGTGAATGCTTGTATGTGTGTTGTGTGGGGGCCGGTGAGATTTCCAAATTGTATTTTATTTAATTATGTGGGGACCGGCGAGTCTTCCAAAGTTGTAATAAAATAAAATAGGTTTAGTTTTGAAGAGGGACCTTCAAGGCAAGACGACACGACACGAAGATTGGATCTTCAAGAAAAGCAAGGAGTCTTCTTGGGTTTTAGGGTCGGGAATTTAGGGTTTTATGATTGCTCATAAAACTAAAAGGCCAATATGCTATACCATAATATTTTATTTGTTTTTGTGAATGAATAAAATAAATGATTTTTATTAAAAGAAAATCCTCCCACGTAATTATCAAGTTAATTTGCCTCCCAAAATGGAACCTTCAAGACTAGTGTTTGTTTATCTGTGTTGCATGGCCATAGTCTGGCACAGATTTACACGTGCGTAGCAAGGAAGGCATGCATTGATTAGGAGTTGACATGCTGCATGGCCATAGTCTGGCATGTCAGTTCGCTGATTGAATGATACTCCATTTGTGGTTTGGACTTGACCAATTCGCTAGCTAGGCTAGGATTTGGGGCAACGAGTGAGGTACACACACTCTGGTTTTGAGTTGGACTCAATACCGGACCTCACGAATAAAGCAAGAATCGTCTTAGAGATGATTGGACACCGTCCTACCCGACGTGACGTATTTTCTGAGTGGTTGGCCATAGTCACCTTAGAAATACGTTAAATAGGGATCTTGTCCATTATGAGATTTAAAGTATCAAATCTCCGTTTCAATAGTGGGGGCTATTTGAAATGATAAAATAATGGGTATTTCAAGTTGTTTAAAATGAATTTTAATATGAAAGACCACGTTATTAATTACATTATTTTTCAAAATTGTAGAATTCATGGCTTTACCAACTGGTAACTGCTTTAGTTTGCGTTCCATTTTGGAAAGGGAACGAATGAACGGAAAGAATTTTCTCGACTGGCAGAGGAATCTGGGATTCGTTCTGAAACAGGAAGGAAAGGCACATGTCTTGGAGATGCCTCTCCCTCCTGTGCCAGGTGATGACGCAACTGATGATGATGTATTCGAACATACGACCATTATGGAAAGTTCGAATGATGTCACATGCCTCATGTTGGCTACTATGACTCCTGAATATCAAATCCAGTTTGAGAAACAGGATGCATACGAGATTATGAAACAACTCAGGAAGATGTTTCAGATTCAAGCAAGGGTGGAGAAGTATCAAGCTCTTGGCAATGCGACGCAATGCAAGATGCAAGAGGGTACGCCCGTTAGCTCGCACCTTCTCAAGATGAAAGGATATTTCGATCATCTTGAGCGGCTTGGCATGAAATTCGAGGTGGAGTTACAAACTGATTTGATCATGTTGTCACTGCCACCGAGTTTCGATTCGTTCATTTCGCATTTCCACATGTCAGACATGAAAAGGACAATTTCCCAGTTTTTCGGAATGCTCAGAACATTCGAAGGTGACATGAAACCGCGGTACATGAAGTCTAGGACTTCGGAAGTATTGATGGTTGAAGGTAAGAGTCGAAGCAATGGGAACAAAAACAAGAATAGGAAGACAAAGGGCAACAAGGTTGCCCCTAAACCTGTGGGCAAGAAAGCCAAGGATGACAAGAAGTGTTTCCACTGCCTCAAGGAGGGGCATTGGAAGCGTGATTGCGAGATCTTCCTGAGGGAGAGCAAGCAAAAGACCGCTTCCTTGGACACACCGGCATCAGGTATTTCTGTTATCGATTCTTATTTATTTACTTCATCATCATGGGTGTTAGACACTGGATGTGGGACTCATATTTGTAATAATATGCAGGGCCTAAGAAGTAGAAGATCATTGATTCGAGGCGAAGTTGATTTACGCGTCGGGAATGGAGCTCGAGTAGCAGCATTAGCCGAAGGGACGTATGATTTAACTTTGCCAAATGGACTTATTTTAGTTTTGGATAATTGTTGTTATGTACCTACTTTGAGTAGGAGTATTATTTCAGTTTCGAGACTTATTGCGGATGGATATGAATTAGTTATTGGTACTAATGATTGTTTTATTCGCAAGAATGACATTTTCTTTAGTAATGTTTTTAGTTGCGAATGGTCTATATGTCTTGGATTTAGAAAATAACAACAAGAATCAGTCCATTTATAACATAAATACTACTCAAACTAATGAAACATACTCATGGCATTGTCGTCTCGGACACATAAACGAGAAACGCATTGCTAGACTCCAAAAGCATGGAGTGCTAGATTCTTTTGACTTAGAGTCAATAGAAAATTGCGAATCTTGTTTGATGGGTAAGGTGACAAATACACCTTTCTCCAAGAAAGAAGAAAGATCGAAAGATGTGTTGGCCCTCATACATTCCGATGTATGTGGACCGATGAGTGTCGAGGCTAGAAATGGGTATCGCTAATTTGTGACTTTTACTGACGATTATAGTAGATATGGTTATATATACTTAATGCGTCACAAAAGTGAAACTTTTGAGAAATTCAAAGAGTTTCAACATGAAGTAGAACTTCAACTGGGCAAGAAAGTAAAAGCCATTCGATCGGATCGAGGTGACGAATACTTGAGCTATGAGTTTGAGGACTATCTTCGAGATTGTGGTATAGTATCACAATGGACTCCACCTGGTACACCCCAATGGAATGGAGTGTCCGAGAGGAGGAATCGGACTTTGTTAGACATGGTTCGCTCGATGATGAGTCGAACAGATTTGCCAAAGTCATTTTGGGGTTTCGCGCTTCAAACGGTCGCTCATATACTGAATAGAGTTCCGTCCAAATCGGTTGAAAAGACACCATTTGAATTATGGTATGGCATGGTGCCATCATTGTCTTATCTTAAGATTTGGGATTGCGAGACATACGTCAAAAGGTTATTGACGGAAAAACTCGAGCCAAGATCAGACAAGTGTTTATTTGTAGGGTATCCTCAAGAAACAAAAGGATAGTACTTTTACTTGCCTAGCGAAAACAAGGTTTTCGTGGCTCGACGAGGACACTTCTTAGAGAAGGAATTCCTAGATCGTCAAGCCAGTGGGAGTAAAATTGATCTTTATGAAATTCGAGAACCACAAACTGAACAAGTTGATTTGGAACAAAATTCTGAATTACCATTGGATGGTGAACCAGAATCTAGTACACAAGCTATACGTAGATCTGGTAGGAATCGTCAACAACCTGAGAGATATGGATTTCTAATTAGTAATGACAATAATGAGTTGACTCTAGATGATGAGCCAACCTCCTACAAATGTGCTATGTCTAGCCTGGATTCCTCGAAATGGCATGAAGCCATGAAAACCGAGATCCAGTCCATGTATGATAATAAGGTTTGGAATCTTATTGATCTACCTAAGGGTGCTAAGACCGTTGGATGCAAATGGGTTTTCAAGAATAAAACCGACATGGATGGTAATGTACACACTTTTAAAGCAAGACTGGTGGCGAAAGGTTTCAAGCAAATTCATGGCATAGACTATGATGAAACGTTTTCACCAGTAGCCATGTTTAAAAGTATTCGCATTCTTCTAGTAATAGCTGCATATCACGATTATGAGATATGGCAGATGGATGTCAAAACCGCTTTCCTTAACGGGAACCTAATCGAGGATGTGTATATGACACAACCCGAGGGTTTTGTCGATCCAAAGAATACGAATAAAGTGTGCAAACTTGTGAAATTCATTTATGGGTTAAAACAAACATCTCATGCGTGGAACATACGATTCGATGAGGTCATCGCAAAGTACGGTTTCATTCAAAATATCGAGGAACCTTGTGTATACAAGAAATTCAGTGGGAGTTCGGTTGTATTCCTCTTCTTGTACGTGGACGACATCTTACTCATTGGAAATGACATCCCGATGCTTAACCAGGTTAAGGCATATTTGGGTAGTCAATTCGCAATGAAGGACTTAGGAGAAGCCGCCTATATTTTAGGTGTGAAGATCTATAGAGATAGATCGAGGAGACTTCTCGGACTAAGTCAAAGTACATATATTGACAAAGTGATAACTAGGTTTCACATGGAGCAATCCAAGAAAGGATTTCTGCCAATGTCATATGGTATCGCTCTCACTAAAGATCAGTGTCCTTCAACGGACGCTGAACGTGAGCGAATGAGTCGGATCCCATACGCTTCGGCTATAGGATCGATCATGTATGCCATGATATGTACTAGACCAGATGTCGCATATGCGTTGAGTGTGACTTCCCGCTATCAGTCTGATCCCGGGGAAGTTCACTGGTCCGCAGTCAAGAGCATTCTTAAGTATCTCAGGAATACTAAAGATATGTTTCTTGTCTATGGTGGTGCGGAAAGAGATCTGGTTATCCAAGAATATACAGATGCTAGTTTCCAAACTTGCCCGGACGATTTCCAATCTCAAAGTGGTTACGTCTTCACGCTCAATGGCGGAGCTGTTGTTTGGAAAAGCTCCAAACAGAAGATGGTGGCTGATTCTACAACTGAAGTGGAATACATCGCGGCTTCGGAAGCCAAGGAGGCTGTCTGGCTACGACAGTTCGTGATGGAACTTGGAGTTATGCCAAGCATCTCGGGTCCCATGGATGTGTACTGTGACAATAACGGAGCAATAGCACAATCAAAGGAACCGCGAGCGCATCACAGGTCCAAGCATGTACGCCGGCGTTACCACTTGATTCGTGAGATTACGAAGAGAGGTGACGTGAAAATAATGAAGATACCTACTGATGATAACGTGACCGATCCATTTACGAAGCCACTATCATGTGCCAAGTATGAGCAGCATGCTAGGGCGATAGGATTGGGATATCTATCGCAGTGTTAGATTGAGTATTTTATTTATGTTTCTTATTGCATAAGGGGATTCGATCTGCCTAGTGCAAGTGGGAGAACATTTATTATGCCCTAGACGTGTTATTGGGATTGTATTTGTTTATGAGACAGATATTTATATTATTATTCATTATATAACCTAAACCTTCATTAAACCTTCATATTTCAAAAATTTTAAATAAAAGAAATTGTGTGAAAGGTTATTCGATTATAATAATCGGATAGACCTTGAATTTTATTCTAGTTTAGTGCATCGAGTCAATTGAGAATAATATGTTACATGGCCATAGTCTGGCATATTGATTCGTCAATTGAATGATAGTAAAACCACTAAACGGAACGAATATAATTCTAAAAACGTCCCTCGTGTATAAAGTTGTTCATAGATTTAAACCAGGTAGTCCATTCACTGAATGGAGACTTTTACATACACTGGCATATTCGTAGATGAGATGATCAGGTTTTACTGATCTGGGACGGTAGCGTCGATTCTAGAATATGGATATACGCGGCGTCGTATATTGGACTGACCACTATATGAGTTTGTAACATGGTTAGAGTCATTGAAGACGAACTCATATCCAGATAATGCGTTTTAGTTCTTCATACTTGAGTGATCTCACGGATACCTAGTATGTGAAAAAATAATGTTTTGATATAATTAACCCTACGCGTAACTGTGTAGCAGAGAATACTATTGAGTATTGTTTTTAGCATAGGCAAAGGATGTGAGATTACAAGATAGGAATTGTTCCTTTCTAACCTTGAAAAAGGATAGAGGGAGATATCTCTCGGGCCCCTCGATTGAATTGAGATTGATGAAATGCTTGACCAAGCTCGATGGAATTCAGTAGAGTTCGCATTGTTATTATCAATCTAATTCTTATCGAGAAAGAGTGTATCTGATCAAAAAGAAAAGGGGATGACTTGAAGTCTTACGCTTCACCGTGACCCTTTTGATCGGAAGATATCGCGAACAAGAGGACTAGTAACACTTATCTGAGCTAGGTATGAAGATGTACTGCATCTTCATAAAGGTGTTCTCCACTTTTTTCGTGCTAATTCTGGATAGGTATTAACGGCAGTCTAGTGTTCGCAATACCTTGTGGATTGCTGCCATATCCACTGCCAGTCTTAGACGAACCTACAAGGTCACAACAAGGTTTCGTAACATATCGGATTCTCAAGATAATGCTCACCAATACATTTGTTGGACAAACAAAATGGAATCACGTGTGATTAGATCTCACGACATATGTTGGACATATGGCCAAGTTGATTAAGTCTTAATCCAAGAGTGAGTTTGAAAGAAAATATGGCTTAAGAATTAACTTGGAAGAATTTATATAAATAGACAATTCTGCAGTCAGAATTAGGTTCGTTCGAACGAACTATATGAGTGCGTTCGAACGGACTTATTCGTGACAGTCAGATTTGGGTTAGTTCGAACGAACTACTGAACTGCGTTCGAACGAACCATTTAGGTGCGTTCGAACGGACTGAATTCTTATATATATAGAATTCTGATTTCGTTTTGACCTAAGTTTTTCTAGGGTTTTTGAGCCGTCTTTTCTCTCTCTTCTTCGACAGAAATTCCAGATTAGATCTGGGCTAAATTGAGAGGGAGAATTGAGCAAAGGATTTGAGAGATTCAATCGTAACGTCGACTAGAACGGCGTTGGCGATTTCCGATCGGTCGAAATCGAAGTGGACACGAGTAGAGGGACTGCACGAGCATTCCTTGGAGAAGGTTCACGGATTTGGAGAAGTAATCGACACGTACTAACTTGTACGAGATAATTTTCTCCAACTCTTCCTTTTTTGTTGGTTTTAGAGCGTGATCCCGGTAGAATTAGGTTACACATGCGAAACTAATTCCGCTGCACACTTTGATAAACGTGTGCGTAACCCTACAATATGAACGAAGTATAAGTGTCGTTTCTATGAAATAACGAAAGGGTGCAACAGTATGATATACAGTTAGTAAAACAGTCATAACTTTTGCATACGAATTCCAATTGGGCCAGACCAAATAAGGTTGGGTGGATAATACGATTATCTACAACTTTAGTGTTGGTTAATTTTCGGTCAGAAGAATTTACCAATTTCGTATGGACGGAATACTGAGCAGGTTCATGCAGTTTTCTGTGTGAAAGGGTGTATATTGGATATACATGCCTTTTGGCCCATCCTTATCCTATGTGAGATAAATATGATGTATCTATCTCTCTCTCTAGACCAGATCATTCAGATGAATCTATGCTATTATTCAGAATAATCCAGAAATATTGAGAGTCTTCTTTCCAAGAGAGTGAAAGAGTGTGAAGAGAGAAAGATCGAGAAAAATGAGTTTTTCTCGGTGTAGAGAATCGATCTAATCAAGCATGTTCGTCGGTGCATCGTCTAGGCAGTTGCATCCGCGACCGACGAACTCGGACTTACGGTGGATACAAGTAAAGGAGCGACACTTGTGGCTCTCCGATTGTGATCAAACCGAAGGAGCAAAACTGTGGGCTGTGGAAGTGTGTGGACGTGGGACGCACGAAAGACAACCAGAGACGTGTCAAGACGGTGGGAGACGTGTGGTATGGGACGCACGGGCTAGTCACCAACGTGACATCGGAGAAGGGAAGGATGCGAGCGATCAACCCGTCGTGCGTGATCAATTTCACGCTGGTAATCGTCTATCCTTCTATTGCATCGTACCATCGAAGTCATGGCGTGATCTTGGATTTAGGGAACTGGACCGGACCTTCATATCCGCTACGCGGGCCCGGGGTCGGGTGAATTCCCAACACTTTCAGCGACGGTTTTTTAGCGACGGTTGGCCGTCGGTAATACCTTTAGCGACGATTTTTGGGTTTTTTAGCGACGGTTTTTACCGTCGCTGATATCCTGAAATGTTGTAGTGTATAAATTATTGATGTGTTAATTAAACGTGTCAATCAGCATTTAATTGAGTCAATTAGAAATGTTAATCAATTCATTTTGTCACCTCATCAAGCATATTGTGATAATTTTTGGGGGCAAATTTTATTTTTCTTCCACACATGGGTATAATTTGGATTGCAATAGAAACAAAACTAAAACTAAAATAAAAAAATTGACACGTGTCAATTTTCTGTGATACTTTCAGCATTATAACTACTGAATGAGTTAATCAATTCAGTTTATCCTCTCATAAAGAATATTGTGACGAGTTTGGGAGCAAATTATATAATTTTTTTCCACGCATGAATATAATTTGGATTGGTATTCAAACAAAACTAAAAAAAAAAAATTAACACGTGTCAATTTTTTGTGATAAATTCATCGTTATCCATGATGCACGGATACGAATACGGGTAGCGTATCCGATACGATACGGATACGAAAATACGATAATTTTCAAAAAATCACGGATACGGATACGGCTATATAATTATTAGTTTAATATATTTATATTATATATAATTAATAAATAAGTAATAAATTAAATTATAAATTAATAATATTTTTAAATTAAATATCATGACAATAAATAATATCGACCAAATAATACAAGTATCATAAAAATATCATAAACTTGTTCTAGAAATATTTTAGAACTAATCTAGAAATATCCCAAAAATATCCTATATAATTTATTTAAAAATATTATGGACCAAAATATATAATGGGCCGAAATATCCTAAATAGAATATCATAGCCGTATCCTGGACGTATCCCAGCCGTATCCTGTCGTATCCCGGTCGTATCCGAAAAACATAAATATTAAAATATTCGAATACGCCACGTGACGTATCCGATACGTATCCGAACCGTATCGCATCCGTATCCGTACCGGATACGCCTATCCTCAGAATAATTCTGTATTTTTGAAGTATCCGCGTAACATATATCGTTATAACTATTGAATGACTATTGAATGATATGGAAGTCGAATAGTATATAAACAGGGTGAAGACCAGTTTCGAGCCTCCATTACTATATTAGGTGTGGCAGGCCATCAATGACTCGCTGGTCTGTCTGTCCGTCCGATCATATCGGTTTCATTATGACTGCTATTTTTGTAGGTTTCTCTTCGGATATCTACCTACAAAAGTAAATAGCCCATTTTGCCGTGTACTTTATTTTTGGCTTATCACAAATAATCGTCCGTGTTGCACCGATACGAATACGTATTCGATACGGATACGATAATTTTTAAAAAATTACGGATACAAATACGATTATATAATTATTATTTTGATATTTTTATATTGTATATAATAAATTAATAAATAATAAATTAAATAATATTTTAAAATTAAATATAATGATAATAAATAAAATCAATATAACAATACAAATATTATAAAAACGTACTAAATTTATTATAGAAATATCCTAAAATTAATTATTAATCATGCATTCATGAATTCTTATCATATGAACAAGTAACAAGTAATTTAAAAAAAATATATAAATGGTATGTGCTGATATTACTGATCAACATGAAACACACCAAGAAAGGCAGAAAAGTATAAGCAAAGGACAATGTACAAGTGGAGAGAGAGAGAGAGAGTAGCAGTGTTTAGACTTTTAGACCTGAGCTGAGATTATTTGGCCGTAATATTTGATTGCGATATCTCTTGGTACTTCTCTTACTCCACTCAGAGAGAGAGAGAAAGTAGAAGGTATTAATGAATGAAGACTACAGACGCAGAGGAAGTGTCTTGTCAAATATTTTGTACTCTGTTACTATTTTCTGCTATGGTGGGCTGCCTACTGAAACCAGCTTGCTATTCAAATAATCAAAACCACTGTAATTATAAATCACTGGATAAAACGTTTTGCTTCAATCAATCACTATCTTTGTTTTAGGGCAGAGCTACGGGTTCAGCTCGGGGAACGCGTTCGTTCGTATTCGACTCGATCATAACTCGAATCGATAATATTTTGTTTGACGTTAGCTGGAAGTTAATCAAGCCAAACCGAACTAATTCGAAAGCATATAGAGCCGAGGTTGAGCTAGACTTAGCTTATTACGAGTAAAAACTCGAGACAAATGAAACTCAATTTTCAGCACAATTGATTGAAAATATAAAATATATAGTAGTTAATATATAATATTTTTTAACAAATTATTATCATAATATTAAAAATTTGTTCATTTCTTTATGGTTATGGCTCAATGTTCTCGTCGAACTGACTAGTTTAAGAATAAACCGTGTTTTTTTAATTAAACGAACACAAAAAAATTCACAATTTTTTATTTAATGTTAATGAGAATCGAATTCATGAATCATGATTTGTAATTTATTGTGTTATGCACATAAACACTCGAGTTATGAATCGGGTTTGATTGGGAGTGTTTACCTCGGGTCTTAATGCTAAGCAAACTGATTTAGCTCCAGTCGAGTTTGTAATTGAGGTTGAACTGACCGCTTTTTAATTGAACTTGTCAACTCGGTTATAATTCTGATTTATAAAGTGAGTTACTAACTCCCTTATTTATTTATTTTTGAAAAAAGACGGAGCAATTTGATATATATTAAAAAAAAAAAATTTACACGTAATATTACAACATTTTGTATTCTAGAAATTATTCGATCATTGTTATTCCAAACACCATCTATTCCAACTCCTAGCTTCTTCTAACGATTTTCTTGCTATCGTCAACGGTGGCGCCTCTTTTTTTGGAGTATACGTTTGTTACGTTATTTCCATATGTTTCACGCCGTCTCCGCCCATCGGCACATCTACTCTTTTCGATCACTTGATTTTTTTTTTCTATTTGTTTTTAGTGCGGTCAATATGTCCCCTTGTGTTACGACCGGTTGATGTTTTGTTGTTAATCGGTTTTCTAACTTCCATACCGCTTGAGTGTATGTGCATGACCCCAATAAATGGTCTATATTTTCGGTCGTTGTCTTGCAAAGGGTACATTCATCGATACGAGGCCAACCTCTTTTTGTCAATCTATCGGTCGTATTTAATTTCTTTTTCATCGCAAGTCTTAAAAAAAATTTGACCTTTGTCGGAGCATTAATTTTTCTAATTAAGCCTTGCCATGAATTTATAACTCCGGGATTTTTCATCACTGCTGAGAATAATCCGGTTTTATCACATTTCCATGTAGTGTTCCCGTTGGTTTCTTTTGAGGTCACAATTTTATAAATCGATATTAATTTCTTTAATTATCTTGGAAAGAAAGATAAGTTGTCTTCTTTTTCTTTCAAATCCGTTATCGAATTTATGTTATACAATTTTGTCATACAATTTGTACATATGTTATTGTTTTGCGGGCTGTCAATTTTCCATAACCATTTAAACCTGAGTGTTTTGTTTTTCGTTTTTAGTTCTTGTATCCCTATTCGTCAATTTTTTTTTGGTAATCACATTGTGTTCCAATTAACCAAGTAATTTTCGGTTGTGCATTTTTCCCACATTTTCATAAAAAAAAACTCTCATAGATTTATCTATTTATTTTGTGCATCATTTTAATAGTAACATCGTTTGCATTATATATGTTTAATACTAACTCCATTATTTGTACCATATTATATTTGACTTGTGAGAGAAAAATGCAACTTAATAAGATAGTAAAAATAATAAAATAATCTTACAAATAACTTGCCGAAAGCTGGAGAAGATACGAACAAAACAGAAAAATAGATTTTATTCGTGCCGGTTTTTGTCCAAACATCCAAACAATCACTGACCTCGTCCATCACCATATGTTTTTGTTCTTACTTGATTACATAAACAATTCATATAATTGGATATAAAAAAACGAAATAAAAGAAGTTCATTTACATTTACACTTACAACATAGACGTTATTGTAACAGTATATTTTATGTCTCGAAGACACTAGATAGTATTAGTATAGTAAGATAGATAATAAATAAACTTTGCCTCGTTTGTTTTGATTGACAAGTGCAAGAAGCAGCACACAAACACTGACACTATCACGTACATAATGCAAGAACCAACATTAATATATAGGCTTGTCATCAACTTTTTTGTGGGACACATATCAAACAGCACAATGATTTCTTTTGGACGGTCATATGAAGTTCCGTGATAACCTTGTCGTTGTACTGATAGAGAAGTACAAGATTTAAATATGTGTTGAGCTGATTTGTGTTGCGCGAATTCGACGATACCGTGATATGATATTTTTATATTTGATTTAGAATACGATTCGGATACAAGGATAAAATCGACGATACGAATTCGACGATACGGTGATAAAATCGGTTTTTGAAATATCTGCGCAAAAATAGATGCCAAATGAATACATATTAAATAAATAAATGATAAATGAATAAATAGATTTGTTTTAGCATATAAAAGAATATGTACAAAAAAGCTTAAAAATTATTTACTTTTACAACACACACACACATGCACGCACGCACGTGTTGATTCAAATTTCCTAGGATTTGATTATACCAAAATAATGTCGATACTACTAATCAATTTGCGTAAGTGAAAATTATAAAGATAAAAGACGTAGTCCGTAAAAGGATCAAAAGATGAAGCAAGACGCACAAGGACGATCAAAGGAAATAAATAATCAATACATCGAAGATCAAGTTGAAGATTCTGCAAGTTGGATATTAAATCATCACCTCAAGTATCCAATAGGTATCCCTAAACTTACCTTCGGAATAATTAAACTCAAGAAAATAAGTTGAAAATACTCAAAACAATAAAACAAAAGTAAAAACTGCCTTGAGTCATATTGCGTCATGACGCACAATAAACACCGTCATTACGCACCTAAAGGTATACTTAGTTTTATATTGTAGTGCGTCATGACGCACAATAAGCACCGTCATGACGCACTTAAGAGAAAATGTGTCTTGTACTGTACAGCGTCATGACGCACAATAAGTACCGTCATGATGCTAGAACAGCTCATTGGAAAAACTTTGTACATTCAGTCATGACGCACTGACCATGCGTCATGACGGACCAAGTAGGTCAAAATCACAAGAGGGGATTCGTTACAACGAACCATTCAAGGATTACAACGTTAGTGTGCGTCATGACGGACCACAAGAGATTTGAGTAAACACCAATGTAACGGCTAGTTGATCAGCATGTGCATCATGACGCACAATTCCTTGCGTCATGACGCACTGTGCAGAAAACTTAAGTGTTGAGGGGACTATGTGTTCTATAAATAATTCTCCTTTTAGGTTTCTCTCTCCAACTTTTTCACAAATTTAAAGAGCAAACTAAAATAGAGAAACTTAGCCAAAATCTTGAGCTTATATTTTCAAACCATATTAGGGATTATTAGATCCACTTTCGAATCCACTACTCAACGATTCCCAACTTGCGTGACCGATCACGACTAGTTCGTTAGTAGTAAATTGTAATAGGCTAGTTACTAATTGTAAAGTCCGTCATAGATCGATAAATTCGTGTAAATCGATCTGGACAAACCTTGTAATTGTTTGAGTTGGGTATTCCATCGAAAGCCGAAAAAACACAAGGCAACTCCGGAGACGTAGGTACTTGCAATCAATCGAGTCGGTCGATTGAGCAAATAGCCGGTGAGTTAAAGCTACAAAGCAACCATCTACCGAACTCCGTAAACAAATATCGTATGCTATTTGTTTCGGTATCGTATTTCTTTCTCTAATTTATTTACGTTTTCGCACCAAATTGTACTTGTATTCCATTACCACCAAAATTGGACCTTATGACTTCTTATTCACCCCCTCTAGGTCTAAATTAAACAACAGCACGCACGCGCACGCGCGCACACACACACAAATATATTGTTGTTGTTGTTGTTGTTGTTGTTGTTGTTGTTGTTTACAATAATTTTTATTTTTGCATCATGCATTCAAAAATATACTACAAATTAAAATTATGGGGACAAAATGATTATCTTTATAAAACATAACAAAAAGTTAAGGAATTTAAAATTCAGAAAAGTTGGGTTTTTTTGAGGAGGCAAATTTTTTAGGGGATTTTCATAATATTTAGAAATCTTAAGGGGGGGTTAAAAAAAAAAATTTCTATATTTTATAAGTACATATATACATAATTTGCGACATTACAAATCTAAACTATATATTTAAATATAAATGTATGGTTGTAAGTTTAAATCATTGACATATAATTATTTATTTATTTATTTCAACAAATATAACATATGACATATAAAAAATATAATACCCAATCCGGATCGAAATAATATCCCAGATCAAGATCCTACGCTAAAACAGAATATCAGATTCAAGACTGAATAATAATACAAATATCCGAGTCCGGTCGGATCCATATATTTTTTTCGAATCCGGGTCGATTCGAATAATACCTGAACCGTTGACACCCCTATCTAGAGTCTATACAACTAATATGATGTTTGATGCATTTTCTAGTAATACGTTCACATACGAATTTATCATGATATGATTATTAGTCCTGAATTGATCGATTTTATTACATGATAGTATAAAAATGTAAATGCAGAGTTTATCATGAAATTCATAAAATCATCATTATTTCTAGTAAAAGTGAATCCTTTAACATTTTCGTAAATAGCCCTAAAAGATTTTCATGAATAATATTGGATTATTATTTATATTTTAATATGTGTGTGTTCAGTTAAGTGGTATTTTCTTCTTAAAAAAAAGTTAAGTGGTAGTTTATTATCTACTTACTAAATTATTGTATATAAGGCCCCTAAAATCACAGGGACAACCCTGCTCCGATCTCGAATAACTGTGTGACTCAAGTAACCGTGACCAAAACGAGATATAATCAGAAATGAGCTTGTTTAATGTCTATTTAAAATGACCAAATATGTAATTCTAAAAGTATTACTATATTTTTTGCCGACGAACTTCAACTGAAATATTAATTGAAAACACTAAGAGAGGAGGGGTGGAACCTTAATCATTTTATGCGAGGAACGAATTTTAAAATTTTCAAAATATACGATATGAGGATTTCGAACCCTCAACTTTTAAACACATGTTTTATCACTGATGCATTCGATTGTTCGTGAAATATGAACAATTTTGTTACATTTATTAATTTTCAAAGAAGCAAAATCGTCTTCTTCCAATTCTTCCACGATTACTATCTTGGTTCTTGATTTCATGGAAACGGGCCGGAACGGGACGGAGATAAAATGCTAGGAGAAAGGGAAAGAGAACCATGCAATATTTTGTAATACTACTATAGTTATAATGTTGAACATCTCCTCACAACCGGACACGTGTATAGTTTTTTTTTGCTTTTTCTATTGTAACTCAAATTGTACTCAAGTATGGAAGAAAAATATATTTGGCTCCCAAAGTCATCACAATATCCTGATGAACTGACATAGTGAATTGATTATCATTTATAATTAACTTAATTAAATGTTAATTGACACGTTTAATTAACACATCAATAAGTTATAATATGTTAATATTAGTAAATATTAATTGACGTGTTAATTCAATTAAACGATCAATTAAATCAGTAATTGAGTCAATTAACAATACTAATAAACCTACTTAATCCTCTTTTGCTGCCTCATCAAAGATGTTATTTTGTGTTATTAGGCTTCATAAATAATTCCCGTATGAAACTATGTCTCAATTGTTAATTTTTATGGTATATTTACAATTGTGTTCTTTTTGAAAAAAATGATATTTTTTTTATGTTAATTGATGACATTTCAAATATATATTTCGGTTTTACGTGTATTATTCACGGTTTTCTTTTATTTGTCTTGAAATTTTAATTTTGTTTGAAGTATAACATGTTATATTTTATTTATTTTGTGTGAATTTATAATGATGGACCAATTCCAAGGATCTTTATTAATTATAATACATATATTGATAGACTAATTTCATGAATATTTATTAATTATAATGAATTTATTGAAATCAATATATTTGCAAACATATCATGATTATATAATTTAGTTTAAACGCACCCGCGCAAATTCTATTTAAAAAAATTATAAAAAAATATGTGAAAATTTGACGTCTCGCGTAATTGCGCGGACTATTGCTAGTGGAATATAATCTTAATTAGATATTTTAAAAAGTATACATGATGAGTAGTAGAATAGCTATACTCCCCCACACCCACACCCACACCCACACCCACACCTACACCCACACCACCCACAGACACACACACAGCAACAAAGGACGGGTACGTGCTATCAGCAAATGAGGGGTTCATTCTGGCTTCTGTGTAACAATGAAGTCTAACTACCAAAACATCGAGAAATCATTGATGAAAGATAATAATTGAGAATTAAATGACTTATTGGACACGTGGCGAAGTTATCCAAACAAAAACCAACCTAATTAGTGCAAGAATAGAATGTGACGGCTCTCACTCTCACTTAAATATAATTGTTACATCAATCGAAAATATACTCAAATCATTAATTTATTAAATTAATTCAATTAGAAAGTCTAATCTATCCAATTAAACATTTTTTATTGATCGCGTCAAAGATATTTGAGTGAGATCAGAGGACCTATTATGTTTTCCCTTGAATATGTATGTGACATTGATTATGTGAGCCCGACAACTCTCGACCCTTCGCAGATCATTCGGTGCGTCCACTTCTTTGCAACTTGGCCCCTCAACGATTAAATTCTTTTTGTCTGCACCAATTCTCAATTATCACAATTGTCTTTTCCTATCCTACTTTCTTTTTCGTCTTTCAGTAAGCTATGTATTTAATCATACGAATTATACACATCATGCAAATATGCAATGCAAAGCATATTAATCGCTATGTTGCACGGATACGGATACTAGTATCGTATCCGATACGATACGGATACGGCGATACGATAATTTTCAAAAAGTTCAGGATACGATACGTTATATATGTATATTATTTTATTTTATTTTAATATAATTAAATATATATTTTTAAATAATTTTGTTAATTTTTTTAAAAATCAAGATGTTGTATTATCGATTTGGATATTTTAAGAATAAGTAAAATAAAAAAATATGTGATGTAAAAATTTATTGAGTATTAAAAATATTGAGTACGATTCGTGTCGTATCGGAAACGTATCGTGCCGTATCATAACCGTATCCGTTCAATTTATATGTTAAAATAGTTCGACAAGCCACGTGACGTATCGAATACGTATCGGTGTCGCATCGGTGGCGTATCCGTATCCGATACGTATTCGATACGAGTATGATTCATTTTTTGAAGTATCCGTGCAACATAGATTAAAGGTTCACATCAGAGTGACATTTCTTCCAACAATGATGCATGGGAGCATAACACTCATGTTGGCTAGATAGAAATACTCGAGGACTCATTTATAAGCATGATTGCAAGGAAAAAACATAGATAGTACAAATACATGTACCATGTACCATGTAGGTACCCTTGATATTTATTGCATGGTGGGTCGATCAGGAGATATTAACGAAACTTAGCTCTCGTTCGTATCATTTATTATCTCGTTTATGTATATGACATTCTTCTAGTGGCCATTTTATCTTGTCTCCCTTATACACATGCATGGATGTATGTATGAATGTTCGTGTTTTGTTAGGGTTTTGATGGAACAGTAGTGTATGGGTTTTGCACTTTGTACCAGTGAGTGATTTTATTTTTACCGAGTTTTATATTCTAGTTATCTTGAACATAAATGCAAATGTCTTGTTATCTTTGAACAATAAATATAAATGTTCATAGAAATAAATTAATGAATCCAAGCCCAATAATTCTAGGCACACCGGGCTTATATTTTGAGCTCATTGGGCTTAAAACTAATAAATATCTATCACATAAATACAAATGTTCATAGATAATTAAATTGGTACTTGTATAATTATGTATTGATTCGGGTTGGTTAGAAAGAAAATTCATTAATTGATACAAGTGTTTGTAGTATCAATTTACAATTTTATATTATGGGATATTGATTTTATTTTTTAATTTTTTTATGAAGTACACACATTACATTTAATATAATAAAAAATAATAATAATTTAAATTGGAAAATACAACTTGAAATCGATACAACAAAAATGAAATTACGTACTTTTTTCACATTTTCATAGCATTTTCATCTCATTTTTTAGTACATATTAGTCGTTGGTTATTTAGTGATTTAATATTACTATTATAAGTATTATCTACTCCAAATACCGACACAAACTCATTTGAAAATATTTTAGGGATAGAATGATCTAGACATGTCATATCCGAATTATGTTTAACAACAAAATTATGAAGGACACATTATAATTATATCTCTTTACGATTCAAGCATATGATGTGTTGCGGTTTTTAGTATTGACAATCGCATCTAAAATGAAGGAATTACAGTTTAATACCAACGGAGAAATATACATATAGGGATAAACGAACGTACATGTTCGTGGGAAGAATTAAATGTACAATGAGATCGTACACTAGTAGCAAACAAAAATTCTTCCATTCGAACGGAATGTTCGTCCGTTCGAACGAAATTTAGTTTGAGCATTGTATAATAAGATTATACAAGTAATTCAAACAGTAATCTTCCGTCCGTTCCTTTCGAACGGACGGATTAATCCGTTAGAAAGAAATGAGTCGAGTATAATGAGATTATACACATTGTGTAGACAGAACATGTTCCGTTCGAACGGACTGATCGTTCATTCGAATGAAAGCTATTAAGAATTTTGTATTAGTTTACAACATTTGGCCCATCCTTATTTCATATAGGACGTTTCTATCTTTTAAAAGAGGACTGCATCATTCTAATATGTAAGAGACATTATTAGAAGTGTGAACAAGAAAGAAATAAAAGAGCAGAAGGAGAAAAATGTTTTTCTTCATTAGAGACGAATAACGAGATTAAACAAATTTAGACACATATCGTCTAGGTAGATTCGTGCGTAATAGATAGACGATGACTCACGTGAATACGAGGTTATTGACGATGTTTGAGTCGTGTGAGCGTGGGACACACGAAGAACAACCGGAGTGATGTTCGACGGTGCAAAATACGTGTGAGTGTGGGACGCACGAGAAGTAACCGCAACGAAAGCACGAAGGAATAAGCGCATAAATCCTTCACCCGTGATTAATTTCACGAGGTACGGGTTATATATTCTATCATATTCGTACGTCGAATCGACGACGAGATCTCGGGTCTGGGACAGGCGACGTGCCCCTCATTCCGTTGTGCGGGACGTGATTGCCTGATTCCCATCAATGTTATCTGAGCAACCGTTGTCTGATTCCAACGTCGAATCAAACACATATAAGTGGTGTGCGCTTTCATGCATGAATTGTGATATTTAAAAGTTTAAGTTTTAATTAAAATCACAAGTATTACTCACCAGAGATCATTCATGTGACGATTGAGTGTATTTAGGAGTAATCGCGAAATAGTTTCACATTTTGGTCGTTTGGGAAATGATCGAAAACAACAAAAATCATAATTTTCCTACGCTTTGCATTCAAACGGACTGGTTTTTTTCCGTTCGAACGAACACGAGGTGATGGGATGTCAAGGATACAGACGATAACAACTTCTTAGAGAAGTTACATCCTTAAGTTCCGTTAGGGCAGAGCTTAGTTTGCGTTCAAACGGAAATATTTATGTCTCATATAAATGTTATACAAAGTGGTCCGTTCGAACGGAACGATACTTGCGTTCGAACGGAACAATCTCTCTTTGCAGAGTTCGATCCAAAGGGAACGAAAGGAATATGATTCTATAGTCCGTTCGAACAGAGCATGTCTTGCGTTTGAACGGAAGCTTCACCGATTGCTGTTTTTTGCTTTTGATTACAAATGTCAAAAACTTAAGTTATTTATGTTGATACAATTCAAATAAATCATACAAATATTTGAGATGATCATTAAAGATTAATGAATCTTGTAATACGTCGATATGATATAATATGATTATGTCGAATGTACAACATATATAAGACTAATTGCATTGCATGAAAAAATTTAAATAGTACAAATACATGTACCATGTACGTACCCTTCATATTTATTGCATGGTGAGTCGATAAGGAGATATTAACAAGACTTGACTCTCTTTTGTATCGTTTATTATTTCGTTTATATGACATTCTTCTTGTGGCCATTTTATCTTGTCTCCCTTTGACACATGCAAGGATCTATAAATGTTGTGTTTTGTTAGGGTTTTGGTGGAACAGTAGTGTATGGGTTTTGCACTTCGTACCTGTGAAGGTTTACCGACATTTATATTCTAGTTATCTTGAACATTTATGGAGGAATCATGTGAATAAACAAAAAATATATAGAAGAGACAATTTCAAGTTAACCTAGCAAATTCAAATAATTATAGCCAATACAAACATTTTATCGAACACCTCGGACACAATTATTAAAAAGTAATTTTCTTTGCACATAAACCTCCCGTAAAAATGGAGGTCTGCATTGCACTATATCGTTGATATAATCAATAAAAACTAATTGCTCAAAACATAAAATTCTAATAATTATGTTTGCATTATCATAAACATTTCATCGAATATTTTGATTACATGTAAAAATATATTTCTCTATAATAAATTTTTCATAAAATAAAAAAAAATGTCTTGAACTATATCATTGTTATAAATTATGAAAACTCATTTTTGAAAACATAAATTTATCATCGAACACCTTTACTAAAATCCTTAATTTTTTTTTCTCAATTCATAAATTTTTCAAAAAATGGAGGCCTTTCATTTTTTGAGACATGTGATGCTCGCCTAACTGGCCAATGGTCAGGATCGACCCTATTCTTGGACATAAATACAAATGTTTACTAGTTATTTTGAACTTAAATACAAATGGTCAAGTGTGATAAGTTAAGAATATGCCTACGGGCTTGATGTCTAGAAAAAAAAAGTTAGAAATAAATTAGTAACTTGCTTTGAAATATCCTAAAACATTATAAATTGAGGCTCATTGGGCTTGTATTTTGAGTATTTTTTTGTTACGTGTCGTATATTTGATTCATAATTTTCGTAACTTGCTTTGAAATATCCTAAAATATTATACATTTTTTTTAAAATAGGAGAGCATTTGTTAATAGTTAATACTAATCTAAACTAGCTTTATCCACGCACAATTGCGCGGGACAACATACATATTTTTTTACATGTTTTTTATATAATTTATTTAAACAGAATTAGCACGCGTGCGAATTAGCGCGCGTGCATTTCAAATAAATTAATTTAATCATGACATATTTCAAATATCATGATGTCAATAGATGCATAAGATTCATGAAATTAGTCTATCACGCATATTATTGTCTGGTATAATTTGTTTAAATAGCATTTGTGCGGGTGCTTTAAACTCGATTAATATAATCATGACATATTCGCAAATATATTTGATGTCAATAGATGTATTAATAAAGGTCCATTAAAGAATCGCAACGTGTCAAATAGATACAACAGACACATGACACAGATGGATTCAACCCGAAATGAGCAATTAAAAAAAATAGAAAGTAAAAAATGACCAAAATCGAAAAAGATAAAAAAATGGGGTAAAATTTTTTTTACCAAAAAAAGATCAAAATTGTAAAACAAAAAAACAAATGGATTAAAAAGAAACTTTACCCCCCTCCACGTGTCAGCACCTGGTGGAGGGATAGAATTATATTAACTACTAGCATGACCCCCGCGCAATTGCGCGGGGTTGTTCGGGTTTATAAGTAATGTAGTTGAAGAAAATTGTTGTCGTGAATTTCTTTTTGTAATCATTATTATATGTGTAATTTAGTGTGTTGTGTGTGAGTGAAATTTTGTAGCAAAAATCGTTTGAATATTTTAAGAGCCGGATTTCTTGAATAATTCAAACGGTTATTGCTAAAAAAATTATCTATATTTTATACATCATAAGCAAAATAAGGAAAAAGAACGAATGAGTCGTCATGAAATTTATTAAGAACCTAATAGATCAGAAAACATTGCTGAAAAAAATAGTGTTCTTAATTTCACAAATCCTTAATTTCGCTACATATTTAGCACAAATATTTTTCGCCCTTTGTGTGGTCGGCCAACAACAAAGTTTCACGATGTCATCGCTAACCGTTTCGTTCGAACCTTTAATTTAAATTATGTCATGATTATTCGCACATCCGTGATTTGGTATATTTTTAATCCCCTAATTTTTTTTGGATATTGTAAAAAATCCTCTATCTTTTCGTAAACTCCAAAAAAAAAAATTCTTTACCAAACTTTTATTTTAAAATACTCCTTATGGATGATATTAATTTTTTTTTTTTTCAAAATACCTTCCAAATCTCATATGTAATAATTAAAACTTATTTTTGTTATTTTTTATTAATTTTAAGAAAATTCATAAACACTTCTTAACATATAGTGATTTAAAAAAATTTAAATTATTACATATTTTGTTTATATAATTTTAATATTCCATTCTTTATTCATAAAAAAACTAACATTAAATAATAATAAATAAACATCTTGCAAATATATTCATAGAAAATATCTATTTAAACATCTACTTTTTATTTTAGTTTTCCTTTTATGTATTTTTTTAATAGTTTTGTGATATTTTATTTTTAAATATTTGCAAGATGTTCTTTTATTAATATTGTTCAACTTATTATAATTTTATTTTAGTTTTTCAAGAAAAATAATACATAAGTTGAATATTTGTAATGAATGAAATATTAAAATTATATAACATATAACATATATTAATTTTTTTTTAATTATTATGTATTAAAAAAAGTTTAAGAATTTTTTTTAATTAAAAAAACATTTTTTTTAAATGAATACATATGTAAATTAATTTTTTTGTACAATATCTAAAAATTTAAGGAGTCTTTTGAAAAAATTTCAAGTAAAGTGGTGATAGGGAGGCATAATAAGGTGTTGATGTGGACGCATGAGATGAGAGAAATTATTAATAATGTAAAAAAGGACCGAAATTTAAATTAAAAAGGACCAAAATGTTAATAAAAAGTACTAAAGTGTGAAGTAAAACTGAAAAGGACCAAGATATAAATAAAAAGGACTATAATATAAATTCAAAAATGTAAAAAAGGATGAAGATGTAAATATGAAGGACCAAAATGTAAGTTTCTAAACTCAAAAGGACAAAAATGTAAATAGAAAGGATCAAAATATAGTTTTTTCAACTAAAAAGGACCAAAATGTAAATAAAAATGACCAAAATATAAATAATTTTTTTACAAAGAGGCCCCTGGACCAAAGTTTAATTTTTCAAACTTGAAAGGACTAAATGTAAATAAAAAGGACCAAAATGCAAATAAAAAAGGACCAAAATGTAAATAAAAAGGACCAAAATGTATTTTTTTTTTCAGAAAAGTACCAAAATATAAATAATTTTTTTTTACAAAGAGGCCCCTGTACCAAAATGTAAATTTTAAAACTTCGAATGATCAAAAAGCAAATATAAAGGACCAAAATGTGGAAAAAAGGACCAAAATGTAATTTAAAAAAAAAAATAGGACCAATTTGAGACCCCTGGACTAAATGTAAATTTCAAAACTTCGAAGGACCAAAAAGCAAATATAAAGGACGAAAGTGTAAGAAAAAAGGACCAAAATGTAAATTTTTTTCAAAAAAAGGACCAATTTGTAAATAAAAAAGGACCAAAATGTAAAAAAAAAATATTTTTTTTACGAATAGGCCCCTGGTGACGTGGCTGCACCAGGGGGCTGCAAATCCCCTTGAATTAGTATATAGTATAGATATCATGGGGAAAATAATCATAACTTTAACTCAAAATATAATAAAGATGGTGATGTTTACTATTTTGAGATGGTATATCCGCAGAGGTGTCAACTAGAGCCGATCTTGTAATTTTGGAGGTCTATGACGAATAATATGTCGTATTATTTGTTATAAATAAATATTATAAAATTTTAAAACATAAATTTATTTATTTGATGAAATAATTTCATTATTTATACAAATAAAATTGTGATCATAATGAAATTATGGAGAGATCATGTACAAAAAGTCTTGACTTACATAAGTTTTTCATCGAATTGATACCGAAATGACAAATATGAAATACAAATGATATGTATATGGTTGGGTCCCCGAAATATGAAATAATGCCACATTCATTTCGGTGTTAAATGTGTGAAAGAATTCGGTAGATGTAGTTGATAAGAGGAAAATAAAACACCTTTTTGATATCTAATTTGGCGATTTTAGCCCTTTTGAATCACAACTTTATATATATAATTGTTCATATTTGAGATAGCAAGAATATTTCTTCACTAAGTGTGCTTTATTGCTTAATTACAGGCAATTCGAGAGTGCAGCTGCCTTCGTCTCCTCGCGCCGTTAAAATCGATATATCATACCGACCAATTCGGTACACGTGTGAAGGAGAAGGCAAATAATCATCAACATAAGAGATATCAAAAATTTATATGAGCGGATCAAATTTATATTTTTTGTATGTCAATTTATACCTTTTTGCGGCGTGTGTTTGGAGTGCACAAATGCAAACAAAATTAGAGAAATGCAGTTAAAATTGAAAAAATCGAACTATCACGTATTGAAGACGTGTATTTGTAATGCAACCTCATGGAGTGCATTAGTCGAACCTTGAGACGTGTTCTTTGCGTTCTTAAAATGTTTAACCAGTATTTGAATAGAAACATTGCTAGCTTGTAGTCGGCTAATCTGATCTGACTAATGTTTATTTTTAATTATTTTTTATTTTTTATTTTTAGGAATAGTTTAATTTTGCTAGTTAAGAGCTTTTTTTTTTAAATAATCATTGTTTCAGTTTCGAAGTCTATAAAAATGCATATGGACAGTATACAAAAATATTATGAATGTATTCTTAGAAAATATCCAAAATTCCATGTCCATGAAATAAATAAATTCATTTGTATTTGAAATTTTTAATAAGTATCATGTGTGCCTACATAATATAATATAGCAAATATTCATATACATAATACCGGTGGAAAAAATTAAAAATCAACAATCTAAGAAAATTGTTGTTCATAAAAAATTTAAATATATTTTAATAAATTAAGTAAGTATCATGTGTCTCTACAAAAGTAACAAAATATATTTTAAATATTTTATAAAACTAAAAGTTTCAACTGATATATGGAAAAAGATCATTCGCAGTCATGGTTGCCAATAATTTCTTTAAATGCTACGCTACACCGATATAGCTTATTTTATTGACAAAATGCAGCGGACTGCAGCTTTGTAGCCCGATATATCTAAATAAAATACTTTTATATGAATTTATAAAAAAATCAAATGAATTGAATTAAAATAACATATTTCATGAAAAAATATAATAATGAAAATCACTTTTGGTTGAAAAATAAACAAAAAAAATCCTCTTCTGACTTGTTGGAGATGCTCGTTTTCAAATATCTTGTGAATTATTTTATAAATTTATATTTGAGATGTTTAAATATGAAAATTTGTTATTTTAAAGATTGTTTTTTATTATATTTGTATACTTAATTATTTTATGCGTTACAAATTACATCATCCGTTATAGCTCCCGCTATAGCGCACGATGCTCGTTATCGCTAAAAAAATTATCACCACGCTACGGACAACTAAACTCTATTTGCAACATTGTTCGCAAGTGGACTCAAGATCCGAGTTCGGTTTTTAGATTTAAGTGTTGCCCCGGATGTTATGTCCTTTCTTATGCACTACATTTGATATTAATTGAGAAAATAGATAACTTAATAATTAGCTAATTATTTAATCACACAGAAACTAAAATCAGTTTTAGCATAATAATAATATTTACCAACATGTATAAATCATTACATATGCTGACCGACCTAATAGTGAATCTGGTGTTGAAACCCTCGATTCTCTTCTCTCTTTGCATCTATCTTTTTGACTTCTCTAACTGAATGTTTCCTCCTCCTTCTCATCAATTTGGAAGAAGAAAATGCTTGTCCCACCTTTTTCAGTATACTCTTTTGAATTGGTCTCATACGTTTACCCATAAAAATTCAACAATGTCTGGAAATGACATGAATCAACAATGAAGTTCTTGGTCTCACCCCTGCTGCTCAGTGATAAAGGAGGTGGGAGTGCTAAGACTCCCAGGAGATTCGCCTGGAAGCATCCATCCTTCAATGCGTAGCTCACTGACCGAGCGCTCACGCGTCGAAGATGAACGGGGCTACTTGTTCCATGGCAGACACTCGACAGAAGATCATTCTCGTCTTTCATCTTACCAGATATGGGGCAAGATCCAGGCATTCTACGACTACGAAATCCAAATGGAAGCAAGCCCACCTCGAGACGAGAACGAAGGAAAAGCGTGAGTCGAAAACCGGATCAATTCGTAGATGTTTGTTTCGTTATTACAACCTTCTTTTTTGATGTCCAAGACTATATACATTTTAATAATCGAAAATATATGTATATGTAGTGCGCAAATATCAAAAATGTTTTCATACCCACTCAATATTCGAACCATATCGGTTTCGTTCGTGTTCCAAAAAGTATTAATACAAATATTTAATGAACAATATCCTAACCATATCGGAACAGTTGACACCAGGGTCGGTCCTGCCCATTGGCCGTTTATGCCGCATCCATAGGGCTCCAAAATGCGAGGCCTCTATTTTTTGGGAAAGTTTCTGTGTAGAAAGAAAAAATACATGTTGTAGTCAATATGTTCGATGAAATGTCTAAATAAAAATGCAAACACGATTATGATGAACTTATGTTTTATGAAATGAGTTTTCCTATGATATAGGAATGATATAATGCAAAAATATCTATTTTTATGAGAAATGTATGTGTAGAGAAATGATTTTTACATGTTGTAGGTAAGATGTCGATGAAATGTTTAAGATATAATTCAAACATAATTATGTGAAATTTATGTTTTGAATAGTCAATTTTTTTTGGCTATAACAATGATGTAGTGCCGGTCATCTATTTTTATGAGAGGTTTGGTCTAGAGAAGAAAAAAATTAGTGGTTATGTCTAAGGCGTTCGACAAAACTGCTAAAATAAAATTTAAGACAAGTATTGATATAGCCGCGTGATCGTGCCATTGCTGTCCTAAAGACATATTGACGTTCTCTTGTGCATGATTTGCGTTTATCAATCTCCAAACTTCTACATCTCGAGAACTCATGTCGTATATGTTTTGGTAACACAGTGTAAAACGGATGTTCTTCACTCGAAAAGATATGAAGCCATCCAACAGAATTCTTCAATCGAATTAAGGATATTTTCATATTTTGAGAGAAAGAATTATTATATGTTGATTATATTGAAAGAAATCTGAGAGAGTGAGAGTTGAACTCATATCAGATCAAATATTGATATATAAAATGGAAGAGAGCAATATGTCTCTATATAACATCCATTGTTATCATGTTTGTGAAAAGGAGAGAGTGCATTTCGATTTTCATTTGAAAATAATAAAATTAATTATGGGTCATTTGTTAATGCATATAAAACTGATGCAATTAATTAAAGAGTATTGATGCACATATTCCTTATCCCCCCCACACACACTCTTAATGTGTCACCATAATATTTAACACCTTCAAGTTTAACATCTTAATTCATGATTAAGCATCTTCATTTATGTTTTGGTGCAAAATGTCGGCAGAGCGTAGCGTAAGGAGAGAGAGTATTGGCGTAATTCGTTTGAGTCCTCTTCGTTGTTGTTAATGGAGGCTTTTTTTAATGGAGAATATTTTTTGGAGGCTTTTTTTTTTGGAGGCCTGTGGCCTGGGCCAACTGGGCCAATGCCCAGGCCCGGCCCTGGTGCTAATAGCACGGTGCTATACAATTTTTAATGTGTGATCTTATTTTTGAAGTACAATACATGCTTCAAATATGTCTTTTGAAATATACTCGTTTAATGTATGATATACCTTTTTTATGTGTCGGGCATATTTTAAAATTTGTGACACCCATTTTTTATTAGAATATACTATTTTGAAGACCACTAATTTTTTTGTGTACAAGTATACTATTATGCACAATATCCAATCTACATACTTGTATTAACAATTAATACTTTTTTTGCACATTACTATATCAATATTGAATTTTCAATACCTTAATACATTTAAATATCATATACCTCACTTACATATTATACACCGTTTTAAATACATTCATTAGTAAACGTTACACACAACAAGACCGTAACAAGTAAAAACCCGGACACATGGCGCGATCTCAACAACTCTGACGGGCGGGCAAACAAACGGGCTGACAACAAACACTCACTTTCTGTTTTCGTTTAGATTTACCGAATATTTAAGTTCGAGATTTTTCTTAAACTTAAAATAGGATATTTTGATGTTTTTATACACCCCACAACAAAATTGAAATGAACGAAAAATTAATCATATATTTCTTTACAACATATATTTCTTTAAACATATTAAAGATTATCGTGTGTAGATTCATTGACCTTGTGCCTGTCTTTTTTCATCTAGAAAATAAATAGAATTAAAGTTTTAACTTAATAAATTCTAAGATATATCATAAGAAATATAAGTACCTTTTTAAGAAGGCCTTGAGAAGACATTATCTCGTATAATTTTCTCATCAACATTTCCTCCTCAATCTATAAATGAACAAAACAAATCATTTTCAAATACGCGAATAATCATAACATACAAAATTAACCAGAAAATTTATGCAATAATTTTATTTTTCGTACCTGCAGTTCGTGTAGTTCATGAGACATTGCTCGGTACGATTTCATGAGCAGTTCGCTCTGTTTCTCAAAATGCCTGTTTAAAACGAAATTAGATTGAATGGATATTTTAAAGTTTTATAGGTATATATGAAATTCTGCGAAATATATATGTTTTCATGATAATACATTAAAAGAGAAATTACTCGAGCGTTTCTGATGAGTGTTTGGGTTCCATTTTGTTTCAGAGCTCAAATTTGAAGAAAATATTAAAAAACCTGTATAAGATTAGAAAAGAAAATTAGGTCTAGCAAACAAAATTCTAATTACCTCATAGTTCGTTAATTGCACAATTGAAGGCAAAATAATTCTAATTTGGACAATTGGTTCGAATTAGGGTTTAATCTATACCGGAGCTACCAGATAAGGTACCTGTACCAGTATTAGTTGATTAAATACAATAATATACATGAACAACATGCATAATGTTTGATTTACTCTCTTATCGAATTCTTCAATGGAAAATTTCACCAAATTATTCAATAATTTTCATTTTCTTACAAAGAACATTTCATCAAACACCTCTTGAGCATAAGAAAAGAACGACTTACTATTCAAATTCAATGATAAGAGACCACAAAATCGCAATTCTTCTAATCAAAATCTCCTCTCTTCAGATCATGGAGGTTCCAAGGCAAAACCAAAAATCTTGCCTTTCGCCTTTCTATTTCCTTTCCTTTCCTCTTCACGTGTTCCGGACAGAAAGTAACTTCACGACCGGTGGCTATTTATATATATCGAAGATTTAAGTTCTCGGATTTAATAAAAATCCGGATTAGAATTCACGGGTGAGTTAAATCATATTTGAAATCCGGAGTTCTTACAAACGCGTGATTTTAAAATCTTGACTTATGCGAAACCCGAGTCAAATTTTACCCAGACCGCGAATTCAAAGCAATGACTTTCTATGTTGCGCGGATACTTCGAAAAACGAACCGTACCAGTATCGGATACAGATACGGCACCGATACGGCACCGATACGTATCCGATACGTCACATATCGGACTATTTTAGTATATAAATTTGAACCGATACGTTTCCGATACGCCACGTAACGGACTATTTTAGTATATAAATTTAAACCGATACGTTTCCGATACGGCACGATACGCTTCCGATACGACTGGATACGGTTCCGATACGGCGGGATACGGTTCTGATACGACTGACCCATTGTTTTTTGTTTTTCTGTCCAATTTAAAAATACCCAATACTTTTACCATTCAATAATATTTTACATCACATATTTTTTATTTTATTTATTCGTAAAATATCCAAATCAATATTACAACATCTTAATTTTTATAATAATTTAATAAAATTATTTAAATATATATTAATTATATTAAAATAATATTAAATAATATACATATATGACGTATCGTATCCTAGAATTTTCAAGAAATACTGTATCGCCGTATCCGTATCGGATACGATACTCGTACCCGTATCCATGCAACATATATGACTTTATACACTCGTTTTAACTAAATTCGGTAATTTGAATTAGCGGGGAGGCTAAATCTGAGAAACCAGATCTGAATTCTTTATTTTCGGGTTAAACCGAAACCAGCTAAGGGATGGAGGATAATACTCAAACCGTGAAAGTTAATCCGGGGTCTAAAATCCCGAATTTTGTGAAATCCATGAAAATTCATAACTAACGCTCCTGTGATCTCTCTCTCTTGCTCAGATCTCTCCATTCTTCTTTGACAGTAGATCCCTGACTGATACTCATCTCTGCGAAATCTCAAGATCTGAATTTTAGATGCGATGGTGGTTTGCAAATGTCGCAAGGTACATCGGATCCGATCCTTGTTGTTTCCTTTTTTCCTGCTTTCGTTCTGTTAATTTTCGTTAAATTTGTGCATAAATCGACCACTGAATACTCGATTTATTTTGGGATTTATTGCTGAAATTAACTGGAAAATTTTCTGCTTTTTTATTTTTTTTTGACATTATGAATTTCAGGCAACAAGGCAGTATTGTTTTGTGCACAAAGGAGGTGTGTGTGGAGAATGCATATGTTTTCCAGAGCATCAAATCTGCGTGGTAAATTTCCTTTTACATCCATCCATACATCCCCAAATTACTCCTAATCGAGCTTCAATTTTACTCAAAACATTCCTCAATTAAGATCTGACCTTATAAATTGTTCATAATTTATTCTTATCGATCCTTTTTCTAGGTTAATAAATACTCAGATTGGGTAATCAACGGAGAGTATGAGTGGCCTCCAAAATGCGTATCTTGCAACACTGAACTCGAAGAAGGAAAAAACGATACCACTCGATTGGGTTGTTTGCGTAAGTCAACTACAAAATTTCAAAATTACATACATAATTTTTTTATATACTTTTTAACTTAATTTTGATTAGATGTTATGCATACGAAATGCTTGGTTTCGCATATTCAAAATCTCGGTCCTCAGACTGTGCCAGCTGGATTTATCTGCCCATCTTGTTCTATCCCTGTAAGTTTTAATTATAATAAAATACTAAATTAGGGTTTATTATTTATGTATTATATAAAAAATACCCTTTTAACAGATTTGGCCTCCCACGAGCATTAAGGATACTGGATCGGCTCTTCATTTGAAACTTAAAGAAGCGATAATTCAGGTGATTTGAATTTTAATTCGCACAAATTCACAAATTTATTAGTATTTTATTTGTATGAAGGGTAAATTTGATAATCTTTCCTATCTAATATATATATTTTTATTTTTCTGACAACAGAGTGGACTGGAGAAGAACGTATTCGGAAACCACGTGGTACCCGAAGCACGGGGCCCACCACTCGCATTCGCGTCAGATCCACTCGCACACATCTCCAGTACCTCGATTCCGAATCCCTCCAGTTCAAACAATAACAGAGCCTCCAGTTCCTGTTCCGTGCCTCTGAACAGCGAACCTGAGATAGTTGAAGTAGACGAGCCGAATAAATCAGATTATATCAAAAATACCAGCCCACTTAGCGTGAGTTCAAACTATATAATATCATATATACCCTCTAAAATCATGATATTTTGTTATGATTTGTTTTAGGCGGTGACGAGAAAAACGCCGCAATTTGACAGGCAAACATCTGAAATTTCGTACTATGCTGATGACGAGGATGCAAATAGTAAAAAATACATTAGAAGAGGTAATAACAAATTTTAAAATATTTTTTTATTTAGGGTTTAGGGTTTTAAGTAATATTGTAATTTTACAGGGCCGTTTAGGCATAGGTTTATGCGAATGTTGTTACCGTTCTGGTCGAGTGCGTTGCCGACATTGCCGGTGACGGCACCGCCAGCTCGTAAGGAGAAGGATGGTGCTGACGCGTCAGAAGTGCGGTCCCGCCATCATAAATCTTCTAGAATGGATCCCAGAAGAATCTTGCTTTATATCGCCATCCTGTAAGTAATTGCAATTAATTGAAATTATTTTGTTTTTTGAAATTATTTTATTTTTGTAAAATTGTAGGGCTTGTATGGCAACAATGGGGATTTTGTACTACCGTTTGTCGAAGAGTAATTTCGGTGATGGTTTGGTCGAAGAGGAGGCTCAGTAGGATTTCGAAATTCAAATTCATGACTTTCTTTTTAAAATTTAAATTGTAATACTTTGAGGTCGTGTTATAGTCTTTTTTTTATTGTTTTTTTTGGTATTGCGAGGTATTAGAATATAAAATTAAAAGGATATGTTTGTCAAACCGTTTTAGTAGATAAATCATGTATTTTATCGGCCCTTTATTTTTTTCTTAATCTTTTCATGTTTTTTTTTTTTTTTTTTGTCTTTTAAATTTGGTCAATCCAGTACTCAGATTTGAATGAATAATCAGTTCACTTGATTTTTTTAATTATATATAATATTTTTTTATTTATTATTTTTTTATCCGGAACCATACTTTGGAAATGAATCTATTCCGACCACATATATTTATTCGAACATGAATATTCTGAATATTCTGTAAGATACACTCCCTATTTGAACTTGAATATTATCTCAATCAGAGATACCTACCGGCTCCACCATCCAATGATTATGTAATTTAGAGTAATGATATACATCTTCTAAAATTCTCCCCAAGAAGTTTGATGACGTGAATATTGTTTAACGTATTAAAAATTAATACATAAATATATGATTTAATATCTTAATTTATGATTTAATTATCTTAATTTATGATTGGACATCAAATTAAAATGTCAGACCACGACAAATTTCTTGAGGAAGAGGTGAGGGTTCTTTCCCAAAAAATTTGATTACGTGAATATTGTTTAACATATTAAAAATTAACACATACATATATAATTTAATATCTTAATTTATGATTTAATTATCTTAATTTATGATTGGACACCCAATTAAAATGTTAGATCACGACAAATTTTTTGAGGAAGAGATTAGGGTTCTTTCCCAAAAAATTTGATGACGTGAATATTGTTGAACATATTAAAAATTAACACATAAATATATAATTTAATATCTTAATCTATGATTTAATTATCTTAATTTATGGTTGGACCCAATTAAAATGTCAGACCAAGACAAATTTCTTGAGGAAGAGGTGAGGGTTCTTTCCCAAAAATTTTGATAACGTGAATATTGTTTAACATATTAAAAATTAACACATAAAATATAATTTAATTATCTTAATTTATGATTGGACATCCAATTAAAATGTTAGATCTCAACAAATTTCTTGAGGAAGATCTGAGGGTACATCCAACATTTTCATATAATTTACATTTGTATAATTTAATTAGTTTCAAACCTTTTCCTTGTCCTTCTCCACTAAGTTTGATTAAAAAAGAAAACGAGTAAAATAGAAGAAGGAAAGTATCAACACCATATGCAACGCGGCTTTTATCCATTGGATCCCAATCGACGCTGTATCCTCACCTTACATTTACATCCCATTCTCACTGTTCATATCGCTGACTTGTAATTAACATCTACAGATCTCGCGATCCCTAGGCCAAGCAAGCAAGCAAGGAACAATCTCATCGATCGATTCTCCAAGTAAGCACCTCTCCTCCTTCTTCTTCATCGATCGATCTATCTTAGCTACTTCAATCGTGTTCAATTCTGCATTTGAATCGATTAGGATGGAGGCGGAAATGGAGAAGAATGAGGGATCGGAGAATAGCAACACTGAAATTCTGTTCAAGGAGCATTACATACCAGATTACATATTCATTCCGGATTCATCACCACCAGAGAATACTGGAGAAATTCCCGCTTGTCCTGTCATCGTCTTCGTCAATTCCAGAAGTGGCGGACAACTCGGTAGTGAGTTGATCGTTACTTATCGCCAGCTTCTGAACAAGCTACAGGTATTACTCACTAGTAAAAAGTTTAATTTTAGTAAATAATTGATAATGAGGAGATTTGATTTTCGAAATTTTGACTTTGTGAAAAAGGTTTATGATCTTGGTGAAGAAGGACCGGATAAGGTCCTGCATAGAGTGTACCTCAATTTAGAGAGACTCAAATCTCAGAACAATGATCTCGCTGCTCATATTTTGAAAAGTTTAAGACTAATTGTGAGTAAATCAAATTCATACATTTGATCTTGAATTCGTGAATCGTTCCATTTTTTACAAATAAAAAAATTGAATTTGCAAAATAGGTTGCTGGTGGTGACGGTACGGCAAGTTGGCTTCTTGGCGTAGTGAGTGATTTGAGACTCGCTCATCCACCCGCAATTGCTACAGTTCCTCTCGGAACTGGAAATAATCTCCCTTTCTCTTTTGGATGGGTACGGTTTTTTACAAATTAAATAAATATATAATTTGATTTCTTGAAAATGTTTTTATTTTATTTTTATTTTTTTAATGGTGAAGGGCAAGAGGAATCCAGGGACAAATACTGAGTGTGTGAAAACATTCCTTAATCAAGTCATGCAAGCAAAAGAAATGAAAATCGACAGGTAAATCTATTGATTCTTGTTTAAGATATATTAGACACAAATTATATTTAATTAGTTAATTATTTAATTAAATATTTTTGAATATTAGTTGGCATATAATAATGAGAATGAAAGCGCCGAAAGAAGGTGAGTGCAATCCAATCGCGCCACAGCCACTCGAATTACCGAACGCAATGCATGCATTTAAACGTGTCTCCACTTCTGATTCACTCAATGTGGTTAGTATTTATTTCAAATTCCCTCTTTATTAATTATTTTATTTTTTATTTTTCTTAAAAAAGCTTTCATTATTAATAATTACAGGAAGGATATCACACATATCGTGGGGGCTTTTGGAACTATTTCAGTATGGGTAAGCAACACATTATATATCTTTATCTTACTAAAATATGATTATAATTAAAATTATTAAATTATATTGATCTTTTAGGAATGGATGCGCAAGTATCATATGCATTTCATACCGAACGAAAGACGCACCCTGAAAAATTCAAAAATCAGCTAACAAATCAGGTTGGTTTAATTTTAATTTTATTTTCTATATTTTAAATGTAATTAACTAATTAATTAATTAAATATTTATTAACGCAGCAAACATATGCAAAACTTGGAGTTACTCAAGGCTGGTTTTTCGCCTCTCTCGTTCATCCTTCTTCTAGGTTTCTTTTTTATTATCATCACTATTTCATTTGTAAATTAATATATTATAATCATATATATTATTATAATGCAGAAATATTGCTCAACTTGCGAAAGTGAAGATAATGAAGAACGGAGAATGGCAAGAACTCCATATTCCTCGCAGGTACAGCAAGAACGACACATTTTAATTTTAATTTTATTTTTGAAAATGATTTTAATAATATTTTTTTTTTTACAAAATACACAGTATTCGTTCGATCGTATGCTTAAACTTACCGAGCTTTTCTGGCGGTCTAAATCCCTGGGGAACTCCCAACAAAAACAAAGCGCGCGATGTCAGTAAATTCTTTATTTCAAAAATAAAAATAAAAATATTGGTTTAATTTTAATATAATAAAATAAATACAGAGAGACTTAACCCCGCCCTACACGGACGATAAGCTCATCGAAGTAGTCGGCTTCCGCGACGCATGGCATGGCCTCGTCTTACTCGCTCCCAACGGCCACGGCACTCGTCTTGCTCAAGTACATTTAATTAAACCCATTAATCATAACCAAAAATAGGGGGATTTACATATTTACCCTTTTTTATGCTTGAAATTACATATTTACCCTTCTTAAATTTAAAATATCATATTTACCCTCTAAAATGCTCATATTTACCCAAAAATTAAAAAACCATCTAGTTTCTCCTTTAGAACTAACGTTCGACATTTAAAATTACTATTTTACCCTTCTAAAAACAAAAAATATCATATTTACCCTTTCATAAATCTAAACTAGTAAATATGGTATTGAAATTAGATGATTTTTTATTTTTGAGTAAATATGATATTTTAGATTTATGAAAGGGTAAATATGATATTTTAATTTTAAGAAGGGTAAATATGTAAATCTCCCAAATTAATATATATTAAATAAAATATTTATGTAGGCGCATAGGATAAGGTTCGAGTTTCATAAAGGAGCGACGGACCACACGTTCATGAGAATAGACGGGGAGCCGTGGAAGCAACCGTTACCAGCAGACGACGACACAGTCGTAGTCGAAATAAGTCATTTGGGACAGGTGAACATGTTGGCCTACGGACATTGCAAAGCGAAGAGCGTCGAGGAGCCGCCGTCGCCGCATTCGAGTAGTCACGCGAATGCTGCGGGGGAGGAGGAGGAGGATAGTTGCGAGGAGGCGGACGAGGAAGGGAGCGAGTGGCATGGAGGGGAGAAGAAGTTCGGGGCTGCCGAGACTTTTAAGATTCCGGAGCAGGTTGATATCGCTCATCTCAGTTGATTGTTTTGTGTTTTTGGTTTGCGTGATTTTGATTTTTTGGTGGTGGGTTTGATTGGTGTGTGAATTAATTTGTTAAGATTACTGAAATCTTTACCGGCAACAAGGCTGGTTTGTAAGTTTGCAATGACAAATAGTTGGCGATTGTGAATTGATTACCATTATTTTTTTCGATTAGTTACTTATAGACCGTTATAGAGTTTGGGGAGGGTGGCTGAGGAGGTCCAGGTGAATAGACTGCTCCAGTCGTTAGGGAACCTGTTGCATTATTTACCACAAAGTTTTGGAAGTGGGTGGGACAAATCCGTTTCATGTCAAATAGACGTGCATAGCCGTTTGATTTCCGGTAAGCAAACAGTGTCATCCTTCGTTTCTTTAACAAAAGCCCAATTTACGAGTTGGCCAATTCGCAAATCTAACTCTTTTGCCTTCACAAAAGATATTCGGGATGAATTTTGACCGTTAAGAAGTGAGTTAATATGGTTTAGCACGTCGGGGTGTCAAATTTTGGATTTGGAAATTTTGGCCAAGCCAAAAGTGATGCATGTTTTTCTGTAAAATACAAAAAATGATGTCTAAAACGAGAAAAATATTCAGTTTTCATGTTTTTATCATAAAAACTCCGTAATTGAACATTAACACCAGCAAATATTTATTTTTTTAAAAAATTTGGAAAATGCAAAAAGATTAACCCCCAACACCTTGAAAAATATAAACTTGTAATATTTTTTCTAAAAAATTGACAATAGTGATATTAAAAATATAAAATACTAAATTTTCATGTTTATTCCAAAACACACCATAATTAATAGTTAAAACATGATAATTTCAATTTTTCAAAATTTTTGTAAAAATGAAAAAAGTGGAGTCTAATAACTGCAGAAAAAATGAAACCATATTTTTCTAAATACAAATATTGACATTGAAACAAGGGGTGTACATAGATCGGGTTGAGCAGGTTTTTATCTAAATTGTAACCCAATCCAACAATAACGGGTTTTTATTTTTCCAACCCAACCCAACTCATGATACCTATATAAATTTTTAAAAACGTTATTTGAACTATTCAAAGTGTCAAAAGATTGCTATGAATCGAAAAGAAAACTTCCTTAGTTTTTGTACAATTTTTAAAAACATGTTATTTGGACTCCTCAGAGCGTTAAACGATTGTTATGAATAAAAAACAAACTTTCTTAGTGTTTGTAAAATTTGGTGAAAAGTTATATAGTAAAAGATACAAACAAATGATCTAAAAACACGTTATTTAGACTACTTACAACGTTAAAAGATTGTTATGAATCGAAAAACAAACTTTCTTAGTGTTTGTAAAATTTGGCGATAAGTTATGTAGTAAAAGATATGATACAAATGATCTAAAATACACATTATTTGAACTCCTCAAAGCTTTAAAAGATTGCTACGAATTGAAAAGAAAACTTTCTTAATATTTGTTCAATTTGGTGAAAAGTTACGTGGCAAAAGATTCCATCGAAACCATCTCAAAAACACTTTATTTGGACTCCTCACAGCGTTAACAGATTGTTATGAAACGGAAAACAATCTTTCTTAGTGTTTGTAAAATTTTGATGATAAGTTATGAAGTAAGTGATACGATACGAATGATCTAAAAACACATTATTTGAACTCCTCAAAGCGTAAAAAGATTGCATTGAATCGGAAAGAAAACTTTCTTTGTGTTTGTACAATTTGGTGAAAAGTCACGTAGTAAAAGATTCGATCCAAAGCATCACAAAAACATGTTATTTGGACTCCTCAGAGCATTAAAAGATTGTTACGAATCGAAAAATTCTTAGTGTTTGTAAAATTTGGTGAAAAGTTATGTAGAAAAAGATACGATTCAAATGATCTAAAAACACGTTATTTGAACTCCTCGCAGTTTAAAAAGATTGCTTCGAATCGAAAATAGAACTTTCTTTGTGTTTGCACAATTTGGTGAAAAGTAATGTAGTAAAAGCTTCGATCCAAACCATCTCAAAAACTCGTTATTTGGACTCCTCAGAGCGTTAAATGACTTATGAATCGAAAAACAAACTTTCTTTGTGTTTGTAATATTTGGCGATAAGTTATGTAGTAAAAGATACAATGCAAGTGATCTAAAAACACGTTATTTGAACACCTCAAAACGTAAAAATATTGCTATGAATCGAAAAGAAAACATTCTTAGTGTTTGTACAATGTGGTGAAAAGTTACGTAGTAAAAGATTCGATCCAAACCATCTCAAAAACACGTTATTTGGACTTCTCAGAGCGTTAATATATTGCTAAGACTCGAAAAACAAATTTTCTTAGTGTTTGTAAAATTTGGTGAAAAGTTATGAAGTAAAAGAGACGATACAAATGATCTAAAAACAGGTTATTTGAACTCCACAAAGCGTAAAAATATTGCATTGAATCGAAAAGAAAACTTTCTTTGTGTTTGTACAATTTGGTGAAAAGTTACGTAGTAAAAGATTCGATCCAAAGCATCTCAAAAACACATTATTTGGACTCCTCAGAGCAATAAAAGATTGTTACGAATTGAAAAACAAACTTTCTTAGTGTTTGTAAAAGTTGGTAAAAAGTTATGTAGTAAAAGATACGATCCAAATTATCTAAAAACACGTTATTTGAACTCCTCAAAGCGTAAAGAGATTGCTTTGAATCGAAAATAAATCTTTCTTTGTGTTTGTACAATTTGGGGAAAATTTACGTAGTAAAAGATTCCATCGAAAGCATCTCAAAAACACATTATTTGGACTCCTCGGAGAATTAAAAGATTGTTACGTATCGAAAAACAAACTTTCTTAGTGTTTGTAAAATTTGGTGAAAAGTTATATAGTAAAAGATTCGATACAAATGATCTAAAAATACGTTATTTGAACTCCTCAAAGAGTAAAAAGATTGCTTTGAATCGAAAAGAAAACTTTCTTTGTGTTTGTACAATTTGGTGAAAAGTTGCGTAGTAAAAGATTCGATCCAAAGATCGTAAAAACACATTATTTGGACTCCTCAGAGCATTAAAAGATTGCTACCAATTGAAAAACAAACTTTCTTAGTGTTTGTAAAATTTGGTGAAAAGTTATGTAGTAAAAGATACGATACAAATGATCTAAAAACACGTTATTTGAACTCCTAAAAGCGTAAAGAGATTGCTATGAATCGAAAAGTAAACTTTATTAGTGTTTGTACAATTTGGTGAAAAGTTACGTAGTAAAATATTCGATCCAAACCATCTCAAAAGCTCGTAATTTGGATTCCTCGGAGCGTTAAAAGATTGTTATTAACCGAAAAACAAAATTTCTTAGTGTTTGTAAAATTTGGTGAAAAGTTATATAGTAAAAGATATGATACAAATGATCTAAAAAACACGTTATTTGAACTCCTCAAAGCTTTAAAAGATTGCTACGAATTGAAAAGAAAACTTTCTTAATATTTGTTCAATTTGGTGAAAAGTTACGTGGCAAAAGATTCCATCGAAACCATCTCAAAAACACTTTATTTGGACTCCTCACAGCGTTAACAGATTGTTATGAAACGGAAAACAATCTTTCTTAGTGTTTGTAAAATTTTGATGATAAGTTATGAAGTAAGTGATACGATATGAATGATCTAAAAACACATTATTTGAATTCCTCAAAGCGTAAAAAGATTGCTTTGAATCAGAAAGAAAACTTTCTTTGTGTTTGTACAATTTGGTGAAAAGTCACGTAGTAAAAGATTCGATCCAAAGCATCACAAAAACATGTTATTTGGACTCCTCAGAGCATTAAAAGATTGTTACGAATCGAAAAATTCTTAGTGTTTGTAAAATTTGGTGAAAAGTTATGTAGAAAAAGATACGATTCAAATGATCTAAAAACACGTTATTTGAACTCCTCGCAGTTTAAAAAGATTGCTTCGAATCGAAAATAGAACTTTCTTTGTGTTTGCACAATTTGGTGAAAAGTAATGTAGTAAAAGCTTCGATCCAAACCATCTCAAAAACTCGTTATTTGGACTGCTCAGAGCGTTAAATGACTTATGAATCGAAAAACAAACTTTCTTTGTGTTTGTAATATTTGGCGATAAGTTATGTAGTAAAAGATACAATGCAAGTGATCTAAAAACACGTTATTTGAACACCTCAAAGCGTAAAAATATTGCTATGAATCGAAAAGAAAACATTCTTAGTGTTTGTACAATTTGGTGAAAAGTTACGTAGTAAAAGATTCGATCCAAACCATCTCAAAAACACGTTATTTGGACTCCTCAGAGCGTTAATATATTGCTAAGACTCGAAAAACAAACTTTCTTAGTGTTTGTAAAATTTGGTGAAAAGTTATGAAGTAAAAGAGACGATACAAATGATCAAAAAAACAGGTTATTTGAACTCCACAAAGCGTAAAAATATTGCATTTAATCGAAAAGAAAACTTTCTTTGTGTTTGTACAATTTGGTGAAAAGTTACGTAGTAAAAGATTCGATCCAAAGCATCTCAAAAACACATTATTTGGACTCCTCAGAGCAATAAAAAATTGTTACGAATTGAAAAACATAGTTTCTTAGTGTTTGTAAAAGTTGGTAACGTAGTAAAAGATACGATCCAAATTATCTAAAAACACGTTATTTGAACTACTCAAAGCGTAAAGAGATTGCTTTGAATCAAAAATAAATTTTTCTTTGTGTTTGTACAATTTGGAGAAAAGTTACGTAGTAAAAGATTCGATCCAAAGCATCTCAAAAACACATTATTTGGACTCCTCTGAGCATTAAAAGATTGTAAACGAATTGAAAAACAAACTTTCTTAGTGTTTGTAAAAGTTGGTGAAAAGTTATGTAGTAAAAGATACGATACAAATGATCTAAAAACACGTTATTTGAACTCCTCAAAGCGTAAAATGATTTCTTTGAATCGAAAAGAAATCTATCTTTGTGTTTGTACAATTTGGGGAAGAGTAACGTAGTAAAAGATTCGATCCAAAGCATCTCAAAAACACGTTATTTGGACTCCTCAGAGCATTAAAATATTGTTACGAATCGAAAAACAAACTTTCTTAGTGTTTGTAAAATTTGGTGAAAAGTTATGTAGTAAAAGATATGATACAAATGATCTAAAAGACCGTTATTTGAACTCATGAAAGCGTAAAAAGATTGCTACGAATTGAAAAGAAAACTTTATTAGTGTTTGTACAATATGGTGAAAAGTTACGTAGTAAAAGATTCGATCGGAACCATCTCAAAAACGCGTTATTTGGACTTCTCACAGTGTTAAAAGATTGTTATGAATCGAAAAACAAACTTTCTTAGTGTTTGCAAAATTTGGTGAAAAGTTATGTAGTAAAAGATACGATACAAATGACTAAAAACATGTTATTTGAACTCCTCGAAGCGTAAAAAGATTGATTTGAATCGAAATGAAAACTTTCTTTGTGTTTGTACAATTTGGTGAAAACTTACGTAGTAAAAGATTCGATCCAAAGCATCTCAAAAACACGTTATTTGGACTCCTCAGAGCATTAAAAGATTGTTAGGAATAGAAAAACAAACTTTCTTAGTGTTTGTAAAATTTGGTGAAAAGTAATTTAGTAAAATATATGATACAAATGATCTAAAAACACGTTATTTGAACTCCTAAAAGCGTAAAAAGATTTCTACGAATCGAAAAGAAAATTTTATCAGTGTTTGTACAAATTGGTGAAAAGTTACGTAGTAAAAGATTCGATCGAAACCGTCTCAAAAACACGTTATTTGGACTTCTCACAGCGTTAAAAGATTGTTACGAATCGAAAAACAAACTTTCTCAGTGTTTGTGAAATTTGGTTAAAAGGTATGTAGTAAAAGATACGATACAAATGATCTAAAAACACGTTATTCGAACTCCTCGATGCGTAAAATGATTGCTTTGGATCAAAAAGAAAACTTTCTTTGTGGTTGTACAATTTAGGAAAAAGTTACGTAGTAAAAGATGTTGGGTATCGGCGTCACTACCGAGCCCCGCGCAGCGGATTGAAGGGCCCGGTCCGACCCGATCCCGAGGACCACGTCGTCGACCCGAGAGTACGAATCCTAAATCTACGTGCAACTACCTATGAATATAACAATTATAGACATAGATTCATACCACGTGAAATTGATCACGGTGACGGGTTGAAAGCGTAGTTGCTGCCTTTTTGTTGCTCCAATCTTCGGTAACACGTGCGTCCCATTCCCGCGCGATTCGACACCTTCGATTGAGCTCCGATTTGTCGTATACAACCGGATCACATCCGGTTCGTCATCCATCTTGCTCTAGCTTGATCACAATAGAGGATTTCAGATGAAATCCCTCTACCCGTATCCACCTTGAGCCTCGTCTTTCGGTTACGCGCGATTCCCCTAAAATCGTCGTAAACTTGCTTAAAACCTTCAATCTCTCTAATGGAGTTTTCTCTCTTTTCTTGTCTCACAAGAATTCTCTTCTCAGATCTGGAATTACCAGAGAGAGAGAAGATCAACAATTGATCTTATATTAACACCATAATTAATGAGGGATTAATGAGTACAAAGAAAAACTGCTAATCTGGAATTTGGATCACAGTCCGTCATGACGCACAGAATGGTGCGTCATGATGCACCAGTCACGTTTCCTAGAAACAGCATTTACTATTGGTCCGTCATGACTGACCATACAGTCCGTCATGACTGACCATACAGTCCGTCATGACGCACCATATTGTGCGTCATGACTGACCATACTCACAGATTGGTACACAAAATTCCCTTTGGTCCGTCATGACTGACCAATCTGTCCGTCATGACTGACCATGTTATTTCTGTGTAATCTGACAGATTAACCTATTGGTCCGTCATGACTGACCAAACAGTCCGTCATGACTGACCATGTTATTTCTGTCAGATTTGCATAATCTTATTATGCATCCAATCGTATCGACGAATGCGTACGTTCGTCTATCCTCATGTGTGCAAGCTACTAGTTGATCTATAACTGTATTTCCTTCAGTCTCCCACTCAGTTTAAGATCCAACTAAAGAATACACCAATGTACATCACATGTACACTTATCTTTGAGATTGAAATCAAGCCCGAAATAAGACAGCTCTATGTGTGACCGCGTAGGTTCGTATCAAGCAATGGTAGTAAACTTATTCCTAAGTTTACGGGCTCATGAGAGGGATCTAGGAAGAAATCCATCATAGCTTTCCCACGTTGAAAACGAAAAATGATTGTGATCATTTATACCCATCTCGAACGGTGGTGTTTAGTTCTCTTGTTCGCGATATCCGTCAATCAAAAGGCATGGTAATAGTCATCCTTATGTTTTGATTGACTATACTTAAATTTCGATACCGAATTGAATCAACAAATACAATCGATATTAACTATTAATATCATTGACTCTGGCCAGAGATTTCGTTGATTAATTCATCGATAGGCCTAAGGGATATCTCTTTCTCTCGAAAGGAACAATTTCCATCTTGATGATTCACATCAAATTCCGTGTTTCAGATAACACCCGATCATAATCCTATGACCATCCTGTTACAGATAGTGGAAGATTATATCTAAGCATCATGTTACGCACGAAAAATGATCCATGATCATCTCAAGTGTGAAGAACTAAGACCCCATTCGTTACGATTCCATCTACAATGACTAAACCATGTCATGGTATCGCACTTTTGGTCAAGTCACAATATGCATAACCTAATGCATATCCATATTCCCGATTCGACAAACTCTTTGTCCTATGATTAGCAAAACATAATCATCACCTCGGCGAATATGCTAGTGTACACGTTAGTCTATTATCTTATAATAGATATACTTATCACATAAGTATCCTAATCGTGACTAGGGACGTTTTTGAAATATAACTTTTGAAATGTGACGGTTTTACTTAACATAATCACGTATTATGTAGACGCTCACACAAGTCATAATTCAAGGTTCGTGTAATCATATTACACAACCACACACAAGTTTTCATATAAGTATAAATGCAATTAAAATTTTAAATTTTTTGAAATGCACTAATATAGAGTAAGTATTGTTTGATGCAGCGTTTACACCTATAATCTCTGCTAGGATTATAATCTGCGATGACTATCGGTGTAAGATAACTATACCTCAAATCTATTCCTCCTCTAGGTATCTCTATACCTATAGTCTTCGCATGACATTCATGCTTAACTAAGAAGAAAGCAGTTTTTGTAAACGGTTCCGCTACGTTCCCGTTAGTGTCAATTTTTGTTAGGTATCCAATACCTATTTAAATATAAGTTTGGAGTGGTTATGTTATTTCAGTTTCTTTTGGTTTATGCTATTTCGACCATCGAAATAGATAACCAAAGAATCCTATTACTTGGGATAATACCAAGTATGATCAACATCTTGATCCATAACGTTTCCATTTCGGCTTCGTAAACCGTATTGAAATCAAATTCCATCGTAGAATTTTCATTTTAGTTGTTGTGAAACTCTTTCATACAACTTCATTTTTCTTTAAGCAAAATATGTACACATTTCGTAAATGTGTTGCATGTTTGGAGAAATACTATCGGTATAATTTTTATCACCGATATATTTTCTTCACCATTTTATATGAGAAATATAATATTAATCCTTTCTAAAAGGATATTGTTTATTAATTTCAATACGAATCCGGGTTTTAAATGTTGCATAACTATTATGCATGTGTAAAATATAACCATTATACAACCATATTAAATTGTTTTCGTTCGAACCAACCATATGAAGTATTCGAAACGAAATATTCTCTGGATTCGATTGATAATTACGACACTTAATATGAACAATATTTAAAGATTAGTACATATCATGGCGTATTTGGAATATTCTATTATCGAAATATAAAATATCCATTTTCCTATTTTTCTTTAACTCGATGTCGCACATCGATTCTCAGAAAAATTTCGCCATTCGACATTTGGAAGAAATCCGATCTTGGATTTATGTACTGAAAACCATTTTCAGTGTTTTGTCGATGTACATACTTCGATTCAGATCGAGGAATTTTAAATCTATCTTATAGATTTTTATGCTTATCTCATAAGGTGTCTCGTCTGAATTTTCATAGCGAAACGACAATCGTTTCCTACGAATAATATATCGTTCATATATTTTAATATAAGAAATGTATGTGGCTCCCACTAACCTTCACATCTACACAAAGCTTTTCTTTTGCTCTTGATAATATTATAACTAATTATAATTTTATCAGAATAAAATTCCAATTTCATGAATTATTCTTCAATCCATCAAATGGATCGTTGAAATTTGTATACTTTTCTTGGATTCTTTTGATCGATAAAACTATTAGGTTGTGTCACATACACATCCTTTAATATTTCCTATCAAGGAATACAGTCTTGTCACCCATTTGTCAAAATTCATAGTCATACTATGTGAAATGACAAATATGATCCGAATGAATCAAGCGTGATTATTTGTGAAATCTTTTCTTCATGATCATATCATGAATTCTCGAATCTCATAAACATTCTTGCTTTGTAAGTATACATATTCTAATCCACGTTAGCTTTCACTTTGAAAACTCACTTACATCCTATGGGTCATACCCTATGGAATGTTCAAACCAAGTTCTAAACTTGATGACATGCATGGATTGAATCATGAATTCCATGGCATTATGCCATGTGAAATTTTTATCCTTTATAGCATCATTTTAGCCCATCGACTCATCATGTATGAGATCGATTCGTTTGTCACATTCTTTGATAAATTCACAATTTATTGATTCGTGATGTGTCTAAATTGATCTATAAAATCGCTTTGTGACCTTGACTTGGATTCATCAACCTTTGATGAAATTCCAATCATTTCATCAGTTCATATGTCCCATTTCGAGTCTCGAACCTTTCGAGATCGATTCATCTCCCACTAGTTCGTATATATGTACGTGACATTAAGTTCCAAACTTATGCACATTAAGTCCTCCTCTAAGAAGGTTTCTTTTCGAACTATGAAAATCTTATTTTCATTGGGATATGAAAAATTTAGTATTCTTTAATTTATTCAAGAATATTCAATAAATGAACATATCAAATTTGAGATTTAATTTATCCAAAACCAGTTTTCGGATCAAATCTTCAAATCTTACAAAAGATAACATCGGAAGTTTTTATTAACATTGAACTATTAACGTGCCCGACTTTGGCCTGAAACCACGTTAACCCTCAATTTAATTTCTTTCCGATCCATATCACATATGGGGTCTTTTGCACCGACTTAGAAGGTATGTGATTAACCTTTGTCTTAAGGGTAAATTTCCAAATCTTATTTGAAAATTTTATTTTGATTTATCATCTATCAAACAATGTCCAACAAAGTTTGATTCCACTTTTCGAACACATTGATCTACATTGATGTTCCGAATGAAAATAACTTATGAAACTTTTCCATAAATTTTCAAGATGATTATCATACTCATAGCTTAAAATGTTCGTCTCTTCGATCTTATCGAAAGACTTTGATTTTCTCGCTTAGTTGACTTCGTATTTCATTTCGAAATGTTTTTGAACCATTCAAAATTATGTTTCAAACGCATTAAATAGATATCTTTATATCTACAATAATCGTTGGTAAATATAATGAAATATTTGTAGCCTCCTCTTGCCTCAGAACTTACTTATTTACCTACATTCAAAATGTTTGGTTTTTGATAAGTCTTTGACCGTTTTTCCAACCTTTGGAATGACACTTTTGTCATCTTGATTACTAAACAATTCTTGTACTTGTCATGCGAATCTTATTCGAATGAAACTAGTATTCCATCAAATGGATTGTAGACATGTGTATCGCATACACATAGTCAAGATGATAATGTCAAAAGAAGCTATTACTATCAACTTTTGGATTAATCCTCCTCGGATTTAACCTTTCTTTTGATATTGGGACAACAACTTGCCCAAATCCTTGATTGAGACAACGTTTGTCTTAATCACCCTTAGACCCTTGTTTCTTATAAATCCTCAAGCTCCTTTGAAGTTTCGTGTCTTATGTATGTCAACATTTGACATACAATATTATTTGACTTCTTCTCAAGTTTGTCAAATTTTTTTGCTTTCTCTAATATCGATCATATCGATATGATATTGGTGTTGCTTAAATGATTATTCTACATGAATTATGACATTGACAACTAACCGTGCGTACTTATTCTATATGCTTATATGATATGAAATATGTTACTTTTATCAAATCAATAACCCTAATATTGATTCGGGATTCTTAATCCAATAACACTTCAAGACCCATATTTCATGATCCTCCCACAAGTGACTTTGGCCGACAAATGGGATCTCACTATTTAGGTAGAATAAATCCAATCGCATCCAATGCGACTCTTGACCTTTTATAGGATTTCGGTATTGAACCATATCATATATGATTCAAATTCCGTTTGTGCATCCTAACTATGCCCCGAACCCCAATCGGATTGGCTTGGACGGTTAAGTCACAACCACATTCACTTATCGTTCAATTGAGCTACAAATGCGCCCGACTTTGGCCTGAACCCGCATTTGTCCCCAATCAACGCTTGCCTCTCATGTTGATACATACAACAATGCACGCCCGACTTTGGCCTGAACCCGTGCAAGGTGTGATGACCAACCTCGGAGGTTGTGAACATGGAAGGCATTTTTATGACTTAAATATTATGCAGGGATTTATGTGATATAATCTAATTACATCATTGAGCAGGTTTAATTATGACGAATGACTTATATGAACATAATTATTAATCATTAGAACCAATATAAAAAATTTCCAGAAAAATTGCACTGTCCGTCGTGACTGACACATGGTCCGTCACGACGCAAGTATACAGTCCGTCATGACGCATAACATCCTGCGTCATGACTGACCATGCCCATATTAAAATTTTCAGAAAAAATTTTATACTGTCCGTCATGACTGACAGTTGGTCCGTCATGACTGACCATGTCCAATATTTCTCCTGATTTGGACTTACTTTGACTTCCGTCATGACGCACAAAACAGTGCGTCACGACGGACTTCACTTGTCCGTCATAACGCCAGAAGGTGCGTCATGACGGACTATACAAAACAATTTTGTTGTCCAATCCAGGGGCTAATTCGTGTTATGTCCGTCACGACTGACCAAATGGTCCGTCGTGACGGAACTAGTTAATACAGTCCGTCATGACGCACAACTTGGTGCGTCATGACTGACCATTATAACTCTCAAAATCCAACTCTTGGACTGCACGATATATACTGTCCGTCATGACTGACAACCTGTCCGTCATGACTGACTGTACAAAACAATTTTGTACAAACTTCCAGGGACTATTTGGGCCACTTCCGTCATGATGCACAACTCTTGTGCGTCATGACGGACAAGTGTAACGCATCAGATCCAACTATTGGATTTCGCGATGAACAGTGTCCGTCATGACTGACCATCTGGTCCGTCATGACTGACCTACTGTAAAACTCAATTTTGACAGTAAATTTTTGCTGAAATTGAATCGTTTCGAAAACGATTAATCATGAAACATTTTCATGACTACTTCTAGATGCCTTTGATCATCATATGATCAAATTCTAATAAGTTTTCCGTGGTCCTAATTTTATGAAACTATATGATTTATGTTCTAATTCTACATGATTTTCCGAATAACTTTTATTCGAAATTGATTCGACGATCGAATCGCGACGATCGCTCTGATACCACTGTTGGGTATCGGCGTCACTACCGAGCCCCGCGCAGCGGATTGAAGGGCCCGGTCCGACCCGATCCCGAGGACCACGTCGTCGACCCGAGAGTACGAATCCTAAATCTACGTGCAACTACCTATGAATATAACAATTATAGACATAGATTCATACCACGTGAAATTGATCACGGTGACGGGTTGAAAGCGTAGTTGCTGCCTTTTTGTTGCTCCAATCTTCGGTAACACGTGCGTCCCATTCCCGCGCGATTCGACACCTTCGATTGAGCTCCGATTTGTCGTATACAACCGGATCACATCCGGTTCGTCATCCATCTTGCTCTAGCTTGATCACAATAGAGGATTTCAGATGAAATCCCTCTACCCGTATCCACCTTGAGCCTCGTCTTTCGGTTACGCGCGATTCCCCTAAAATCGTCGTAAACTTGCTTAAAACCTTCAATCTCTCTAATGGAGTTTTCTCTCTTTTCTTGTCTCACAAGAATTCTCTTCTCAGATCTGGAATTACCAGAGAGAGAGAAGATCAACAATTGATCTTATATTAACACCATAATTAATGAGGGATTAATGAGTACAAAGAAAAACTGCTAATCTGGAATTTGGATCACAGTCCGTCATGACGCACAGAATGGTGCGTCATGATGCACCAGTCACGTTTCCTAGAAACAGCATTTACTATTGGTCCGTCATGACTGACCATACAGTCCGTCATGACTGACCATACAGTCCGTCATGACGCACCATATTGTGCGTCATGACTGACCATACTCACAGATTGGTACACAAAATTCCCTTTGGTCCGTCATGACTGACCAATCTGTCCGTCATGACTGACCATGTTATTTCTGTGTAATCTGACAGATTAACCTATTGGTCCGTCATGACTGACCAAACAGTCCGTCATGACTGACCATGTTATTTCTGTCAGATTTGCATAATCTTATTATGCATCCAATCGTATCGACGAATGCGTACGTTCGTCTATCCTCATGTGTGCAAGCTACTAGTTGATCTATAACTGTATTTCCTTCAAAAGATTCGATCCAAAGCATCTCAAAAACACATTATTTGGACTCCTCGGAGCATTATAAGATAGTTACGAATCGAAAAACAAACTTTCTTAGTGTTTGTAAAATTTGGTGAAAATTATGTAGTAAAAGATTCGATACAAATGATCTAAAAACACGTTATTTGAACTCCTCAAGGAGTAAAAAGATTGCTTTGAATCGAAAATAAATCTTTCTTTGTGTTTGTACAATTTGGGGAAAAGTAACGTAGTAAAAGATTCGATCCAAAGCTTCTCAAAAACACGTTAATTGGACTCCTCAGTGCATTAAAAGATTGTTACGAATCGAAAAACAAACTTTCTTAGTGTTTGTAAAATTTGGTGAAAAGTAATGTAGTAAAAGATATGATATAAATGATCTAAAAATACGTTATTTGAACTCCTCAAAGCGTAAAAAGATTTCTACGAATCGAAAAGGAAAACTTTATTAGTGTTTGTACAATTTGGTGAAAAGTTACGTAGGTAAAGATTCGATCGAAACCGTCTTAAAAACACGTTATTTGGACTTCTCATAGCGTCAAAAGATTGGTATGAATCGAAAAACAAACTTTCTAAGTGTTTGGAAAATTTGGTGAAAAGTTATGTAGTAAATGATACGATACAAATAATCTAAAAACATGTTATTTGAACTCCTAAAAGCGTAAAAAGATTGCCACGAATCGAAAAGAAAACTTTATTAGTGTTTGTACAATTTGGTGAAAAGTTACGGAGTAAAAGATTCGATCGAAACCATCTCAAAAACTCATTATTTGGACTCCTCACAGCGTTAAAAGATTGTTATGAATCGAAAAACAAACTTTCTTAGTGTTTTGTAAAATTTGGGGAAAAGTTATGTAGGAAAAGATACGATACAAATGATCTAAGAACATCCTATTTGAACTCCTCGAAGCGTAAAAAGACTGATTTGAATCGAAAAGAAAACTTTCTTTGTGTTTGTACAATTTGGGGAAAAGTTACGTAGTAAAAGATTCGATCCAAAGCAACTCAAAAACACGTTATTTGGACTCCTCAGAGCATTAAAAGATTGTTAAGAATCGAAAAACTAACTTTCGTAGTGTTTGTAAAATTTGGCGACAAGTTTTGTAGTAAAAGATACGATAAAAATGATCTAAAAACACGTTATTTGTAATCCTCAAGGCGTAAAAAGATTTCTACGAATCAAAAAGAAAACTTTCTTAGTGTTTGTACAATTTGGTCAAAAGTTACGTGGTAAAAGATTCGATCCAAACCATCTCAAAAACACGTTATTTGGACTCCTCACAGAGTTAACAAATTGTTATAAATCGGAAAACAAACTTTCTTAGTGTTTGTAAAATTTGATGATAAATAATGAAGGAAAAGATACGATTCAAATGATCTAAAAACACGTTATTTGAATTCCTCAAAGCGTAAAAAGATTGTTTTAAATCGAAAAGATAACTTTCTTTGTGTTTGTACAATTTGGTGAAAAGTTACGTAGTAAAATATTCGATCCAAATCATCTCAAAAACACATTATTTGAACTCCTCAGAGTATTAAAAGATTGTTACGAATTGAAAAATAAACTTTCTTAGTGTTTGTAAAATTTGGTGAAAAGTTATGTAGTAACAGATACGATACAAATGATCTAAAAACATGTTATTTGAACTCCTCGAAGTGTAAAAAGATTACTTCGAATCGAAAATAGAACTTTCTTTGTGTTTGCACTATTTGGTGAAAAGTTACGTTGTAAAAGCTTCGATACAAACCATCTCAAAAACTGGTTATTTCGACTCCTCAGAGCGTTAAAAGACTGTTATGAATAAAAAAACAAAGTTTCTTAGTGTTTGTAAAATTTGGCGATAAGTTATGCAGTAAAGATACGATACAAGTGATTTAAAAGCTCGTTCTTTGAACTCCACAAAGTGTAAAAAGATTGCTATGAATCGAAAAGAAAACTTTCTTAGTGTATGTACAATTTGGTGAAAAGTTACGTAGTTAAAATCTCGTTCCAAACCATCCAAAAAACACGTAATTTGGACTCCTCAGAGCTGTAAAATATTGTTATGAATAGAAAAACAAATTTTGTTAGTGTTTGTAAAATTTGGTGAAAAGTTATGAAGTAAAAGATACGATACAAATGATCTAAAAACACGTTATTTGTACTCCTCAAAGCGTAAAAAAGATTGCTTTGAATCCAAAAGAAAAACTTATTTGTGTTTGTACAATTTGGGGAAAAGTAACGTAGTAAAAGATTCGATCCAAAGTATCTCAAAAACAAGTTATTTGTACTCCTCAGAGCATTAAAAGATTGTTACGAATCGAAAAACTAAATTTCTTTGTGTTTGTAAAATTTGGTGAAAAGTTACGTAGTAAAAGATTCGATCCAAAACATCTCAAAACACGTTATTTGGACTCCTCGATACGTAAAAAGATTGCTTCGAATCGAAAATAGAACTTTCTTTGTGTTTGCACAATTTGGTGAAAAGTAACGTAGTAAAAGCTTCGATCCAAATCATCTCAAAAACTCGTTATTTGGACTCCTCAGATTGTTAAAAGACTGTTATGAATCGAAAAACAAACTTTCTTAGTGTTTGTAAACTTTGGCGATAAGTTATGTAGTAAAAGATACGATACAAGTGATCTAAAAACACGTTATTTGAACTCCACAAATCGTAAAAAGATTACTATGGATCGAAAAGAAAACTTTCTTAGTTTATGTACAATTTGGTGAAAATTACGTAGTAAAACATTCGATCCAAAACATCTCAAAACCACGTTATTTGGACTCCTCAGAGCATTAAAATATTGTTAAGAATCGAAAAAGTAATTTTCTTAGTGTTTCTAAATTTTGGTGAAAAGTTATGAAGTAAAAGATACGATACAACTGATCTAAAAACACATTATTTGGACTCCTCAGCATTAAAAGATTGTTACGAATCGAAAAACAAACTTTCTTAGTGTTTGTAAAAGTTGGTGAAAAGTTATGTAGTAACAGATATGATACAAATGATCTAAAATCACGTTATTTGAACTCCTCAAATCGTAAAAATATTGCATTGAATCGAAAAGAAAACTTTCTTTGTTTTTGTACAATTTGGCGAAAAGTTACGTTGTAAACGATTCGATCCAAACCATTTGAAAAACACGTTATTCGGACTCCTAAAAGCGTTAAGTGATTGTTATGAACCGAAAAACAAAATTTCTTAGTGCTTGTAAAATTTTGCGAAAAGTTATATAGTAAATGATACGATACAAATGATCTAAAACCACGTTATTTGAACTCCTAAAAACGTAAAAAGATTGCTACGAATCGAAAAGAAAACTTTATTAGAGTTTGTACAATTTGGTGAAAAGTTACGGAGTAAAAGATTCGATCGAAACCATCTGAAAAACTCGTTATTTGTTCTCCTCACAGCGTTAAAAGATTGTTATGAATCGAAAAACAATCTATCTTAGTGTTTGTAAAATTTGGTGATAAATTATGTTGTAAAAGATACAATACAAGTGATCCAAAAACACGTTATTTGAATTCTTCAAAGCGTAAAAAGATTGCTATGAATCGAAAAGAAAACTTTCTTAGTGTTTGTACAATTTGGAGAAAAGTTACGTTGTAAAAGATTCGATCCAAAGCATCTCAAACACACATTATTTGGACTCCAAAGAGCATTAAAAGATTGTTACGAATCGAAAAACAAACTTTCTTAGTGTATGTAAAAGTTGGTGAAAAGTTATGTAGTAAAAGATACGATACAAATGATCTAAAAACACGTTATTTGAACTCCTCAAATCGTAAAAAGATTTCTTTGAATCGAAAAGAAAACTTTCTTTGTGTTTGTACAATTCGGAGAAAAGTAACGTAGTAAAAGATTCGATCCAAAGCATTTGAAAAACACGTTATTCGGACTCCTAAAGCATTAAAAGATTGTTATGAACCGAAAAATAAAGTTTCTTAGTGTTTGTAAAATTTGTCGATAAGTTATGCAGTAAAAGATACGATACAAGTGATTGAAAAGCACGTTATTTGAACTCCACAAAGCGTAAAAAGATTGCTATGAATCGAAAAGAAAACTTTCTTAGTGTATGTACAATTTGGTGAAAAGTTACGTAGTAAAAGACTCGTTCCAAACCATATAAAAAACACGTAATTTGGACTCCTCAGAGCTGTAAAATATTGTTATGAATAGAAAAACAAATTTTGTTAGTGTTTGTAAAATTTGGTGAAAAGTTATGAAGTAAAAGATACGATACAAATGATCTAAAAACTCGTTATTTGTACTCCTCAAAGCGTAAAAAGATTGATTTGAATCGAAAAGAAAACTTTCTTTGTGTTTGTACAATTTGGTGAAAAGTTACGTAGTAAAATATTCGATACAAATGATCCAAAAACACGTTATTTAAACTCATCAAAGCGTAAAAAGATTGCTTTGAATCGTAAAGAAGACTTTCTTTGTGTTTGTACAATTTGGGGAAAAGTAACGTAGTAAAAGATTCGATACAAAGCATCTCAAAAACACGTTATTTGGACTCCTCAGAGCATTAAAAGATTGTTACGAATCGAAAAACAAACTTTCTTAGTGTTTGTAAAATTTGGTGAAAAGTTATGTAGTAAAAGATATGATACAAATGATCTAAAAGACCGTTATTTGAACTGATAAAAGCATAAAAAGATTGCTTTGAATTGAAAGAAAACTTTCTTTGTGTTTGTACATTCTGTGGAAAAATTACGCAGTAAAAGATTCGATCCAAAGCATCTCAAAAACACGTTATTTGGACTCCTCAGAGCATTAAAAGATTGTTAATAATCGAAAAACAAATGTTCTTAGTGTTTGTAAAATTTGGTAATAAGTTATGCAGTAAAAGATACGATACAAGTGATCCAAAAACACGTTATTTGTACTCCTGAAAGCGAAAAAAGATTGCTACGAATCAGAAAGAAAACATTCTTAGTGTTTGCACAATTTGGTCAAAAGTAAGGTGGTAAAAGATTCGATCCAAACCATCTCAAAAACACGTTATTTGGACTACTCACAGCGTTAACAGATTGTTGTGAATCGGAAAACAAACTTTCGTAGTGTTTGTAAAAATTGATGATAAGTGATGAAGTAAAAGATACGATACAAATGATCTAAAAACACATTATTTGAACTCCTCAAAGCGTAAAAAGATTGCTTTGAATCGAAAAGAAAACTTTCTATATGTTTGTACAATTTGGTGAAAAATTACGTAGTAAAAGATTCGGTCCAAAGCATCTCAAAATAACGTTATTTGGACTCCTCAGAGCATTAAAAGATTGTTACGAATCAAAAAACCAACTTTCTTAGTGTTTGTGAAATTTGGTGAAAAGTCATGAAGTAAAAGATACGATACAAATGATCTAAAAACACGTTATTTGAACTCCTCAAAGCGTGGAAAGATTGCATTGAATCGAAAAGAAAACTTACTTTGTGTTTGTACAATTTGGTGAAAAGTTACGTAGTAAAAGATTCGATCCAAAGCATCTCAAAAACACGTTATTTGGACTCCTCAGAGCATTAAAAGATTATTACGAATTGAAAAACCTACTTTCTTAGTGATTGTAAAATTTGGTGAAAAGTGATGTAGTAAAAGATACGATACAAATGATCTAAAAACACGTGATTTGAACTCCTCAAACCGTAAAAAGATTACTTCGAATCGAAAATAAAACTTTCTTTGTGTTTGCACAATTTGGTGAAAAGTTACGTAGTAAAAGATTCGATCCAAACCATCTAAAAATACGTTATTTGAACTCCTCAAAGAGTAAAAAGATTGCTACGAATCAAAAAGAAAACTTTCTTGGTGTTTGTACAATTTGGTGAAAAGTTATGTGGGAAAAGATTCGATCCAAACCATCTAAAAGACACGTTATTTGGACACCTCACAGCGTTAAGAGATTGTTATGAACCGGAAAACAAACTTCTTAGTGTTTGTAAAATTTGATGATAAGTGATGAAGCAAAAGATACGATATAAATGATCTAAAAACACGTTATTTGAACTCCTCAAAGCGTAATAAGATTGCTACGAATGAAAAAGAAAATGTCCTAGTGTTTGTACAATTTGGTGAAAAGTTACGTGGTAAAAGAATCGATCCAAACCATCTCAAAAACACGTTATTTGGACTCCTCACAGCGTTAACAGATTACGAATCGGAAAACAAACTTTCTTAGTGTTTGTGAAATTTGATGATAAGTTATGCAGTAAAAGATACGATACAAATAATCTAAAAACACGTTATTTGAACTCCTCAAAGCGTAAAAAGATTGCTTTGAATCGAAAAGAAAACTTTCTTTGTGTTTGTAGAATTTGGTGAAAAGTTACATAGTAAAAAATTCGATCCAAAGAATCTCAAAAACACGTTATTTGGACTCCTCAGAGTATTAAAAAATTGTTACGAATCGAAAAACCAACTTTCTTAGTATTTGTAAAATTTGGTGAAAAGTTATGTAGTAAAAGATACGATACAAATGATCTAAAATAACGTTACTTGAACTCCTCAAAGTGTAAAAAGATTACTTTGAATCGAAAAGAAAACTTTCATTGTGTTTGTACTAATTGGGGAAAAGTTACGTAGTAAAAGATTCGATCCAAAGCATCTCAAAAACACGTTCTTTGGACTCCTCAGAGCATTAAAAAATTGTTACGAATTTAAGAACCAACTTTTTTAGTGTTTGTAAAATTTGGTGAAAAGTTATGTAGTAAAAGATACATTGCAAATGATCTAAAAACACATTATTTGAACTCATCAAAGCATAAAAATATTGCTTTGAATCGAAATGAAAACTTTCTTTGTGTTTGTACAATTTGGGAAAAAGTTACGCAGTAAAAGATTCGATCCAAAGCAACTCAAAAACACATTATTTGGACTCCTCAGAGCATTAAAAGATTGTTAAGAATCGAAAAACAAACTTTCTTAGTGTTTGTAAAATTTGGCGACAAGTTATGTAGTAAAAGATACGATAGAAGTGATCCAAAAACACGTTATTTGTACTCCTCAAAGCGTAAAAAGATTGCTACGAATCAAAAAGAAAACTCTCTTAGTGTTTGTACAATTTGGTCAAAAGTTACGTAGTAAAAGATTCGATCCAAACCATCTCAAAAACACGTTATTTGGACTCTACACAGCGTTTACAGATTGTTATGAATCGGAAAACAAACTTTGTTAGTGTTTGTAAAATTTGGTGAAAAGTTATGAAGTAAAAGATACGATACAAATGATCTAAAAACTCGTTATTTGTACTCCTCAAAGCATAAAAAGATTGATTTGAATCGAAAAGAAAACTTTCTTTGTGTTTGTACAATTTGGTGAAAAGTTACGTAGTAAAATATTCGATACAAATGATCCAAAAACACGTTATTTAAACTCATCAAAGCGTAAAAAGATTGCTTTGAATCGTAAAGAAGACTTTCTTTGTGTTTGTACAATTTGGGGAAAAGTAACGTAGTAAAAGATTCGATACAAAGCATCTCAAAAACACGTTATTTGGACTCCTCAGAGCATTAAAAGATTGTTACGAATCGAAAAACAAACTTTCTTAGTGTTTGTAAAATTTGGTGAAAAGATATGTAGTAAAAGATATTATACAAATGATCTAAAAGACCGTTATTTGAACTGATAAAAGCATAAAAAGATTGCTTTGAATTGAAAGAAAACTTTCTTTGTGTTTGTACATTCTGTGGAAAAATTACGCAGTAAAAGATTCGATCCAAAGCATCTCAAAAACACGTTATTTGGACTCCTCAGAGCATTAAAAGATTGTTAATAATCGAAAAACAAATGTTCTTAGTGTTTGTAAAATTTGGTAATAAGTTATGCAGTAAAAGATATGATACAAGTGATCCAAAAACACGTTATTTGTACACCTGAAAGCGAAAAAAGATTGCTACGAATCAGAAAGAAAACATTCTTAGTGTTTGCACAATTTAGTCAAAAGTAAGGTGGTAAAAGATTCGATCCAAACCATCTCAAAAACACGTTATTTGGACTACTCACAGCGTTAACAGATTGTTGTGAATCGGAAAACAAACTTTCTTAGTGTTTGTAAAAATTGATGATAAGTGATGAAGTAAAAGATACGATACAAATGATCTAAAAACACATTATTTGAACTCCTCAAAGCGTAAAAAGATTGCTTTGAATCGAAAAGAAAACTTTCTATATGTTTGTACAATTTGGTGAAAAATTACGTAGTAAAAGATTCGGTCCAAAGCATCTCAAAATAACGTTATTTGGACACCTCAGAGCATTAAAAGATTGTTACGAATCGAAAAACCAACTTTCTTAGTGTTTGTGAAATTTGGTGAAAAGTCATGAAGTAAAAGATACGATACAAATGATCTAAAAACACGTTATTTGAACTCCTCAAAGCGTGAAAAGATTGCATTGAATCGAAAAGAAAACTTACTTTGTGTTTGTACAATTTGGTGAAAAGTTACGTAGTAAAAGATTCGATCCAAAGCATCTCAAAAACACGTTATTTGGACTCCTCAGAGCATTAAAAGATTATTACGAATTGAAAAACCTACTTTCTTAGTGATTGTAAAATTTGGTGAAAAGTGATGTAGTAAAAGATACGATACAAATGATCTAAAAACACGTGATTTGAACTCCTCAAACCGTAAAAAGATTGCTTCGAATCGAAAATAAAACTTTCTTTGTATTTGTACAATTTGGTGAAAAGTTACGTAGTAAATGATTCGATCCAAAGTATCTCAAAAACACGTTATTTGAACTACACGAAGTGTAAAAATATTGCTTTGAATCGAAAAGACTACTTTCTTTGTGTTTGTACAATTTGGTGAAAAGTTACGTAGTAAATGATTCGATCCAAAGTATCTCAAAAACACGTTATTTGGACTCCTCAGAGCATTAAAAGATTGTTACGAATCAAAAAACAAACTTTCTTAGTGTTTGTACAATTTGGTGAAAAGTTACGTGGCAATAGATTCGATCCAAAGCATCTCAAAAACACGTTTTTGGACTCCTCGGAGCGTTAAAAGATTGTTATGAATCGAAAAACAATTTTTTTTAATGTTTGTAAAATTTGGCAATACGTTATGTAGTAAAAGATACGATACAAGTGATCTAAAAACACGTTATTTCAACACCTCATAGCGTAAACAGATTGCTACGAATCGAAAAGAAAACTTTCTTAGTGTCTGTACAATTTGGTGAAAAGTTACGTCGTAAAAGATTTGATCCAAACCATCTCAAAAACACGTTATTTGAATTCTTCAATGCGCAAAAAGATTGCTACGAATCCAAAAGAAAATTTTCTTAGTGTTTGTAAAATTTGGTGAAAATTTATGTAGTCAGAGATAAGATACAAATGATCTAAAAACACGTTATTTGAACTCCTAAAAGCGTAAATGATGTGAGGCAAATAAGGCACAAATTTAATGCTTAATTTAGGGGTTTTAGCCCTTGTGAAGAACAATTCTATATACTTTATTAATCATATTTGAGATAACATGAATATTTCTTCACTAAGTGTGTTTTACTGCTTAATCACAGGAATTAGAAGGAATTTCTGGGAATTTGGAGAGTGTAGTTGTCTCCAACACGTCAAGAGGAGTAAAAACGATATATTACATCGATATATTCGGTACATGAATGAGACGGGAGGCAAACAATTATCATGATGAAAACTTACACAAAAGTTTACACGAAAACCACTCAACCCTTAGCCCTTATCCTGCCCACCTACCTTTGGTGGGAATTACTTCCTTACCCCCAATCCTCTCCACCAACTCGTGGCCAATAAGAAGACTCCATGAGTGCTATAAATATGACCACAAGGGCCACGAGTTTGGTACGTTTTTTTTTTACGTCCATTCTCTCTCTCTCTCTCTCTCTCTCTCTCTCTCTCTCCCGTTTAAGCAAGTCCAAGAAACTTTCAAGAACGCGCAAGAATTGCAACTACGAACGATAATTTTTCTAAGATCGGTCACCGAATAGAAGCTCACTTCATTCGGTGAATCGGTTTACACTTCGACTAAGGAAAAGTGTGGAATTAGGGTGAAACTTATTTCATTCGAACTTTCACAAGCGAAGAGTCGAGCTTTCTCGGCGTGATTGGTTGGAAGCTTCTTTTCAATCAACCTTTGCACATCTTGAGCCCACCCAACCGGTACGAAGCTCACTTCTATTGACGGGTGGATCGGTACGAAAGGAAATTGTTGGGCGCATTGACTAGCTCTCTAGCAACTCGAACAACAAGGAAGGCACTCAAGACGAGACTCGGAGCTCTCTTCATCTCTCTAGGTGTTTTCCTTCCTTTCTTGCATTTCTTGTAGCATAAAATTACTTGGATTTGTGTAAATCTTGTTCTTGCTTGAATCCTTTGTTTGCTTGAATGAATCCTTGTTAATTGAATTGAATCTTTGTTCTAAACTTGTTCTTTTACTTGATCTTTTGCTCTCAATTTCTGCCTTAAACTTAGTTCAAATTTCCATTAATTCAATCCCAAAACAAACCATCAAACTGCTCCCAATTCAAATCTCAAACTTAATTCCAGAACTACTTCCGTTATAACGGACACAATTTGCGTTACAACGGACTGGACGGTTGGTCCTTTAATTTTCAGTTGGTTATACTTCCGTTGTAACGCACATACATGTCCGTTGTAACGGACTAGTGAGGATTTTCACGCAAGAGGCTCAATACAAGTGCGTTATAACAGACATAAGGGTCCGTTGTAACGGATTAACCAATCCGTTGCAACGCAACCACTGTTCGTTATAACGGACAAGTATAGTGCGTTAAAACGGAGTTTCATCCGTTGTAACGGACGTTCATCTCACACTTAGCGCAGAAATTTCACTCAAGTCCGTTGTAACGGAACCCACTTCCGTTGTAACGGACTATCTTCTGTAAATTTTCTTCGTTATTTCTCATCCATTTCGATCCAAATTTTGACGCAATTGCTCCCCGTGGAACGAATCTATACATTTGCCACTGTACAAACTTAGATTACAAATTTTGTTGATTGTTCGGGGTTTTTACCACAACGATATTTTACACCACAAAAACCCGCTCATCAGTAAAAAGATTGTTATGAATCGAAAAGAAAACTTCATTAGTGTTTGTACAATTTGGTGAAAAGTTACGTAGTAAAAGATTCCATCGAAGCCATCTCAAAAGCACGTTATTTGGACTTCTCACAGCGTGAAAAGATTGTTATGAATCGAAAAACAAACTTTCTTAGTGTTAGTAAAATTTGGTAAAAAGTAATGTAGTAAGAGATACGATACAAATGATCTAAAAACACGTTATTTGAACTCCTTGAAGCGGAAAAAGATTGCTTTGAATCGAAAAGACTACTTTCTTTGTATTTTTACAATTTGGTGAAAAGTTACGTAGTAAATGATTCCATCCAAAGTATCTCAAAAACACGTTATTTGAACTCCTCGAAGCGTAAAAAGATTGCTTTGAATCGAAAAGACTATTTTCTTTGTGTTTGTACAATTTGGTGAAAAGTTATGTAGTAAATGATTCGATCCAAAGTATCTCAAAAACACGTTATTTGGACTCCTCAGAGCATTAAAACATTGTTACTAATCAAAAAACAAACTTTCTTAGTGTTTGTACAATTTGGTGAAAAGTTACGTGGCAAAAGATTCGATCCAAAGCATCTCAAAAACACATTTTTTGGATTCCTCCGAGCATTAAAAGATTGTTACGAATCGAAAAACAAAATTTCTTTGTGTTTGTAAAATTTGGTGAAAAGTTATGTAGTAATATATACGATAGAAGTGATCTAAAAACACGTTATTTGTACTCCTCGAAGCGTAAAAAGAGTGCTACGAATCAAAAAGAAAACTTTCTTAGTGTTTGTACAATTTGGTCAAAAGTTACGTGGTAAAAGATTCGATCCAAACCATCTCAAAAACACGTTATTTGGACATCTCACAGCATTAAAAGATTGTTATGAAACGAAAAACAAACTTTCTTAGTATTTGTAAAATTTGGTGAAAAGTTATGTAGTTAAAGATCCGATACAAATGATCTAAAAACACGTTATTTGAACTCCTCGGAGCGTAAAAGATTGCTTCGAATCGAAAATAAAACTTTCTTTGTGTTTGCACAATCTGGTGAAAAGTTACGTAGTAATAGATTCGATCCAAACCATCTAAAAAAACACGTTATTTGGACTCCTCTGAGCGTTTAATGATTGTCATGAATCGAAAAACAAACTTTTTTAGTGTTTGTAAAATATGGCGATAAGTTATGTAGTAAAAGATACGATACAAGTGATCTAAAAACATGTTATTTTAACTCCTCAAAGCGTAAAAAGATTGCTACGAATCAAAAAGAAAATTTTCTTAGTGTTTGTACAATTTGGTCAAAAGTCACGTTGTAAAAGATTCGATCCAAACCATCTCAAAAACACGTTATTCGGATTCCTCACAGCGTTAATAGATTGTTATGAATAGGAAAACAAACTTTCTTAGTGTTATGTAAAATTTGATGATAAGTGATGAAGTAAAAGATACGATACAAATGATCTAAAAACACGTTATTTGAACTCCTCAAAGAGTAAAAAGATTGTGTTGAATCGAAAAGAAAAATTTCTTTGTGTTTGTACAATTTGGTGAAAAGGTTTCGTTGTAAAACATTCGATCCAAAACATGTCAAAAACACGTTATTTGGGATCATTAGAGCATTAAAAGATTGTTGCGAATCGAAAAACCTACTTTCTCAGTGTGTGTAAAATTTGGTGAAAAGTTATGTAGTAAAAGATACGATACAAATGATCTAAAAACACGTTATTTGACCTCCTCGAAGCGTAAACAGATTGCTACGAATCGAAAAGAAAACTTTCTTTGTGTTTGCACAATTTGGTGAAAAGTTACGTAGTAAAAGATTCGATCCAAACCATCTAAATACACATTATTTTTAACTCCTCAAAGCATAAAAGATTGCTACGAATAAAAAAGAAATCTTTCTTAGTTATTGTACAATTTGGTGAAAAGTTACGTAGTAAAAGATTCCATCCAAAGCATCTCAAAAACACGTTATTTGGACTCCTCCGAGCAATAAAAGCTTGTTACGAATCGAAAAATCTACTTTCTTAGTGTGTGTAAAATTTGGTGAAACGTTATGAAGTAAAAGATTCGAAACAAATGATCTAAAAACACATTATTTGAACTCCTTGAAGAGTAAAAAGATTGTTTTGAATCGAAAAGAAAACAATCTTTGTGTTTGTACAATATGGTGAAAAGTTATGTAGTAAAAGATACGATACAAATGATCTAAAAACATGTTATTTGAACTCCTATAAGCGTAAAAATATTGCTACGAATCGAAAAGAAAACTTTATTAGTGTTTGTACAATTTGGTGAAAAGTTACGTAGTAAAAGATTCGATCGAAACCATCTCAAAAACACGTTATTTGGACTTCTCACAACGTTAAAAGATTGTTATGAATCGAAAAACAAACTTTCTTAGTGTTTGTAAAATTTGGTTAAAAGTTATGTAGTAAAAGATACGATACAAATGATCTAAAAACACGTTATTTGAACTCCTCGTAGCGTAAAAAGATTGCTTCGAATCGAAAATAAAACTTTCTTTGTGTTTGCACAATTTAGTGAAAAGTTACATAGTAAAAGATTCGATCCAAACCATGACAAAAACACGTTATTTGGAATCCTCGGAGCGTTAAAAGATTGTTACGAATCGAAATACAAACTTTCTTAGTGTTTGTAAAATTTTGTGAAAAGTTATGTAGTAAAAGATATGATACAAATGATCTATAGACACGTTATTTGAACTCCTATAAGCGTAAAAAGATTGCGACGAATCGAAAAGAAAACTTTATTAGTGTTTGGACAATTTGGTGAAAAGTTACGTAGTAATAGATTCGATCGAAACCAACTCAAAAACACGTTATTTGGACTTCTCACAGCGTGAAAAGATTGTTATGAATCGAAAAACAAATTTTCTTAGTGTTTGTAAAATTTGGTGAAAAGTTATGTAGTAAAAGATTCAATACAAATGATCTAAAAACACGTTATTTGAACTCCTCAAAGCGTAAAGAGATTGCTTTGAATCGAAAATAAATCTTTCTTTGTGTTTGTACAATTTGGGGAAAATTTACGTAGTAAAAGATTCCATCGAAAGCATCTCAAAAACACATTATTTGGACTCCTCGGAGAATTAAAAGATTGTTACGTATCGAAAAACAAACTTTCTTAGTGTTTGTAAAATTTGGTGAAAAGTTATATAGTAAAAGATTCGATACAAATGATCTAAAAATACGTTATTTGAACTCCTCAAAGAGTAAAAAGATTGCTTTGAATCGAAAAGAAAACTTTCTTTGTGTTTGTACAATTTGGTGAAAAGTTGCGTAGTAAAAGATTCGATCCAAAGATCGTAAAAACACATTATTTGGACTCCTCAGAGCATTAAAAGATTGCTACGAATTGAAAAACAAACTTTCTTAGTGTTTGTAAAATTTGGTGAAAAGTTATGTAGTAAAAGATACGATACAAATGATCTAAAAACACGTTATTTGAACTCCTAAAAGCGTAAAGAGATTGCTATGAATCGAAAAGTAAACTTTATTAGTGTTTGTACAATTTGGTGAAAAGTTACGTAGTAAAATATTCGATCCAAACCATCTCAAAAGCTCGTTATTTGGATTCCTCGGAGCGTTAAAAGATTGTTATTAACCGAAAAACAAAATTTCTTAGTGTTTGTAAAATTTGGTGAAAAGTTATATAGTAAAAGATATGATACAAATGATCTAAAGAACACGTTATTTGAACTCCTCAAAGCTTTAAAAGATTGCTACGAATTGAAAAGAAAACTTTCTTAATATTTGTTCAATTTGGTGAAAAGTTACGTGGCAAAAGATTCCATCGAAACCATCTCAAAAACACTTTATTTGGACTCCTCACAGCGTTAACAGATTGTTATGAAACGGAAAACAATCTTTCTTAGTGTTTGTAAAATTTTGATGATAAGTTATGAAGTAAGTGATACGATATGAATGATCTAAAAACACATTATTTGAATTCCTCAAAGCATAAAAAGATTGCTTTGAATCAGAAAGAAAACTTTCTTTGTGTTTGTACAATTTGGTGAAAAGTCACGTAGTAAAAGATTCGATCCAAAGCATCACAAAAACATGTTATTTGGACTCCTCAGAGCATTAAAAGATTGTTATGAATCGAAAAATTCTTAGTGTTTGTAAAATTTGGTGAAAAGTTATGTAGAAAAAGATACGATTCAAATGATCTAAAAACACGTTATTTGAACTCCTCGCAGTTTAAAAAGATTGCTTCGAATCGAAAATAGAACTTTCTTTGTGTTTGCACAATTTGGTGAAAAGTAATGTAGTAAAAGCTTCGATCCAAACCATCTCAAAAACTCGTTATTTGGACTGCTCAGAGCGTTAAATGACTTATGAATCGAAAAACAAACTTTCTTTGTGTTTGTAATATTTGGCGATAAGTTATGTAGTAAAAGATACAATGCAAGTGATCTAAAAACACGTTATTTGAACACCTCAAAGCGTAAAAATATTGCTATGAATCGAAAAGAAAACATTCTTAGTGTTTGTACAATTTGGTGAAAAGTTACGTAGTAAAAGATTCGATCCAAACCATCTCAAAAACACGTTATTTGGACTCCTCAGAGCGTTAATATATTGCTAAGACTCGAAAAACAAACTTTCTTAGTGTTTGTAAAATTTGGTGAAAAGTTATGAAGTAAAAGAGACGATACAAATGATCAAAAAAACAGGTTATTTGAACTCCACAAAGCGTAAAAATATTGCATTTAATCGAAAAGAAAACTTTCTTTGTGTTTGTACAATTTGGTGAAAAGTTACGTAGTAAAAGATTCGATCTAAAGCATCTCAAAAACACATTATTTGGACTCCTCAGAGCAATAAAAGATTGTTACGAATTGAAAAACAAACTTTCTTAGTGTTTGTAAAAGTTGGTAACGTAGTAAAAGATACGATCCAAATTATCTAAAAACACGTTATTTGAACTACTCAAAGCGTAAAGAGATTGCTTTGAATCAAAAATAAATTTTTCTTTGTGTTTGTACAATTTGGAGAAAAGTTACGTAGTAAAAGATTCGATCCAAAGCATCTCAAAAACACATTATTTGGACTCCTCTGAGCATTAAAAGATTGTAAACGAATTGAAAAACAAACTTTCTTAGTGTTTGTAAAAGTTGGTGAAAAGTTATGTAGTAAAAGATACGATACAAATGATCTAAAAACACGTTATTTGAACTCCTCAAAGCGTAAAATGATTTCTTTGAATCGAAAAGAAATCTATCTTTGTGTTTGTACAATTTGGGGAAGAGTAACGTAGTAAAAGATTCGATCCAAAGCATCTCAAAAACACGTTATTTGGACTCCTCAGAGCATTAAAATATTGTTACGAATCGAAAAACAAACTTTCTTAGTGTTTGTAAAATTTGGTGAAAAGTTATGTAGTAAAAGATATGATACAAATGATCTAAAAGACCGTTATTTGAACTCATGAAAGCGTAAAAAGATTGCTACGAATTGAAAAGAAAACTTTATTAGTGTTTGTACAATATGGTGAAAAGTTACGTAGTAAAAGATTCGATCGGAACCATCTCAAAAACGCGTTATTTGGACTTCTCACAGTGTTAAAAGATTGTTATGAATCGAAAAACAAACTTTCTTAGTGTTTGCAAAATTTGGTGAAAAGTTATGTAGTAAAAGATACGATACAAATGACTAAAAACTTGTTATTTGAACTCCTCGAAGCGTAAAAAGATTGATTTGAATCGAAATGAAAACTTTCTTTGTGTTTGTACAATTTGGTGAAAACTTACGTAGTAAAAGATTCGATCCAAAGCATCTCAAAAACACGTTATTTGGACTCCTCAGAGCATTAAAAGATTGTTAGGAATAGAAAAACAAACTTTCTTAGTGTTTGTAAAATTTGGTGAAAAGTAATTTAGTAAAATATATGATACAAATGATCTAAAAACACGTTATTTGAACTCCTAAAAGCGTAAAAAGATTTCTACGAATCGAAAAGAAAATTTTATCAGTGTTTGTACAATTTGGTGAAAAGTTACGTAGTAAAAGATTCGATCGAAACCGTCTCAAAAACACGTTATTTGGACTTCTCACAGCGTTAAAAGATTGTTACGAATCGAAAAACAAACTTTCTCAGTGTTTGTGAAATTTGGTTAAAAGGTATGTAGTAAAAGATACGATACAAATGATCTAAAAACACGTTATTCGAACTCCTCGATGCGTAAAATGATTGCTTTGGATCAAAAAGAAAACTTTCTTTGTGGTTGTACAATTTAGGAAAAAGTTACGTAGTAAAAGATTCGATCCAAAGCATCTCAAAAACACATTATTTGGACTCCTCGGAGCATTATAAGATAGTTACGAATCGAAAAACAAACTTTCTTAGTGTTTGTAAAATTTGGTGAAAATTATGTAGTAAAAGATTCGATACAAATGATCTAAAAACACGTTATTTGAACTCCTCAAGGAGTAAAAAGATTGCTTTGAATCGAAAATAAATCTTTCTTTGTGTTTGTACAATTTGGGGAAAAGTAACGTAGTAAAAGATTCGATCCAAAGCTTCTCAAAAACACGTTAATTGGACTCCTCAGTGCATTAAAAGATTGTTACGAATCGAAAAACAAACTTTCTTAGTGTTTGTAAAATTTGGTGAAAAGTAATGTAGTAAAAGATATGATATAAATGATCTAAAAATACGTTATTTGAACTCCTCAAAGCGTAAAAAGATTTCTACGAATCGAAAAGGAAAACTTTATTAGTGTTTGTACAATTTGGTGAAAAGTTACGTAGGTAAAGATTCGATCGAAACCGTCTTAAAAACACATTATTTGAACTCCTCAGAGTATTAAAAGATTGTTACGAATTGAAAAATAAACTTTCTTAGTGTTTGTAAAATTTGGTGAAAAGTTATGTAGTAACAGATACGATACAAATGATCTAAAAACATGTTATTTGAACTCCTCGAAGTGTAAAAAGATTACTTCGAATCGAAAATAGAACTTTCTTTGTGTTTGCACTATTTGGTGAAAAGTTACGTTGTAAAAGCTTCGATACAAACCATCTCAAAAACTGGTTATTTCGACTCCTCAGAGCGTTAAAAGACTCTTATGAATAAAAAAACAAAGTTTCTTAGTGTTTGTAAAATTTGGCGATAAGTTATGCAGTAAAGATACGATACAAGTGATTTAAAAGCTCGTTATTTGAACTCCACAAAGTGTAAAAAGATTGCTATGAATCGAAAAGAAAACTTTCTTAGTGTATGTACAATTTGGTGAAAAGTTACGTAGTTAAAATCTCGTTCCAAACCATCCAAAAAACACGTAATTTGGACTCCTCAGAGCTGTAAAATATTGTTATGAATAGAAAAACAAATTTTGTTAGTGTTTGTAAAATTTGGTGAAAAGTTATGAAGTAAAAGATACGATACAAATGATCTAAAAACACGTTATTTGTACTCCTCAAAGCGTAAAAAAGATTGCTTTGAATCCAAAAGAAAAACTTATTTTTGTTTGTACAATTTGGGGAAAAGTAACGTAGTAAAAGATTCGATCCAAAGCATCTCAAAAACAAGTTATTTGTACTCCTCAGAGCATTAAAAGATTGTTACGAATCGAAAAACTAAATTTCTTTGTGTTTGTAAAATTTGGTGAAAAGTTACGTAGTAAAAGATTCGATCCAAAACATCTCAAAACACGTTATTTGGACTCCTCGATACGTAAAAAGATTGCTTCGAATCGAAAATAGAACTTTCTTTGTGTTTGCACAATTTGGTGAAAAGTAACGTAGTAAAAGCTTCGATCCAAATCATCTCAAAAACTCGTTATTTGGACTCCTCAGATTGTTAAAAGACTGTTATGAATCGAAAAACAAACTTTCTTAGTGTTTGTAAACTTTGGCGATAAGTTATGTAGTAAAAGATACGATACAAGTGATCTAAAAACACGTTATTTGAACTCCACAAATCGTAAAAAGATTACTATGGATCGAAAAGAAAACTTTCTTAGTTTATGTACAATTTGGTGAAAATTACGTAGTAAAACATTCGATCCAAAACATCTCAAAACCACGTTATTTGGACTCCTCAGAGCATTAAAATATTGTTAAGAATCGAAAAAGTAATTTTCTTAGTGTTTCTAAATTTTGGTGAAAAGTTATGAAGTAAAAGATACGATACAACTGATCTAAAAACACATTATTTGGACTCCTCAGCATTAAAAGATTGTTACGAATCGAAAAACAAACTTTCTTAGTGTTTGTAAAAGTTGGTGAAAAGTTATGTAGTAACAGATATGATACAAATGATCTAAAATCACGTTATTTGAACTCCTCAAATCGTAAAAATATTGCATTGAATCGAAAAGAAAACTTTCTTTGTTTTTGTACAATTTGGCGAAAAGTTACGTTGTAAACGATTCGATCCAAACCATTTGAAAAACACGTTATTCGGACTCCTAAAAGCGTTAAGTGATTGTTATGAACCGAAAAACAAAATTTCTTAGTGCTTGTAAAATTTTGCGAAAAGTTATATAGTAAATGATACGATACAAATGATCTAAAACCACGTTATTTGAACTCCTAAAAACGTAAAAAGATTGCTACGAATCGAAAAGAAAACTTTATTAGAGTTTGTACAATTTGGTGAAAAGTTACGGAGTAAAAGATTCGATCGAAACCATCTGAAAAACTCGTTATTTGTTCTCCTCACAGCGTTAAAAGATTGTTATGAATCGAAAAACAATCTATCTTAGTGTTTGTAAAATTTGGTGATAAATTATGTTGTAAAAGATACAATACAAGTGATCCAAAAACACGTTATTTGAATTCTTCAAAGCGTAAAAAGATTGCTATGAATCGAAAAGAAAACTTTCTTAGTGTTTGTACAATTTGGAGAAAAGTTACGTTGTAAAAGATTCGATCCAAAGCATCTCAAACACACATTATTTGGACTCCAAAGAGCATTAAAAGATTGTTACGAATCGAAAAACAAACTTTCTTAGTGTATGTAAAAGTTGGTGAAAAGTTATGTAGTAAAAGATACGATACAAATGACCTAAAAACACGTTATTTGAACTCCTCAAATCGTAAAAAGATTTCTTTGAATCGAAAAGAAAACTTTCTTTGTGTTTGTACAATTCGGAGAAAAGTAACGTAGTAAAAGATTCGATCCAAAGCATTTGAAAAACACGTTATTCGGACTCCTAAAGCATTAAAAGATTGTTATGAACCGAAAAATAAAGTTTCTTAGTGTTTGTAAAATTTGTCGATAAGTTATGCAGTAAAAGATACGATACAAGTGATTGAAAAGCACGTTATTTGAACTCCACAAAGCGTAAAAAGATTGCTATGAATCGAAAAGAAAACTTTCTTAGTGTATGTACAATTTGGTGAAAAGTTACGTAGTAAAAGACTCGTTCCAAACCATATAAAAAACACGTAATTTGGACTCCTCAGAGCTGTAAAATATTGTTATGAATAGAAAAACAAATTTTGTTAGTGTTTGTAAAATTTGGTGAAAAGTTATGAAGTAAAAGATACGATACAAATGATCTAAAAACTCGTTATTTGTACTCCTCAAAGCGTAAAAAGATTGATTTGAATCGAAAAGAAAACTTTCTTTGTGTTTGTACAATTTGGTGAAAAGTTACGTAGTAAAATATTCGATACAAATGATCCAAAAACACGTTATTTAAACTCATCAAAGCGTAAAAAGATTGCTTTGAATCGTAAAGAAGACTTTCTTTGTGTTTGTACAATTTGGGGAAAAGTAACGTAGTAAAAGATTCGATACAAAGCATCTCAAAAACACGTTATTTGGACTCCTCAGAGCATTAAAAGATTGTTACGAATCGAAAAACAAACTTTCTTAGTGTTTGTAAAATTTGGTGAAAAGTTATGTAGTAAAAGATATGATACAAATGATCTAAAAGACCGTTATTTGAACTGATAAAAGCATAAAAAGATTGCTTTGAATTGAAAGAAAACTTTCTTTGTGTTTGTACATTCTGTGGAAAAATTACGCAGTAAAAGATTCGATCCAAAGCATCTCAAAAACACGTTATTTGGACTCCTCAGAGCATTAAAAGATTGTTAATAATCGAAAAACAAATGTTCTTAGTGTTTGTAAAATTTGGTAATAAGTTATGCAGTAAAAGATACGATACAAGTGATCCAAAAACACGTTATTTGTACTCCTGAAAGCGAAAAAAGATTGCTACGAATCAGAAAGAAAACATTCTTAATGTTTGCACAATTTGGTCAAAAGTAAGGTGGTAAAAGATTCGATCCAAACCATCTCAAAAACACGTTATTTGGACTACTCACAGCGTTAACAGATTGTTGTGAATCGGAAAACAAACTTTCTTAGTGTTTGTAAAAATTGATGATAAGTGATGAAGTAAAAGATACGATACAAATGATCTAAAAACACATTATTTGAACTCCTCAAAGCGTAAAAAGATTGCTTTGAATCGAAAAGAAAACTTTCTATATGTTTGTACAATTTGGTGAAAAATTACGTAGTAAAAGATTCGGTCCAAAGCATCTCAAAATAACGTTATTTGGACTCCTCAGAGCATTAAAAGATTGTTACGAATCGAAAAACCAACTTTCTTAGTGTTTGTGAAATTTGGTGAAAAGTCATGAAGTAAAAGATACGATACAAATGATCTAAAAACACGTTATTTGAACTCCTCAAAGCGTGGAAAGATTGCATTGAATCGAAAAGAAAACTTACTTTGTGTTTGTACAATTTGGTGAAAAGTTACGTAGTAAAAGATTCGATCCAAAGCATCTCAAAAACACGTTATTTGGACTCCTCAGAGCATTAAAAGATTATTACGAATTGAAAAACCTACTTTCTTAGTGATTGTAAAATTTGGTGAAAAGTGATGTAGTAAAAGATACGATACAAATGATCTAAAAACACGTGATTTGAACTCCTCAAACCGTAAAAAGATTGCTTCGAATCGAAAATAAAACTTTCTTTGTGTTTGCACAATTTGGTGAAAAGTTACGTAGTAAAAGATTCGATCCAAACCATCTAAAAACACGTTATTTGAACTCCTCAAAGAGTAAAAAGATTGCTACGAATCAAAAAGAAAACTTTCTTGGTGTTTGTACAATTTGGTGAAAAGTTATGTGGGAAAAGATTCGATCCAAACCATCTAAAAGACACGTTATTTGGACACCTCACAGCGTTAAGAGATTGTTATGAACCGGAAAACAAACTTCTTAGTGTTTGTAAAATTTGATGATAAGTGATGAAGCAAAAGATATGATATAAATGATCTAAAAACACGTTATTTGAACTCCTCAAAGCGTAAAAAGATTGCTACGAATGAAAAAGAAAATGTCCTAGTGTTTGTACAATTTGGTGAAAAGTTACGTGGTAAAAGAATCGATCCAAACCATCTCAAAAACACGTTATTTGGACTCCTCACAGCGTTAACAGATTACGAATCGGAAAACAAACTTTCTTAGTGTTTATGAAATTTGATGATAAGTTATGCAGTAAAAGATACGATACAAATAATCTAAAAACACGTTATTTGAACTCCTCAAAGCGTAAAAAGATTGCTTTGAATCGAAAAGAAAACTTTCTTTGTGTTTGTAGAATTTGGTGAAAAGTTACATAGTAAAAAATTCGATCCAAAGAATCTCAAAAACACGTTATTTGGACTCCTCAGAGTATTAAAAAATTGTTACGAATCGAAAAACCAACTTTCTTAGTATTTGTAAAATTTGGTGAAAAGTTATGTAGTAAAAGATACGATACAAATGATCTAAAATAACGTTACTTGAACTCCTCAAAGTGTAAAAAGATTACTTTGAATCGAAAAGAAAACTTTCATTGTGTTTGTACTAATTGGGGAAAAGTTACGTAGTAAAAGATTCGATCCAAAGCATCTCAAAAACACGTTCTTTGGACTCCTCAGAGCATTAAAAGATTGTTACGAATTTAAGAACCAACTTTTTTAGTGTTTGTAAAATTTGGTGAAAAGTTATGTAGTAAAAGATACATTGCAAATGATCTAAAAACACATTATTTGAACTCATCAAAGCATAAAAATATTGCTTTGAATCGAAATGAAAACTTTCTTTGTGTTTGTACAATTTGGGAAAAAGTTACGCAGTAAAAGATTCGATCCAAAGCAACTCAAAAACACATTATTTGGACTCCTCAGAGCATTAAAAGATTGTTAAGAATCGAAAAACAAACTTTCTTAGTGTTTGTAAAATTTGGCGACAAGTTATGTAGTAAAAGATACGATAGAAGTGATCCAAAAACACGTTATTTGTACTCCTCAAAGCGTAAAAAGATTGCTACGAATCAAAAAGAAAACTCTCTTAGTGTTTGTACAATTTGGTCAAAAGTTACGTAGTAAAAGATTCGATCCAAACCATCTCAAAAACACGTTATTTGGACTCTACACAGCGTTTACAGATTGTTATGAATCGGAAAACAAACTTTGTTAGTGTTTGTAAAATTTGGTGAAAAGTTATGAAGTAAAAGATACGATACAAATGATCTAAAAACTCGTTATTTGTACTCCTCAAAGCGTAAAAAGATTGATTTGAATCGAAAAGAAAACTTTCTTTGTGTTTGTACAATTTGGTGAAAAGTTACGTAGTAAAATATTCGATACAAATGATCCAAAAACACGTTATTTAAACTCATCAAAGCGTAAAAAGATTGCTTTGAATCGTAAAGAAGACTTTCTTTGTGTTTGTACAATTTGGGGAAAAGTAACGTAGTAAAAGATTCGATACAAAGCATCTCAAAAACACGTTATTTGGACTCCTCAGAGCATTAAAAGATTGTTACGAATCGAAAAACAAACTTTCTTAGTGTTTGTAAAATTTGGTGAAAAGATATGATACAAATGATCTAAAAGACCGTTATTTGAACTGATAAAAGCATAAAAAGATTGCTTTGAATTGAAAGAAAACTTTCTTTGTGTTTGTACATTCTGTGGAAAAATTACGCAGTAAAAGATTCGATCCAAAGCATCTCAAAAACACGTTATTTGGACTCCTCAGAGCATTAAAAGATTGTTAATAATCGAAAAACAAATGTTCTTAGTGTTTGTAAAATTTGGTAATAAGTTATGCAGTAAAAGATACGATACAAGTGATCCAAAAACACGTTATTTGTACTCCTGAAAGCGAAAAAAGATTGCTACGAATCAGAAAGAAAACATTCTTAGTGTTTGCACAATTTGGTCAAAAGTAAGGTGGTAAAAGATTCGATCCAAACCATCTCAAAAACACGTTATTTGGACTCCTCACAGCGTTAACAGATTGTTGTGAATCGGAAAACAAACTTTCTTAGTGTTTGTAAAAATTGATGATAAGTGATGAAGTAAAAGATACGATACAAATGATCTAAAAACACATTATTTGAACTCCTCAAAGCGTAAAAAGATTGCTTTGAATCGAAAAGAAAACTTTCTATATGTTTGTACAATTTGGTGAAAAATTACGTAGTAAAAGATTCGGTCCAAAGCATCTCAAAATAACGTTATTTGGACTCCTCAGAGCATTAAAAGATTGTTACGAATCGAAAAACCAACTTTCTTAGTGTTTGTGAAATTTGGTGAAAAGTCATGAAGTAAAAGATACGATACAAATGATCTAAAAACACGTTATTTGAACTCCTCAAAGCGTGGAAAGATTGCATTGAATCGAAAAGAAAACTTACTTTGTGTTTGTACAATTTGGTGAAAAGTTACGTAGTAAAAGATTCGATCCAAAGCATCTCAAAAACACGTTATTTGGACTCCTCAGAGCATTAAAAGATTATTACGAATTGAAAAACCTACTTTCTTAGTGATTGTAAAATTTGGTGAAAAGTGATGTAGTAAAAGATACGATACAAATGATCTAAAAACACGTGATTTGAACTCCTCAAACCGTAAAAAGATTGCTTCGAATCGAAAATAAAACTTTCTTTGTGTTTGCACAATTTGGTGAAAAGTTACGTAGTAAAAGATTCGATCCAAACCATCTAAAAACACGTTATTTGAACTCCTCAAAGAGTAAAAAGATTGCTACGAATCAAAAAGAAAACTTTCTTGGTGTTTGTACAATTTGGTGAAAAGTTATGTGGGAAAAGATTCGATCCAAACCATCTAAAAGACACGTTATTTGGACACCTCACAGCGTTAAGAGATTGTTATGAATCGGAAAACAAACTTCTTAGTGTTTGTAAAATTTGATGATAAGTGATGAAGCAAAAGATACGATATAAATGATCTAAAAACACGTTATTTGAACTCCTCAAAGCGTAAAAAGATTGCTACGAATGAAAAAGAAAATGTCCTAGTGTTTGTACAATTTGGTGAAAAGTTACGTGGTAAAAGAATCGATCCAAACCATCTCAAAAACACGTTATTTGGACTCCTCACAGCGTTAACAGATTACGAATCGGAAAACAAACTTTCTTAGTGTTTATGAAATTTGATGATAAGTTATGCAGTAAAAGATACGATACAAATAATCTAAAAACACGTTATTTGAACTCCTCAAAGCGTAAAAAGATTGCTTTGAATCGAAAAGAAAACTTTCTTTGTGTTTGTAGAATTTGGTGAAAAGTTACATAGTAAAAAATTCGATCCAAAGAATCTCAAAAACACGTTATTTGGACTCCTCAGAGTATTAAAAAATTGTTACGAATCGAAAAACCAACTTTCTTAGTATTTGTAAAATTTGGTGAAAAGTTATGTAGTAAAAGATACGATACAAATGATCTAAAATAACGTTACTTGAACTCCTCAAAGTGTAAAAAGATTACTTTGAATCGAAAAGAAAACTTTCATTGTGTTTGTACTAATTGGGGAAAAGTTACGTAGTAAAAGATTCGATCCAAAGCATCTCAAAAACACGTTCTTGGGAATCCTCAGAGCATTAAAAAATTGTTACGAATTTAAGAACCAACTTTTTTAGTGTTTGTAAAATTTGGTGAAAAGTTATGTAGTAAAAGATACATTGCAAATGATCTAAAAACACATTATTTGAACTCATCAAAGCATAAAAATATTGCTTTGAATCGAAATGAAAACTTTCTTTGTGTTTGTACAATTTGGGAAAAAGTTACGCAGTAAAAGATTCGATCCAAAGCAACTCAAAAACACATTATTTGGACTCCTCAGAGCATTAAAAGATTGTTAAGAATCGAAAAACAAACTTTCTTAGTGTTTGGAAAATTTGGCGACAAGTTATGTAGTAAAAGATACGATAGAAGTGATCCAAAAACACGTTATTTGTACTCCTCAAAGCGTAAAAAGATTGCTACGAATCAAAAAGAAAACTCTCTTAGTGTTTGTACAATTTGGTCAAAAGTTACGTAGTAAAAGATTCGATCCAAACCATCTCAAAAACACGTTATTTGGACTCTACACAGCGTTTACAGATTGTTATGAATCGGAAAACAAACTTTGTTAGTGTTTGTAAAATTTGGTGAAAAGTTATGAAGTAAAAGATACGATACAAATGATCTAAAAACTCGTTATTTGTACTCCTCAAAGCGTAAAAAGATTGATTTGAATCGAAAAGAAAACTTTCTTTGTGTTTGTACAATTTGGTGAAAAGTTACGTAGTAAAATATTCGATACAAATGATCCAAAAACACGTTATTTAAACTCATCAAAGCGTAAAAAGATTGCTTTGAATCGTAAAGAAGACTTTCTTTGTGTTTGTACAATTTGGGGAAAAGTAACGTAGTAAAAGATTCGATACAAAGCATCTCAAAAACACGTTATTTGGACTCCTCAGAGCATTAAAAGATTGTTACGAATCGAAAAACAAACTTTCTTAGTGTTTGTAAAATTTGGTGAAAAGTTATGTAGTAAAAGATATGATACAAATGATCTAAAAGACCGTTATTTGAACTGATAAAAGCATAAAAAGATTGCTTTGAATTGAAAGAAAACTTTCTTTGTGTTTGTACATTCTGTGGAAAAATTACGCAGTAAAAGATTCGATCCAAAGCATCTCAAAAACACGTTATTTGGACTCCTCAGAGCATTAAAAGATTGTTAATAATCGAAAAACAAATGTTCTTAGTGTTTGTAAAATTTGGTAATAAGTTATGCAGTAAAAGATACGATACAAGTGATCCAAAAACACGTTATTTGTACTCCTGAAAGCGAAAAAAGATTGCTACGAATCAGAAAGAAAACATTCTTAATGTTTGCACAATTTGGTCAAAAGTAAGGTGGTAAAAGATTCGATCCAAACCATCTCAAAAACACGTTATTTGGACTACTCACAGCGTTAACAGATTGTTGTGAATCGGAAAACAAACTTTCTTAGTGTTTGTAAAAATTGATGATAAGTGATGAAGTAAAAGATACGATACAAATGATCTAAAAACACATTATTTGAACTCCTCAAAGCGTAAAAAGATTGCTTTGAATCGAAAAGAAAACTTTCTATATGTTTGTACAATTTGGTGAAAAATTACGTAGTAAAAGATTCGGTCCAAAGCATCTCAAAATAACGTTATTTGGACTCCTCAGAGCATTAAAAGATTGTTACGAATCGAAAAACCAACTTTCTTAGTGTTTGTGAAATTTGGTGAAAAGTCATGAAGTAAAAGATACGATACAAATGATCTAAAAACACGTTATTTGAACTCCTCAAAGCGTGGAAAGATTGCATTGAATCGAAAAGAAAACTTACTTTGTGTTTGTACAATTTGGTGAAAAGTTACGTAGTAAAAGATTCGATCCAAAGCATCTCAAAAACACGTTATTTGGACTCCTCAGAGCATTAAAAGATTATTACGAATTGAAAAACCTACTTTCTTAGTGATTGTAAAATTTGGTGAAAAGTGATGTAGTAAAAGATACGATACAAATGATCTAAAAACACGTGATTTGAACTCCTCAAACCGTAAAAAGATTGCTTCGAATCGAAAATAAAACTTTCTTTGTGTTTGCACAATTTGGTGAAAAGTTACGTAGTAAAAGATTCGATCCAAACCATCTAAAAACACGTTATTTGAACTCCTCAAAGAGTAAAAAGATTGCTACGAATCAAAAAGAAAACTTTCTTGGTGTTTGTACAATTTGGTGAAAAGTTATGTGGGAAAAGATTCGATCCAAACCATCTAAAAGACACGTTATTTGGACACCTCACAGCGTTAAGAGATTGTTATGAATCGGAAAACAAACTTCTTAGTGTTTGTAAAATTTGATGATAAGTGATGAAGCAAAAGATACGATATAAATGATCTAAAAACACGTTATTTGAACTCCTCAAAGCGTAATAAGATTGCTACGAATGAAAAAGAAAATGTCCTAGTGTTTGTACAATTTGGTGAAAAGTTACGTGGTAAAAGAATCGATCCAAACCATCTCAAAAACACGTTATTTGGACTCCTCACAGCGTTAACAGATTACGAATCGGAAAACAAACTTTCTTAGTGTTTATGAAATTTGATGATAAGTTATGCAGTAAAAGATACGATACAAATAATCTAAAAACACGTTATTTGAACTCCTCAAAGCGTAAAAATATTGCTTTGAATCGAAAAGAAAACTTTCTTTGTGTTTGTAGAATTTGGTGAAAAGTTACATAGTAAAAAATTCGATCCAAAGAATCTCAAAAACACGTTATTTGGACTCCTCAGAGTATTAAAAAATTGTTAAGAATCGAAAAACCAACTTTCTTAGTATTTGTAAAATTTGGTGAAAAGTTATGTAGTAAAAGATACGATACAAATGATCTAAAATAACGTTACTTGAACTCCTCAAAGTGTAAAAAGATTACTTTGAATCGAAAAGAAAACTTTCATTGTGTTTGTACTAATTGGGGAAAAGTTACGTAGTAAAAGATTCGATCCAAAGCATCTCAAAAACACGTTCTTTGGACTCCTCAGAGCATTAAAAAATTGTTACGAATTTAAGAACCAACTTTTTTAGTGTTTGTAAAATTTGGTGAAAAGTTATGTAGTAAAAGATACATTGCAAATGATCTAAAAACACATTATTTGAACTCATCAAAGCATAAAAATATTGCTTTGAATCGAAATGAAAACTTTCTTTGTGTTTGTACAATTTGGGAAAAAGTTACGCAGTAAAAGATTCGATCCAAAGCAACTCAAAAACACATTATTTGGACTCCTCAGAGCATTAAAAGATTGTTAAGAATCGAAAAACAAACTTTCTTAGTGTTTGTAAAATTTGGCGACAAGTTATGTAGTAAAAGATACGATAGAAGTGATCCAAAAACACGTTATTTGTACTCCTCAAAGCGTAAAAAGATTGCTACGAATCAAAAAGAAAACTCTCTTAGTGTTTGTACAATTTGGTCAAAAGTTACGTAGTAAAAGATTCGATCCAAACCATCTCAAAAACACGTTATTTGGACTCTACACAGCGTTTACAGATTGTTATGAATCGGAAAACAAACTTTGTTAGTGTTTGTAAAATTTGGTGAAAAGTTATGAAGTAAAAGATACGATACAAATGATCTAAAAACTCGTTATTTGTACTCCTCAAAGCGTAAAAAGATTGATTTGAATCGAAAAGAAAACTTTCTTTGTGTTTGTACAATTTGGTGAAAAGTTACGTAGTAAAATATTCGATACAAATGATCCAAAAACACGTTATTTAAACTCATCAAAGCGTAAAAAGATTGCTTTGAATCGTAAAGAAGACTTTCTTTGTGTTTGTACAATTTGGGGAAAAGTAACGTAGTAAAAGATTCGATACAAAGCATCTCAAAAACACGTTATTTGGACTCCTCAGAGCATTAAAAGATTGTTACGAATCGAAAAACAAACTTTCTTAGTGTTTGTAAAATTTGGTGAAAAGATATGATACAAATGATCTAAAAGACCGTTATTTGAACTGATAAAAGCATAAAAAGATTGCTTTGAATTGAAAGAAAACTTTCTTTGTGTTTGTACATTCTGTGGAAAAATTACGCAGTAAAAGATTCGATCCAAAGCATCTCAAAAACACGTTATTTGGACTCCTCAGAGCATTAAAAGATTGTTAATAATCGAAAAACAAATGTTCTTAGTGTTTGTAAAATTTGGTAATAAGTTATGCAGTAAAAGATACGATACAAGTGATCCAAAAACACGTTATTTGTACTCCTGAAAGCGAAAAAAGATTGCTACGAATCAGAAAGAAAACATTCTTAGTGTTTGCACTATTTGGTCAAAAGTAAGGTGGTAAAAGATTCGATCCAAACCATCTCAAAAACACGTTATTTGGACTACTCACAGCGTTAACAGATTGTTGTGAATCGGAAAACAAACTTTCTTAGTGTTTGTAAAAATTGATGATAAGTGATGAAGTAAAAGATACGATACAAATGATCTAAAAACACATTATTTGAACTCCTCAAAGCGTAAAAAGATTGCTTTGAATCGAAAAGAAAACTTTCTATATGTTTGTACAATTTGGTGAAAAATTACGTAGTAAAAGATTCGGTCCAAAGCATCTCAAAATAACGTTATTTGGACTCCTCAGAGCATTAAAAGATTGTTACGAATCGAAAAACCAACTTTCTTAGTGTTTGTGAAATTTGGTGAAAAGTCATGAAGTAAAAGATACGATACAAATGATCTAAAAACACGTTATTTGAACTCCTCAAAGCGTGGAAAGATTGCATTGAATCGAAAAGAAAACTTACTTTGTGTTTGTACAATTTGGTGAAAAGTTACGTAGTAAAAGATTCGATCCAAAGCATCTCAAAAACACGTTATTTGGACTCCTCAGAGCATTAAAAGATTATTACAAATTGAAAAACCTACTTTCTTAGTGATTGTAAAATTTGGTGAAAAGTGATGTAGTAAAAGATACGATACAAATGATCTAAAAACACGTGATTTGAACTCCTCAAACCGTAAAAAGATTGCTTCAAATCGAAAATAAAACTTTCTTTGTGTTTGCACAATTTGGTGAAAAGTTACGTAGTAAAAGATTCGATCCAAACCATCTAAAAACACGTTATTTGAACTCCTCAAAGAGTAAAAAGATTGCTACGAATCAAAAAGAAAACTTTCTTGGTGTTTGTACAATTTGGTGAAAAGTTATGTGGGAAAAGATTCGATCCAAACCATCTAAAAGACACGTTATTTGGACACCTCACAGCGTTAAGAGATTGTTATGAACCGGAAAACAAACTTCTTAGTGTTTGTAAAATTTGATGATAAGTGATGAAGCAAAAGATACGATATAAATGATCTAAAAACACGTTATTTGAACTCCTCAAAGCGTAATAAGATTGCTACGAATGAAAAAGAAAATGTCCTAGTGTTTGTACAATTTGGTGAAAAGTTACGTGGTAAAAGAATCGATCCAAACCATCTCAAAAACACGTTATTTGGACTCCTCACAGCGTTAACAGATTACGAATCGGAAAACAAACTTTCTTAGTGTTTATGAAATTTGATGATAAGTTATGCAGTAAAAGATACGATACGAATAATCTAAAAACACGTTATTTGAACTCCTCAAAGCGTAAAAAGATTGCTTTGAATCGAAAAGAAAACTTTCTTTGTGTTTGTAGAATTTGGTGAAAAGTTACATAGTAAAAAATTCGATCCAAAGAATCTCAAAAACACGTTATTTGGACTCCTCAGAGTATTAAAAAATTGTTAAGAATCGAAAAACCAACTTTCTTAGTATTTGTAAAATTTGGTGAAAAGTTATGTAGTAAAAGATACGATACAAATGATCTAAAATAACGTTACTTGAACTCCTCAAAGTGTAAAAAGATTACTTTGAATCGAAAAGAAAACTTTCATTGTGTTTGTACTAATTGGGGAAAAGTTACGTAGTAAAAGATTCGATCCAAAGCATCTCAAAAACACGTTCTTTGGACTCCTCAGAGCATTAAAAAATTGTTACGAATTTAAGAACCAACTTTTTTAGTGTTTGTAAAATTTGGTGAAAAGTTATGTAGTAAAAGATACATTGCAAATGATCTAAAAACACATTATTTGAACTCATCAAAGCATAAAAATATTGCTTTGAATCGAAATGAAAACTTTCTTTGTGTTTGTACAATTTGGGAAAAAGTTACGCAGTAAAAGATTCGATCCAAAGCAACTCAAAAACACATTATTTGGACTCCTCAGAGCATTAAAAGATTGTTAAGAATCGAAAAACAAACTTTCTTAGTGTTTGTAAAATTTGGCGACAAGTTATGTAGTAAAAGATACGATAGAAGTGATCCAAAAACACGTTATTTGTACTCCTCAAAGCGTAAAAAGATTGCTACGAATCAAAAAGAAAACTCTCTTAGTGTTTGTACAATTTGGTCAAAAGTTACGTAGTAAAAGATTCGATCCAAACCATCTCAAAAACACGTTATTTGGACTATACACAGCGTTTACAGATTGTTATGAATCGGAAAACAAACTTTGTTAGTGTTTGTAAAATTTGGTGAAAAGTTATGAAGTAAAAGATACGATACAAATGATCTAAAAACTCGTTATTTGTACTCCTCAAAGCGTAAAAAGATTGATTTGAATCGAAAAGAAAACTTTCTTTGTGTTTGTACAATTTGGTGAAAAGTTACGTAGTAAAATATTCGATACAAATGATCCAAAAACACGTTATTTAAACTCATCAAAGCGTAAAAAGATTGCTTTGAATCGTAAAGAAGACTTTCTTTGTGTTTGTACAATTTGGGGAAAAGTAACGTAGTAAAAGATTCGATACAAAGCATCTCAAAAACACGTTATTTGGACTCCTCAGAGCATTAAAAGATTGTTACGAATCGAAAAACAAACTTTCTTAGTGTTTGTAAAATTTGGTGAAAAGTTATGTAGTAAAAGATATGATACAAATGATCTAAAAGACCGTTATTTGAACTGATAAAAGCATAAAAAGATTGCTTTGAATTGAAAGAAAACTTTCTTTGTGTTTGTACATTCTGTGGAAAAATTACGCAGTAAAAGATTCGATCCAAAGCATCTCAAAAACACGTTATTTGGACTCCTCAGAGCATTAAAAGATTGTTAATAATCGAAAAACAAATGTTCTTAGTGTTTGTAAAATTTGGTAATAAGTTATGCAGTAAAAGATACGATACAAGTGATCCAAAAACACGTTATTTGTACTCCTGAAAGCGAAAAAAGATTGCTACGAATCAGAAAGAAAACATTCTTAGTGTTTGCACAATTTGGTCAAAAGTAAGGTGGTAAAAGATTCGATCCAAACCATCTCAAAAACACGTTATTTGGACTACTCACAGCGTTAACAGATTGTTGTGAATCGGAAAACAAACTTTCTTAGTGTTTGTAAAAATTGATGATAAGTGATGAAGTAAAAGATACGATACAAATGATCTAAAAACACATTATTTGAACTCCTCAAAGCGTAAAAAGATTGCTTTGAATCGAAAAGAAAACTTTCTATATGTTTGTACAATTTGGTGAAAAATTACGTAGTAAAAGATTCGGTCCAAAGCATCTCAAAATAACGTTATTTGGACTCCTCAGAGCATTAAAAGATTGTTACGAATCGAAAAACCAACTTTCTTAGTGTTTGTGAAATTTGGTGAAAAGTCATGAAGTAAAAGATACGATACAAATGATCTAAAAACACGTTATTTGAACTCCTCAAAGCGTGGAAAGATTGCATTGAATCGAAAAGAAAACTTACTTTGTGTTTGTACAATTTGGTGAAAAGTTACGTAGTAAAAGATTCGATCCAAAGCATCTCAAAAACACGTTATTTGGACTCCTCAGAGCATTAAAAGATTATTACGAATTGAAAAACCTACTTTCTTAGTGATTGTAAAATTTGGTGAAAAGTGATGTAGTAAAAGATACGATACAAATGATCTAAAAACACGTGATTTGAACTCCTCAAACCGTAAAAAGATTGCTTCGAATCGAAAATAAAACTTTCTTTGTGTTTGCACAATTTGGTGAAAAGTTACGTAGTAAAAGATTCGATCCAAACCATCTAAAAACACGTTATTTGAACTCCTCAAAGAGTAAAAAGATTGCTACGAATCAAAAAGAAAACTTTCTTGGTGTTTGTACAATTTGGTGAAAAGTTATGTGGGAAAAGATTCGATCCAAACCATCTAAAAGACACGTTATTTGGACACCTCACAGCGTTAAGAGATTGTTATGAACCGGAAAACAAACTTCTTAGTGTTTGTAAAATTTGATGATAAGTGATGAAGCAAAAGATACGATATAAATGATCTAAAAACACGTTATTTGAACTCCTCAAAGCGTAAAAAGATTGCTACGAATGAAAAAGAAAATGTCCTAGTGTTTGTACAATTTGGTGAAAAGTTACGTGGTAAAAGAATCGATCCAAACCATCTCAAAAACACGTTATTTGGACTCCTCACAGCGTTAACAGATTACGAATCGGAAAACAAACTTTCTTAGTGTTTATGAAATTTGATGATAAGTTATGCAGTAAAAGATACGATACAAATAATCTAAAAACACGTTATTTGAACTCCTCAAAGCGTAAAAAGATTGCTTTGAATCGAAAAGAAAACTTTCTTTGTGTTTGTAGAATTTGGTGAAAAGTTACATAGTAAAAAATTCGATCCAAAGAATCTCAAAAACACGTTATTTGGACTCGTCAGAGTATTAAAAAATTGTTACGAATCGAAAAACCAACTTTCTTAGTATTTGTAAAATTTGGTGAAAAGTTATGTAGTAAAAGATACGATACAAATGATCTAAAATAACGTTACTTGAACTCCTCAAAGTGTAAAAAGATTACTTTGAATCGAAAAGAAAACTTTCATTGTGTTTGTACTAATTGGGGAAAAGTTACGTAGTAAAAGATTCGATCCAAAGCATCTCAAAAACACGTTCTTTGGACTCCTCAGAGCATTAAAAAATTGTTACGAATTTAAGAACCAACTTTTTTAGTGTTTGTAAAATTTGGTGAAAAGTTATGTAGTAAAAGATACATTGCAAATGATCTAAAAACACATTATTTGAACTCATCAAAGCATAAAAATATTGCTTTGAATCGAAATGAAAACTTTCTTTGTGTTTGTACAATTTGGGAAAAAGTTACGCAGTAAAAGATTCGATCCAAAGCAACTCAAAAACACATTATTTGGACTCCTCAGAGCATTAAAAGATTGTTAAGAATCGAAAAACAAACTTTCTTAGTGTTTGTAAAATTTGGCGACAAGTTATGTAGTAAAAGATACGATAGAAGTGATCCAAAAACACGTTATTTGTACTCCTCAAAGCGTAAAAAGATTGCTACGAATCAAAAAGAAAACTCTCTTAGTGTTTGTACAATTTGGTCAAAAGTTACGTAGTAAAAGATTCGATCCAAACCATCTCAAAAACACGTTATTTGGACTCTACACAGCGTTTACAGATTGTTATGAATCGGAAAACAAACTTTGTTAGTGTTTGTAAAATTTGGTGAAAAGTTATGAAGTAAAAGATACGATACAAATGATCTAAAAACTCGTTATTTGTACTCCTCAAAGCGTAAAAAGATTGATTTGAATCGAAAAGAAAACTTTCTTTGTGTTTGTACAATTTGGTGAAAAGTTACGTAGTAAAATATTCGATACAAATGATCCAAAAACACGTTATTTAAACTCATCAAAGCGTAAAAAGATTGCTTTGAATCGTAAAGAAGACTTTCTTTGTGTTTGTACAATTTGGGGAAAAGTAACGTAGTAAAAGATTCGATACAAAGCATCTCAAAAACACGTTATTTGGACTCCTCAGAGCATTAAAAGATTGTTACGAATCGAAAAACAAACTTTCTTAGTGTTTGTAAAATTTGGTGAAAAGATATGATAAAAATGATCTAAAAGACCGTTATTTGAACTGATAAAAGCATAAAAAGATTGCTTTGAATTGAAAGAAAACTTTCTTTGTGTTTGTACATTCTGTGGAAAAATTACGCAGTAAAAGATTCGATCCAAAGCATCTCAAAAATACGTTATTTGGACTCCTCAGAGCATTAAAAGATTGTTAATAATCGAAAAACAAATGTTCTTAGTGTTTGTAAAATTTGGTAATAAGTTATGCAGTAAAAGATACGATACAAGTGATCCAAAAACACGTTATTTGTACTCCTGAAAGCGAAAAAAGATTGCTACGAATCAGAAAGAAAACATTCTTAGTGTTTGCACAATTTGGTCAAAAGTAAGGTGGTAAAAGATTCGATCCAAACCATCTCAAAAACACGTTATTTGGACTACTCACAGCGTTAACAGATTGTTGTGAATCGGAAAACAAACTTTCTTAGTGTTTGTAAAAATTGATGATAAGTGATGAAGTAAAAGATACGATACAAATGATCTAAAAACACATTATTTGAACTCCTCAAAGCGTAAAAAGATTGCTTTGAATCGAAAAGAAAACTTTCTATATGTTTGTACAATTTGGTGAAAAATTACGTAGTAAAAGATTCGGTCCAAAGCATCTCAAAATAACGTTATTTGGACTCCTCAGAGCATTAAAAGATTGTTACGAATCGAAAAACCAACTTTCTTAGTGTTTGTGAAATTTGGTGAAAAGTCATGAAGTAAAAGATACGATACAAATGATCTAAAAACACGTTATTTGAACTCCTCAAAGCGTGGAAAGATTGCATTGAATCGAAAAGAAAACTTACTTTGTGTTTGTACAATTTGGTGAAAAGTTACGTAGTAAAAGATTCGATCCAAAGCATCTCAAAAACACGTTATTTGGACTCCTCAGAGCATTAAAAGATTATTACGAATTGAAAAACCTACTTTCTTAGTGATTGTAAAATTTGGTGAAAAGTGATGTAGTAAAAGATACGATACAAATGATCTAAAAACACGTGATTTGAACTCCTCAAACCGTAAAAAGATTGCTTCGAATCGAAAATAAAACTTTCTTTGTGTTTGCACAATTTGGTGAAAAGTTACGTAGTAAAAGATTCGATCCAAACCATCTAAAAACACGTTATTTGAACTCCTCAAAGAGTAAAAAGATTGCTACGAATCAAAAAGAAAACTTTCTTGGTGTTTGTACAATTTGGTGAAAAGTTATGTGGGAAAAGATTCGATCCAAACCATCTAAAAGACACGTTATTTGGACACCTCACAGCGTTAAGAGATTGTTATGAATCGGAAAACAAACTTCTTAGTGTTTGTAAAATTTGATGATAAGTGATGAAGCAAAAGATACGATATAAATGATCTAAAAACACGTTATTTGAACTCCTCAAAGCGTAAAAAGATTGCTACGAATGAAAAAGAAAATGTCCTAGTGTTTGTACAATTTGGTGAAAAGTTACGTGGTAAAAGAATCGATCCAAACCATCTCAAAAACACGTTATTTGGACTCCTCACAGCGTTAACAGATTACGAATCGGAAAACAAACTTTCTTAGTGTTTGTGAAATTTGATGATAAGTTATGCAGTAAAAGATACGATACAAATAATCTAAAAACACGTTATTTGAACTCCTCAAAGCGTAAAAAGATTGCTTTGAATCGAAAAGAAAACTTTCTTTGTGTTTGTAGAATTTGGTGAAAAGTTACATAGTAAAAAATTCGATCCAAAGAATCTCAAAAACACGTTATTTGGACTCCTCAGAGTATTAAAAAATTGTTACGAATCGAAAAACCAACTTTCTTAGTATTTGTAAAATTTGGTGAAAAGTTATGTAGTAAAAGATACGATACAAATGATCTAAAATAACGTTACTTGAACTCCTCAAAGTGTAAAAAGATTACTTTGAATCGAAAAGAAAACTTTCATTGTGTTTGTACTAATTGGGGAAAAGTTACGTAGTAAAAGATTCGATCCAAAGCATCTCAAAAACACGTTCTTGGGACTCCTCAGAGCATTAAAAAATTGTTACGAATTTAAGAACCAACTTTTTTAGTGTTTGTAAAATTTGGTGAAAAGTTATGTAGTAAAAGATACATTGCAAATGATCTAAAAACACATTATTTGAACTCATCAAAGCATAAAAATATTGCTTTGAATCGAAATGAAAACTTTCTTTGTGTTTGTACAATTTGGGAAAAAGTTACGCAGTAAAAGATTCGATCCAAAGCAACTCAAAAACACATTATTTGGACTCCTCAGAGCATTAAAAGATTGTTAAGAATCGAAAAACAATCTTTCTTAGTGTTTGTAAAATTTGGCGACAAGTTATGTAGTAAAAGATACGATAGAAGTGATCCAAAAACACGTTATTTGTACTCCTCAAAGCGTAAAAAGATTGCTACGAATCAAATAGAAAACTCTCTTAGTGTTTGTACAATTTGGTCAAAAGTTACGTAGTAAAAGATTCGATCCAAACCATCTCAAAAACACGTTATTTGGACTCTACACAGCGTTTACAGATTGTTATGAATCGGAAAACAAACTTTGTTAGTGTTTGTAAAATTTGGTGAAAAGTTATGAAGTAAAAGATACGATACAAATGATCTAAAAACTCGTTATTTGTACTCCTCAAAGCGTAAAAAGATTGATTTGAATCGAAAAGAAAACTTTCTTTGTGTTTGTACAATTTGGTGAAAAGTTACGTAGTAAAATATTCGATACAAATGATCCAAAAACACGTTATTTAAACTCATCAAAGCGTAAAAAGATTGCTTTGAATCGTAAAGAAGACTTTCTTTGTGTTTGTACAATTTGGGGAAAAGTAACGTAGTAAAAGATTCGATACAAAGCATCTCAAAAACACGTTATTTGGACTCCTCAGAGCATTAAAAGATTGTTACGAATCGAAAAACAAACTTTCTTAGTGTTTGTAAAATTTGGTGAAAAGATATGATACAAATGATCTAAAAGACCGTTATTTGAACTGATAAAAGCATAAAAAGATTGCTTTGAATTGAAAGAAAACTTTCTTTGTGTTTGTACATTCTGTGGAAAAATTACGCAGTAAAAGATTCGATCCAAAGCATCTCAAAAACACGTTATTTGGACTCCTCAGAGCATTAAAAGATTGTTAATAATCGAAAAACAAATGTTCTTAGTGTTTGTAAAATTTGGTAATAAGTTATGCAGTAAAAGATACGATACAAGTGATCCAAAAACACGTTATTTGTACTCCTGAAAGCGAAAAAAGATTGCTACGAATCAGAAAGAAAACATTCTTAGTGTTTGCACAATTTGGTCAAAAGTAAGGTGGTAAAAGATTCGATCCAAACCATCTCAAAAACACGTTATTTGGACTACTCACAGCGTTAACAGATTGTTGTGAATCGGAAAACAAACTTTCTTAGTGTTTGTAAAAATTGATGATAAGTGATGAAGTAAAAGATACGATACAAATGATCTAAAAACACATTATTTGAACTCCTCAAAGCGTAAAAAGATTGCTTTGAATCGAAAAGAAAACTTTCTATATGTTTGTACAATTTGGTGAAAAATTACGTAGTAAAAGATTCGGTCCAAAGCATCTCAAAATAACGTTATTTGGACTCCTCAGAGCATTAAAAGATTGTTACGAATCGAAAAACCAACTTTCTTAGTGTTTGTGAAATTTGGTGAAAAGTCATGAAGTAAAAGATACGATACAAATGATCTAAAAACACGTTATTTGAACTCCTCAAAGCGTGGAAAGATTGCATTGAATCGAAAAGAAAACTTACTTTGTGTTTGTACAATTTGGTGAAAAGTTACGTAGTAAAAGATTCGATCCAAAGCATCTCAAAAACACGTTATTTGGACTCCTCAGAGCATTAAAAGATTATTACGAATTGAAAAACCTACTTTCTTAGTGATTGTAAAATTTGGTGAAAAGTGATGTAGTAAAAGATACGATACAAATGATCTAAAAACACGTGATTTGAACTCCTCAAACCGTAAAAAGATTGCTTCGAATCGAAAATAAAACTTTCTTTGTGTTTGCACAATTTGGTGAAAAGTTACGTAGTAAAAGATTCGATCCAAACCATCTAAAAACACGTTATTTGAACTCCTCAAAGAGTAAAAAGATTGCTACGAATCAAAAAGAAAACTTTCTTGGTGTTTGTACAATTTGGTGAAAAGTTATGTGGGAAAATATTCGATCCAAACCATCTAAAAGACACGTTATTTGGACACCTCACAGCGTTAAGAGATTGTTATGAACCGGAAAACAAACTTCTTAGTGTTTGTAAAATTTGATGATAAGTGATGAAGCAAAAGATACGATATAAATGATCTAAAAACACGTTATTTGAACTCCTCAAAGCGTAAAAAGATTGCTACGAATGAAAAAGAAAATGTCCTAGTGTTTGTACAATTTGGTGAAAAGTTACGTGGTAAAAGAATCGATCCAAACCATCTCAAAAACACGTTATTTGGACTCCTCACAGCGTTAACAGATTACGAATCGGAAAACAAACTTTCTTAGTGTTTGTGAAATTTGATGATAAGTTATGCAGTAAAAGATACGATACAAATAATCTAAAAACACGTTATTTGAACTCCTCAAAGCGTAAAAAGATTGCTTTGAATCGAAAAGAAAACTTTCTTTGTGTTTGTAGAATTTGGTGAAAAGTTACATAGTAAAAAATTCGATCCAAAGAATCTCAAAAACACGTTATTTGGACTCCTCAGAGTATTAAAAAATTGTTACGAATCGAAAAACCAACTTTCTTAGTATTTGTAAAATTTGGTGAAAAGTTATGTAGTAAAAGATACGATACAAATGATCTAAAATAACGTTACTTGAACTCCTCAAAGTGTAAAAAGATTACTTTGAATCGAAAAGAAAACTTTCATTGTGTTTGTACTAATTGGGGAAAAGTTACGTAGTAAAAGATTCGATCCAAAGCATCTCAAAAACACGTTCTTTGGACTCCTCAGAGCATTAAAAAATTGTTACGAATTTAAGAACCAACTTTTTTAGTGTTTGTAAAATTTGGTGAAAAGTTATGTAGTAAAAGATACATTGCAAATGATCTAAAAACACATTATTTGAACTCATCAAAGCATAAAAATATTGCTTTGAATCGAAATGAAAACTTTCTTTGTGTTTGTACAATTTGGGAAAAAGTTACGCAGTAAAAGATTCGATCCAAAGCAACTCAAAAACACATTATTTGGACTCCTCAGAGCATTAAAAGATTGTTAAGAATCGAAAAACAAACTTTCTTAGTGTTTGTAAAATTTGGCGACAAGTTATGTAGTAAAAGATACGATAGAAGTGATCCAAAAACACGTTATTTGTACTCCTCAAAGCGTAAAAAGATTGCTACGAATCAAATAGAAAACTCTCTTAGTGTTTGTACAATTTGGTCAAAAGTTACGTAGTAAAAGATTCGATCCAAACCATCTCAAAAACACGTTATTTGGACTCTACACAGCGTTTACAGATTGTTATGAATCGGAAAACAAACTTTGTTAGTGTTTGTAAAATTTGGTGAAAAGTTATGAAGTAAAAGATACGATACAAATGATCTAAAAACTCGTTATTTGTACTCCTCAAAGCGTAAAAAGATTGATTTGAATCGAAAAGAAAACTTTCTTTGTGTTTGTACAATTTGGTGAAAAGTTACGTAGTAAAATATTCGATACAAATGATCCAAAAACACGTTATTTAAACTCATCAAAGCGTAAAAAGATTGCTTTGAATCGTAAAGAAGACTTTCTTTGTGTTTGTACAATTTGGGGAAAAGTAACGTAGTAAAAGATTCGATACAAAGCATCTCAAAAACACGTTATTTGGACTCCTCAGAGCATTAAAAGATTGTTACGAATCGAAAAACAAACTTTCTTAGTGTTTGTAAAATTTGGTGAAAAGATATGATACAAATGATCTAAAAGACCGTTATTTGAACTGATAAAAGCATAAAAAGATTGCTTTGAATTGAAAGAAAACTTTCTTTGTGTTTGTACATTCTGTGGAAAAATTACGCAGTAAAAGATTCGATCCAAAGCATCTCAAAAACACGTTATTTGGACTCCTCAGAGCATTAAAAGATTGTTAATAATCGAAAAACAAATGTTCTTAGTGTTTGTAAAATTTGGTAATAAGTTATGCAGTAAAAGATACGATACAAGTGATCCAAA